>JAJEJO010001908.1:51308-117282 GCA_020662805.1 Glaucomys volans | reverse complement strand
GAAAGAAAGAAAGAAAGAAAGAAAGAAAGAAAGAAAGAAAGAAAGAAGAAAGAAAGAGAGAAAGAGAGAATGAATGAAAGAAAAAGAGAGAGGAAGAAGGAAGGAAGGAAGGAAGGAAGGAAGGAAGGAAGGAAGGAAGGAAGGAAGGAAGGAAGGTAGGTAGAGGGAGGGGAAAGGAGAAGAAAGAAGTGAAGCAGATCCATTGGGCCAGCTCTAGAGTCTTCTTCAGAGTCTCAGGTAGACCCAAGGAGGTTTTACTTCCTATGAATCCTTTGATGTGTTTGTCTGGCTCTTCTTATGCCTACTTGACTATCATCTTATTCTCCAAAACACAAATTTCGGAGTCCAACAAAATGTTTTTGATGAAGAGGGAACATGGAAAGGGAAGGGGTGAAAAAATAATTTTTAGGCCCATTTTGCAATGCTAAGACTTTAGAGTTATAAATGTCACCTGCTAAGCTATCCCTTGTCTTCTGCCACCGCATCATCACCATTGTTTTTTCCACAAGTACCCAATACATGCTCCCCTCTCTTGTCCCCAAATGCTTGCTTCACAAAGTTTTGTCTAGAATAGAAAGTAAACGTTAGTTTCTCAAAACTGTAATTTATAAAAATTCTTCTTGATCTTTAGCTACTTCACTTGAAGAACACCAAAACCCAGGGCTGAGCATGTAATTAGCACACCATCAATACTGTTCATTGACTGATGTTAATATTATTCATTCTTTTCATTTCATGCACTTGTTCAGTGTTTTACCTGTTGTCTATTTATCCTCCATGCCTACCTCTATTGTTGTTTTCTCTTAAACGACAAGCTGCAAAGTACAGAAGCCACGTTTCTTTGACTCTATGCGGATAATGGGCTGTAGAGAGATGCTTAAAACAGGCTTCTCAATTGATTGATTAATACAACAATTGATGGATGGATGGAGGAAAGGGTGAATGCATTACAGCATTCTCCATTTGCTATTACAACAGGCTAAATTTACCAAAGGGGTCTGGCGCTGCCTCTGCCCGGTGAACAAAGCCCAGAGGTAGGTGAGAGAGAGGGGTCAAGGAATAGGTCCCTCCCACACACAATAGAGAAGGGCGTCTTGCGGAGGATACAGCTTCTTCCTGGGCTAATTGCTGCAAAGTATCTTTTGAGACAAGATAGCCATTTTCTATTAATTCTTGGAGATTTTTAGGGGTTATCTGTACTTTTTTTAAGTTAAAAAGGAAATAAAAATACAACTCCTACATTTTTTTAAAGCCTCATACTTTCTGACTTTGAGTCTAAGTACCTTGATTCCCTTGCCACTGATAACTTATTTATTCATTTCCTAGACCAACATTCACTCTACAGATGGACTTGGATTTATAAACCTAAGAAAGGAAAGCAGACCTAAGCAAAATATTTAAATCTTTAAATTGCCATATTTCATTTAGAATGCATGTTAATTTCAATTCCAAATTAAGGATCTTGGGACTTAGACAATTTTACCTTTTTTTCTTCTTCTTCTTTTGTCCAGGATATTTTCACAAAATAGAGGAGCAGGCAGGACTGGATACATGGAAGCAAGAGACAAATCTTAGTGTTTTCACTAATTCTGGTTGGAATACAGAGCCAAGCCTCTGCTCCTCTTCACTACTAAACCAAGCAACGTACAAGAGCTCAGGAGATGGGCCTCTACAGGTGTTCCCAGGGCTCTAACTGAAAACCCATTACTCCCTGCCTCTCGAGAAAATATAAACTAGAGTACAATTCAATATTTTCTGTAGTTGTTCTTTCATTTATTTATTCGGATAATATTTATTATTAACTACACGCCAGGTGTGATTCTAGACACTGCCAATATACAGGTAGAGGATATGCAAATTCTCAGCTCTTGTGAAGTTTATATTCACGTAGTTCAGCCCTTTCTTTGCTAATAATTAATTAATTGGATGCGGTGCACCTTCAATACAGTCTTTTCTTTTTATTGGCTCCTTACCAGTGTTCTATGGGCAGAAGAGACAGAAGCAGGGTCTAAGCTAACAAGGGTATAACTCAACCCTCAACAAAACTTCAAGGTCATCATGTAGGAGGGGCCGGCAAGAGGGGCACCTGTGACCTTCCCTTTAGCATGTGACTTTGACAGTAAACTTGTTTTGTAATCATTCTAGAAATCTCCACTCATCTGTTCATGGTTAATGGAGATTTTGGTTCTTAGTAGGGACTCTCATTGCATTTTGTGTGTGTGTGTGTGTGTGTGTGTAAGAATACTTCACAAGGAATTGAACTTAAAAAAGCAGCTGATAGAACATTCTATGCAGTACAATATAATTTCAGTTAAATGAAAAGGAATATTTATGTACAGAATAAAAGGTGGATAACAAATACAGCAATGCTTGGCAAAGAATAGCTGTAGTTAGGCTTGTGAGTGCTGTGTGTGTGTGTGTGTGTGTGTGTGTGCGCGCGCCCTTGTGAACATGGGTGCACATGCTTTTCAGTGCCTTCTAAAGTTTCCACAATAAACATATTCTACATCTTCCAATCATGGGGGAAAAGAGCCCTCCCCCTAAAATCAACCCCAAATCTTACTGCAACAGAAGGTGAGCTCAGATGAAAGAAGGGCTAGACACCTATATCCACAGTCTCCTTTTGTAACTTATGAGGCAATATTGTTTGGCCTTGTCCACACTTTGAGGTAAAGCTCTGACATTCTTCTTGTCAAATTTCACTTGGACCTGTTAGTCAGCAGCAACCTCATGACCATAATTTTTTAAACCCTGTTGTTAAGTCTCTACTTAATGTATGTGGTACTTTGTTACCTATGAATAGTTGGCAATTTTTACACTATCACTTATTCTACTGCAATAAATTATATACTTTAAATGCCATTAAAAGAAATAGCACAATGCTATCAAACATAAGACCTTTCAACGTGTGCATGTGTGTGAGTGCGCACGCACATGGTGTATGTGATTTCCAAATCAGTCAGGATGGTTCCCTAACATGAGATATACATATATTAAAAAGAAGGAGCATGCTAAAACAAAAAACAATAACGTGGCATACTTTCTTTCAATTAAGTCTGCTTCTCCCAAACTGAATTCACCACTCCCTCCACTTGGAGAAAGTACAAGACCATTCTCCAGTGGAGGGAAAATAAATGATTGTGTAAACTCATAGACAGAATCAGCTTGTCACCAATTGGCAAATACAGTTAATGGTTAATTATCTGCAAAGACTCCAGTCTTGTCACTTTTCAATTTTCTGGTCAGCATTCAAAAAAAGGAACCAACTCTAATTAGTAAAATAATTTTTTAGGTCTTTATCGAGCTGATTCTCTATAAAGGTCTTGGGAAAGCTTGTTTTTGTTTTGTTGTTTCGTTTTAAACATCAGTATAAATCCCTTACTCTGACATGAGAGCTAAGAGCACTTGTACTCTTAACCCAACTTCTTACCAGGAATAATATTTCAAAGATGACTGTTATTTTTTAAAGCTCAGCTCTAGGGACACTGAATTTGTGCTACCCTCAGTAATTTCTGCTAAATGACAAAAAAGAGAACTTACACAGCTCAGATAAAAAGTTGTATTTGAGAGTTAGTGTGAGATTTCTCCACTCACGCGAATTATCTTGGAATAATAAAAGAACTTGGTGAGAAGCTATGGATAGCTAATATGTACTTGAAATTATAGATGTGCATGGAGACTCCTAAAATTAACTAGTGGTTCCATTTGGGGGCGGGGGGAGAAGACAAAAGAGGATTTGAGTGCATCTCCCTGCTCCTCACTTCTTTACCTTTGAGCTTTTGGGGGGCCAGAAATGCTAACTTTAATTAATGGAAGACCCATTAGACCCCAGGAAGGGTTTGGGTCCCAGGCCTGGGTCACCTCCTGCGCCCCTCCCAGGAGTAACGAGCGGGCGAGCTTCATTACTGGCAGCTGAGGGGAAGGGTCACTGGGAATGGATTTGCAGGGCCCTCATTGAGCGATCACTCCATGCTGAGAGGAGCTGGCCGTACTCTCGGACACCTGGTCATTAACATTGCTAATTAGCAGCCATTAATCAGGGCGCTCGCTTTTTTTTGTTGTTGTTGCATGTCACCGGCTCAGAGGAACCAAGTGAATAAGAAGATTGTTTCATTACCTCCACAAGAGGTGAAATGAAAGCAGTTCCCATCAGCTCAAGATGAGATGGATTAAAGGAAAGGTTAGACAACAGTTTGAGATGAGCCGAGGGTGGAGGGAGGGGGACCGGCCGGGAGACCTGAGAGGTCTGCCCAGGGAAAATCAGTCACCTATAATTAATGAAATCTTCTGCAACCTAATTCTAATCACCGTGTGAGCAAACCTCCAAGGACCAAATTTTTGTATTTTGAGGTTTTTTTTTTTTAGGGGGGGGGGATCTTTATTTTAATTCTATTTAATACCCAGTGGGTCTTACTTTGGATATTTTCTGCCTTTGCATTCTAAATTCATTTTTTTCCTTCCAAAATATTATGAAATCTTTAAGATGTTAAGTAGTAATAACTAAAGAATTTTTAGAATATCTTTACTATTTTACCTAAATGGATACATTCCAACCAACAGCCAAAGGGTAACTAAAAAGAAAAAAAAAAGTAATTCTACAGTTTGTCGAATGGGAAAACTAATAATAAATAAGTGGCTTATTCTTACTCCTAACTCCACCTAAAAGGCAAGACAGAATAAAAGACTATATTGATTTGCCTATAATGATACTGAGAAAAGGAACATGTCATTAAGAAGGATGGAAGGGGTGTGTGTGTGAATAAATTGGGTTTTTCTTGTTGTAACAAATGTACTATGATAAACGTGCTTTAATAGAGCATTTCCTCTTTGGGAATGTGAAGTTTCGTATATGTACAGCACATTATATTTATCTCATTTATCTGGAAAATTGAAATCTTTGGTAATGGGTTGCACATCTCAGTTGTTATAGTCCTCATCATCTTATATTTAGGAAAAAAAGTCTTATAAGAATACTTATTTAATTAGCAGCTAGTTCACTGCTCTAAATTCATTCATTTATTTATTAAAATGTTTTCATCCAAGAACTGCAAAGCGGATCTCGACTTCTGTGGGAAGCTTTCTCTATTAAAGAAACAAGCAAGCACTTCGTCCAACTTTTTGTCATGTTTTTGCTCTGAGTTTCTCTGTGGTGGGGTACAAGATGTGGTTTGCAGTGGCACTAAGTGACTAGGACGCAGAGATTGCCTAAGTATTTATAAGTATTGTAGCCTCTTTTGGACATGTGTAATAAAAAAGATATTTGCACATATAATACATACCCCAGCACTTTCAAAGCAAAATTATTCATTTAATGTGCCCTATATTTCAACATAATAAAAGACCAAACCTGTTCTTTATGTACTAATTTGCTCTGTTTACAAAGAACTATGAAGTTGTTGGGGGAAGGAAGCAAGTCTGTAAAACTAATCAGTGGAGCATTTCAATAGGGTTGGAAATCCATAATATGATTTCTAGAACTTCATGGGAAAGTTGAATGCTCAAGGGGAAATTACACAAAGAACAGCTGAGAAAAAGTTGCATTCTGGCACAGAATCATGCAAATGGGGCACATTCTTCAGTTTTCTCATGACGGATTGCCTCTGAAACCACTGAGCCAAGCTGCAGCAATGCTAATGAGGGAGATGCATCAATGAACAGTGTCATCCCAGGGGCTTCGGAAAGGGACAGGGGGGAGTAAGGGGACAAGAAGGAGTTGGAGGAGGAAGGAAGAAAAGAAAGAGCGGGGGTGGGGGGGAGAAGGAAGAGGAAAAGAAAGAAGAGAGAAAGAAAAAAAGAATGATTGATTAAATTTTTAATTATGAGGGCTAGGCCATCAAAAAACAAAACTACCTTAGCAGGTAGGGGTGGAAGGTGCAGAATGAACAGTACTATTATCAAATTCCTTTAAGATTTGAGAGATTTTCAAGAAACAAAATAGGACCAAGGAGGGGGGGACTTTTTAAACTGTCTGCCTACTGAACTAAAAATGAAGTTTAAAAGTTGGAAGCTAAAATACTTCTACCCAGAGAATAGCTTGTGGCTTCTTCATAAAGAACTCCAGACTGTAGTGGGAAAGACTGGGGATCATCTATGCCAGAAAAAAAAAAAAAAAGTAGCACTGTTTCAGTCTGAACTTTTTTTGTGGTTGCAGATTTTTCATTTGAATATGTATTTTTTTAATCTGTAAGTACATACATTTGTAGCTCATTTCCAAGAAATGACAGTTTGCTTGTCATTCCAATTGTGTGCTGAAAGTTTATACATATAAAACTTTTATATATAAAGATGTAAAGTTTATATATATATATATTTATATATAGAAGCACATACACACAAATACTAGTTTTTAAAAAGAACATTTCTCTTGAAAATACCAAGCATATTTCTTCTTCCTAAGTTGCCAAAACATCCACATCACTAGCCTCCATCCCCACCTAATAAATGCAAAATGGTTCATTTACTTTGCATTTTCCTTCTACTTGGGGCTTCCAAAGCATTCTGATTCTTGTGAAAATCGAATCGATAGCTTCTTATTGAGTATTTATTATATTTAAGGCACTTTAAAGTATTTGGATAATGAAACTTTTTAGAAATATGTAACACTTAAATCCCAGACGTTTTAAAGTGGCACGAAGTTTCCAAACACTATGAATGAACTCCCTTTACCATAACACAACGGCCAATTTGGTATTGAAGTGAATTGTGTGGTTTCCTTCCAAACTGTCCCAACAAAACTTTTTCAATGCTGGCTCAATCAAAAGTATAGTGAAAATGCATAATTGTTTTCCTTTCGGTATCTTATTTTACAAGCATCTAATTTTTAAAATGTAAACAGCCAACTGTGGCCCCTGTTTGGTAGTATTGCCATTTTAACTTCTTTGAATAGGTAAATAAACAACTTAAAGAAAAAAAAAAAAACCTGTAATACATTTAGATTTTTAATTAATAAGGAGTAAAGAATGAACTCTGCTCTCACAAGTCAATATAGGTGGATGCTTAGCTTCTTTTTATTGTTCTGCTCAATTTCATCCAATGGGTGTTGCAAGATTCAGAATTAAAACTGGAAAAAAGATCTTCACTCACTCCATTGTGTATTGCAGTTCATATGGTATAGTTTCCAGGACCACCCACAGTTCTGAGACTGCCTAATGGAAGATTGTATCAGCTGCTGTACCTAATGACAACTAGATGAGTTAAGAATGAAGTGTTAGCATTCATAGTACTTGTGGGCATAAAACAGATTATTCACGTCATTTCAAAGATAACCTTGGTAGCAAAATGCATTCATTCGCATAATACACTTCTAATCAAGAACATTATCTATTGAAATTACCTTAAAAATGTAAATTTTGCAGATAAAAAAATTAAAATCTATTGTATTAAATGATCTGTTAGCATGTATTTAGACACTTTTAAATTATATATTAATGGAAACTACAAAGCATGTTTCTGGCACCTCACAATGTCATTTAACAGCATAATTATGAATAATGTTATTAATTGGTAGCTCACTATTGTCCATCACAGAGAACCCAGAATGACTCAAAAACTTTCCCTCTGGAAAATCTCTAAATGAGAGAACACATTTGAACCACAAGCATATGCAATAAAGGCTGAGGCACTCCCTCTGCTTGCTCTCCTTCCTTTTTTTCCCAAGAATGGGCATTTCTTTGAAGTCTTCTGTTTTGCTTATTAAATCTCTATGATTTGCTCCACAATACAACTATGTTTGTTTTAGTTGAAAAATGATTTAAATTACTAACTACTGCATTTAATTTTCTTGCTTGTTTTTAAATCTTAAAGTAAAATGGGTCATCCAGGAAGACGCACCATGTCTATTTCACCAGGAACACAGTCGTTTCCCCTTAACCATGAGGGTACATTCTGAGATTCCCAGTAGATGCCTAGAACTGCAAACAGTCCCAAACTCTATATGCACTGCTTTCTCCTGTACATGCATGCCTATGATAAAGTTTTATTCATAAATTAGGCACTGAGAGAGATTGACAACAATTACTCAAAGTGACACAGGAATCGTTATACGAACATACTATTATAAAATTTATTTCAGACTTATGATTTGTTTATTTCTAGAATTTTTCAACTAATATGTTCTCATCTCATTTAACTGGAAAGTGAAATTGTCATGAAGGGGTGACCACAGCACTGTGACCGAGGGTAAGAGGGTGTGGCAACCCAAGAACTGCTCTTGTTGGAAGGGACTCCATCCTCACTCCCTGGTGCTGACTCATTTGGCTCTTGACGACCAAGTCCCTTCACTGCTTCGGTTCTTAGCTTTATCATGTGTAAAACAAGGGGCTTAGATTAGTTTTGATCTTTAAACTCTTTGCACAATTAAGATGCTATAATAATTCTGGTAACACATTTTACACCTTCTCCCCTCAGTGGAGAGGAGTGGTTAAGAAAGATTAGAATAGATTAAGTCTATGAATCTTTTCCAACATAAGGATTATGAGAGTAAGTGGTCTCCAAATGCGAAAAATAAGAGCCTACTCGCTGTTTTGGCAAATATGATCTTCCAATAGTTTAAATATCAAAACCTAGGAAAAACATCCTTCTTGTATTTCTTTGTGTGTGTGTGTGAGTATGTGTGTGTGTGTGTGTGTGTGTGTGTGTGTTTATGTTCAGTGAAACCAAGTTTAATTTGAAACAAATATTTATAACTCTTTAAAAATCATACCTTTTTCTTGGAGCATAATTCCAAGAGAAAGATGCAGAAAGAAATGAAAAATGTTTTCAGCAAGTTGGATTTGATATTTTTTTCATTTAAAAATGTCTAATTCTGTACGTGATCATTAGATTCAGTGTCCAACACACTATATCTCCTTAACTATGGCAGTTTGGTTTTGAGCTCAGGCTTTGGAAATCAACCCAGGGTTGAAATCCTATCTCTTCAGTTTAGTTTTAGTGTTATTTGTTTTCTCTAAACCTCAGTGTTTTTGTCTGTAAAACACAAAAATAATACTTCATAGAATTTGGGATTAAATGAGATAATATATGTTAAGTGGTCATCACAGTGCATGGCCCAAGGAGGATACCTCATTAATGTTATCTTAATACTATTACCAGATGGTGGGAACTTTAACATTAAAATTAAAGGCTCATTGTTAAGGTTAAGACAAGCACAAAAAATATTGGACATACTGCAATAGGAAAGTAACCACACACACTTAGCCAAATGTTGCCCAAATTATTTTTTCAAACTACTGTCTTTGTTCAGAGACAAAAGGCCTTCCATACCTGTTACCCACTTCTCTGCATGACCGCACCCCCAAGTCACTATCACAGTGCTCAGCCTATACATACAGTTTGCTGGGGTGGCAGCAACCTGCATATTCAGAATCAGTTGCAAGCTATCTTTGCAAAATCATCACCTGTCCTAGATAGATGGCCACATGTACCCACTCCACACATACCTGCCAGCTCATTTGACCAGGTTCCTTATGATATTCCACCCTCACCTCAGTACCATCACGTATGGGTCCACCTCCGCTACCTCCCAGGGCCAGCTTTCTTCCCAGAGTTCTGTTGACTCTCTACCTCCTTAGTGAGCTCTCTTTTCACTCAGTATCAAATCCAAAACCCTTCTTGAGGCCTTCTTCACACCTTCTCCCTCAGTTTCTGCCCTTCCTTCCAGCCATGCTGAACCACTGAAAGGTTGCAAAGCTCCTCATACTCACCTTGACCTCCTGGAATTCTCTCTTTTCTGGACTATGCTCTCTCTCTCTCTCTCCCCAAATGGCCCCTTCAGACGCCCTGTAACTAATTCCTATTTGCCCTCATGTTCTCAGCTTGTAGGGAACCTTCTCAGCTTGTAGGGAACCTTTTCCAGACTGCAGAAGATTTGGTTAGGGAACTGCTCTCGTGTCCTTACTAGAATTTTCATCAACTCTCCTTAAAATTGGCTACATGCTTGTTCTCCTACCCCGTAGCACAGAGCCTTGTACATATGAAGTCCTCAGAAAATATTTGGCAGATTTCTTTCATATTATCAGTATACTTAGAACAATGGTGGATCATCTTCAATGGCCAACATGAAACAAACATATTGATAGTAAAAGTAGTTTTTAATAAATTGCATCAACTTTGGAAACTGCCATTAACTAGCCAACCACAGAATAGACACTTAATGAAATATGCTGATACTCCCTATCCTGTGGTACTGTTCCCAGAGGAAACAAAAAACATGGATGTTGCAAAGAAGTCACTTGAAAAACTACCACATTTCTACTGAAGAAACATTTCCTAGCTTCCTTCCTTATCTTCAATGATGTACCTTCCACCCTGAAGGCTGAAGAACATGGCAAGGAGAGCATTATAGGGTGTAAAGACCACATAACCATTAGGAATAGCTGAAAAGATTTGCCTAATGAAGTCATATTGAGTCTATGGAAGAGTTTTAGACATTAATTTTTAAAAATATTTTATTTGCTATTAAGAAAACCTGTGAGTGGGTATAGTGGTGCATGCCTGTAATCCCAGAAGCTCAGGAAGCTGAGGCAGGAGGATCTCGAGTTCAAAGCCAGCCTCAGCAGCCTAGGGAGGCCCGAAGAAACTTAACGAGACCCTGTCTCAAAATGAAAAATAAAAATGGGCTGAGGATTTGTCTCAGTGGTTAAGCTCCCGTGGGTTCAATCCCCAGTACCAAAATAGAAAGAAAAGAAAAGAGAAGAAGAGAAAAGAAAGAAGGAAAACCTGTGAGATTGATCAACCCCTGCACCTCTACAGTGTGAGAGTGTGTGTGCGGGGGGTGAGATGGACAGCTTTCTTCATGGTGTTTTCTGATTCATGCTAATTAATTAAGAAGGGTTCTTTATATTCTCCACCACTCCGATTTTACCATTTTACTTAGTCAGACCTCCCACACATCACATGCGAGTATACAGAAGATCTCAAGTCCTTCTGCGCTGATCACACCCATCTCATTTCATACTTTTTATCTTATTTCACTTTCTCCAAACTTTGTATCCTATTTGGCTCACGTTTTTGTTTTCCATTATTGCCATTTGGATCTCAAAAACTCATTTTTTTCTTAAATTTCCTCTTGGTGGTCTTTTAGAACTTCGGGTCTTTACACTCCAGGTCTGGCTAACTCCACTATTAGACTAATTCTCCAAACCCAAAGAGCAGTGGTTTTCTTCCCATCTCTTATTAGAAATAATCATATACGTCATGTGGCAACTTAAAAACAAATAGCTCTTCTAGAAACAAGTATTCATGGTGGACTTTGGACCCCATGAGTGGGACACACAGCACACATGTGGAAGTGACCAAGGTGAGTGGCCCATAGTGCCACCCTGGCCTAGCTGTAAGCACAGGAAATGAGAATATGATTCTCTTTTGAGTTCTCTTTCAACTGCAGGAAGAATACCCTCTGCTAATCTCAGACACCTCTCCAGTGTTTTCCAACACTCCTGACATAAACGAATTCCATCGTAATTGTTTTTGTTTCTTTACTTTTTATAGTAGCTTTCTCTTTAAGGCACATCATGTTCATGTACCATTCATAGTAATGACATTTTTGTAGATTCAGTTTCTTTTGCAAGTAAGTTATTTTTAAAGTCTAAGTCCATATAAAGAAAATGCTGTTTAACAATGATGCGGGTATAGATAAGTAGGGGACTATGATAAAAATCACAACAGGGATCAGGAAGATTGGAAGTTTGGTAAATAGTAAAAAATAAGTCAAAGTTATAGATCAAAATTATAAATGAGACATAGGTATCAGTAACAGTTTAGATATTTTCTGACCCTGAAAATAACAGGTTTTCTTTCAATCAGCAATAAAAGCATTTTCATTATCTAAGCATTCTTAATGGCATTAAAGACAAAATACCCTCTCCCCATACTTTCGTCCCTGCCCCATTCTTCGTCAAAAACCATGAAGTGATTGTTCCATAGTCCGTAGCACTCATGGGCAAACCAAAAACAAAATAAAAGGATCCTTTAGTCCCATAATTGCTAAAGGAATACGCAGAACCTTGAGAAAACAAGCTGGTGTTCAAGAAAATAATTTTCATTGCCAGCACCTAACCAACGGCCTCTTTCTTAAGAAGAAGATGAGGCCCACCGGATAATAAAAGGCCCTATAGAACCGCATAAAAGTTCCACATGTGCTACCCCCTGAGTGGCCTTCAAGGGGGTAAGGGCCAGAGGGGGGGCTCGGGGGACAGGGCTCAGAGCAGGACAAAAAAAAAAAAAAAATCTTGCTTCTGGAAACGCAGCTCATCTTACACAAAAAACCAATTCGCATGGCGGGTCCCTTTTTCAGAAGATCTTGTTATCAGAGAAAAACAACAACAACCCACATCATCGTAATAATAATAACAAGACGAGCCGGCGCAGTTGGGATTTGTGCAATTACAGTGTGAATTGCATGAGAGGATTATATGAAGTGCTCTTGGCGTGGAGGGGGAAGTCAGACGCTCCCGTTTGCAAGTCGCAAGCAGCTGCTTGGGGGCCGTGCACCTGCCGGTTCCAAGGCTGTTTTCCAGGCCCCTTCTCTTTCCCTTTCACAACCCCAATCCCAAACCACCGCTAAGAAGAGGGCAGAAACGGGGAGGAAAATGGGAAGGAGAGAAAGGACGAAGGCAGGGAAAAAAACAACCCCCCCCCAAAAGTTGGTCCTGAGCGGGCAAAAGAGTCTCCCCCACTTAGGACGAAAACTGTGGGACCAGAGAGAACAGGGAAGAATGGGGGTGGGAGAGGGGGAGGGGTGGGAGAGGGGGAGGGGTGGGAGGGGATGACTTCATTTTAATGCAGCAGCAGACAGAATGCGATCTGATATTGGCAAAGTTTCAACGAAAATGGGGGGCGAGGGGGCGGGAGGAGAAGAAAGAGCTCTTTTACTGTTTCAAGCTTCTAAGTCCACCCGAGGAGGAGCATAAGCTCCGCTCGACATTCTGGGAATAGCAATGAGGCGCGCACAACAATCAAAACACACCAAATCTGTTTGATGATTCAAACCCATCCCGCATCTGCACCCACAAAATAGGACTTCAATTAAATAACCTTGCAGATTTGAACAGGAGAAGAAGGGAGAGCATGAGGATTTTTAATTAGTAACTCCCCACACAAGCAGTTTTGTCAAAATTAGGTGTTTGCACCACAGTTTATTCTCCAGTGAGTTGTGTGCGTGTTGCTGTTAGAGTCGTTTCTCCCCACCATTCACTGGAGATTGTGTTTTCCTTCCTTATCAAGAACACCGTGTGAAGTTGCTTCCATGGGACTTCACCAAAGGGGTAAGAAACTAGGTGAGACTTTTTTATACTCACGGACACAAATACACACCTCATCACAGACCTTTTCCAGTATTACAGTAAAACTCTATGATTTGTGAAAACAGAACAACACACACACACAAAGCAGAAAAAGAATAAAAGCCCTGTGTCTCAAATCAGATCTGCACAAACCACAATTTCTATTCCCAAGAATTTTGACTCTGGGGGATTTCTATTTCTGAGGTGGGGAAGCATCTCACTAGGTAGCTGTTATTTTGTCATTGAACATGGGCTGAATCATGTATGTTTGCAGCCACATTGGAGAATAACTCACAGTCCTTGTGAATGATGTGCGGGAGTGTCCCAGAAAAGACCCTTTGGTTGTGGTTGTTATTGTTAGATCCAGCTTCACCTGTTTGCAAAATTACCTCCCAATGTGCTTGGCCAAATCTCTGCTTACTTTGGGAAAAAAAAAATCAAAAGGAAATAATTCATAATGAAAAACAGAAAGGTGTTTCTCTTTCTCTCTCTCTCTCTCTCTCTCTCTCTTTCTTTCTCTCTCTCAAGATTCTTAGAAACACTTGTCTTTTTTTTATTGAAAATTTCTTTTAACCACTAACCTCAACAGAAATGTGGAGGAATGGAACAAGATTTTGAAAGTCCTTTGATTATACCTCCCTCTCCCAAAGGGCTCCAAATGTAACAGTTATCTGGCAAAATATAAATAAAATGTACTTGCAATACAAGGACTTTTCTCAACCTGGATTTCTGCAATTGATGCAAAGACTATTTAGCAAAACAAGAAAGCTCAATTTGTAAGTCATGAAAATTAATTAAATCACTCTTTAGGGTGTAAAAATATAAATGAATCATAGAAAGGGAGGCAGGAGTTCAGGAGTGGGAGCAGGACGCTAACACATCTCGCCATATCCCTATTTTCAAGGAGTTACTTGACAATTGAAGAGTCTGAACCATGACGGAGGCTGTGCTCTTTAGAAATATACACATTTGGGTCAAGAACAGTTCAAAGGGACCCCAAGCCAGGGACATTGGAAAGACCCATCAGTCCCAGTGAAAATATGCCCATTTAAAAAGCCTGCAGGTCCTAGGTAAAATATGTAATGAAAGATGGACACATCATGGAAGTAGAATCGCCTGTTCTGGTGGCAACTTGTGTAAGCAGCAGAGTGCAGATTCTGTGTTCATGACATCCCTCATCGAGTGTCATCTCTATGAATGCAAAGCTTTTCCATCACTGCAGAATGAGACCAGATTCCAGGTGAATTTTCCCCCAAGGGAAAGAAGGAAGAGACCTTACTACTTGGGAGGCAGGATTCCTGGCTTGCAATCCTAACTCAGTGTGCTGGAGGAAATCACTGGTTCTCTCTGGGCCTCAGAGTGTCCATCTCTGAGATGAGCTTGGAACCAAGCAAGACAGATGACATAACCAAGTGGTAGACAAAGAATAGCTGAAGAACATACTTCTTTCCCTCTGCCATGATTCAGATCCCTAAAGAAGCAAATCCCAGAAACTCACAGCTTCAATTGAAGCTCTTCAAAAAGTAAAGGAGACTTTTTTAGATCTTCTCACAACTCCATCTACCAACTCAAAATCTACACAGGAAGATGCTACTGTTCATGGAAGTGTGTCCCATCAGTGGTGGGAGGGGAGAAAATGGAAAGCCATGGTGCTTCCTTACCTCCCACCAAGCTAGACTGAATTTGTCCTGAAAGCTTCCGTTTTCTGTAAGAAGATTTTGCAGATCCTTCCACATTAATCTTTCTCCTTTTCAAATTGGTACCATATAGAGTCTAGCACTCATCTGGCATTAATTATGCCTGTGACATCTCATATTTTTATTCAACTTTCAAAGCAGCATTTCCTCAGGCATGATATTACTTGGTGTTCCTTAACATGATTCTGTCATCAGAATCCAATACAGCTGGACTACACCAAGTTGCACAAATTTTACAGCAAAATATCTCAGAGTAATTAACTGATAAAGTGGTGTAGATAGCACTAGGTCTTCCCAAGCTTATGTTACCAGAAAAGATTGTTTAAACAGTGTTCCACCTAAGAATTAAGATTCAAAATTTCTCTTATTCACTTGATCATTAATGCCACAACTATTTACTGAGAATCTGCTTTGCAGTTTGTATAACTACACTAGATATGGCCATATGAGGCCCATAGTGTGGTGGGGAAGACATAACAGCTAATCATAACACAATATGATCACTATATTGGTAGGAACATGCACCCACATTGTATGAATGTCCATGGAGAAGTGCCCATCTTATCAAATGCCTGACTCATGTATAATGATTCACAGTTTATGAAGTTTTCTCATATTATTACGATACCTACTTGTTCATATTCCCTCCAGAACATGTAATATATTAGATACTTTGAGTTTATTTGTACTTTAATTTGCCTTTCCAAGAGGGTTCTATTTCCTCTGGTGCTTTCCCATACACTTTGTTTCTATTTATGAAATGTTTCTATCTCAACCTCAATGTCAAACCTCAGGTCATAGCAAAAGATCAATTAAGTATGGGTCTCCTGTATATTTTTTTCTCATAGACTCCTTAGGGGAAAAATTGTTAAATGATATCTATTAAATACTCAAGAAAAGAATAGGGTCATATTTTTTCAAAATAATGAGGTTTGAACATTGAAAGCTTTGTGAACAGGTCACATCACATGAAGGGACTTTTTGTTTGTTTGTGGTGAAGGTTCAATTCGGAATTCTTCAGCTGAGTGCCAAAGGAGAGCCCTTGGACCCTGGAAGGAGGCTGGCTTGATGAGGACAAGGCAGCTTTGTCTGAAGAAATCCCTTAAGACACTACCACTGAAGGTAGGACCCAGACCCACCTCGATGACCTTTCATTCTCCATGGCTAGATCATTTACAGCATGCTTTAACCATGGATCATTCAAATCTGATAATAACTTGTGGTTTATTGGCATTCTGTAATATTTACACCATTATCAGTTCTCATAATGAGTTGCCTAGGAGGGTCACACCTCTAAATGCTCCTTTAAAATAAAAACTCAAGACCACCTACCTTTCTCCAGCAGCATGTTTGCTAGGTTCACGGCCCACCCTGCATTCTTCCCTCTATTGGAATAATTTATGAACAAGAATATAAGTTAAGTCTTTGACATCCCTGCTAGCTACAGAAGGGAAGATGTCCTTCGTCCTTCCCCATTCCTTCCCAGCTGTGTAGAGAAATTTTATTTGGATTTTTTAAATGAAGTGCAGAAAACTTGGAGATTGGGAGATCAGGACAGAGGAGGGCAGGACCATTGTGGGGCCACGGTGGCAACTTCCGTGCCAGTGCAGGCTCTCTCTTCGTTCCGCAGAGAACAGAGCGCTGAACTAGAAGTGAACCAGCCTGAGTCCTGGTCCAGCTCTACCTCTTACTAACTGCACAACTTTCCTGCTCTAACGCTTCATTTTCCTTGTCTTCAAATGGAATAACGATGCCCTGCCAATGTCATCCCCAGGGTGCTTAAGAAGTTCAGATGAGTCAAAATGGGTAAAAGCACTGTGAAAAGTCTAAAGTGCTGAGTGCAGTTCCTGAGACCTCTCGATTGTGCATACTTTTGGGGCAAGAACCTGGGCCCGGAGTCTGACCCATCTGAGTTGGAATCCTGGCGCTGCCTCGTGCCAGCCAGATGACCCTGGGCAAGTTTCACTCTCCAAGCTTCATGTCCTTCATCTATAAAGTGGAGAGCACTCCCCCTCAAAGAGCTGAGAGGATTTAATGAGATCATAAATGCAGCACCCTGACAGTGTCGGCAATAGAGGCTTCTCGATGAACCCTGGCTCATGTCATTAGTGAGGAGCTACTGCTGTATGGATCTGATCACCCCGATGCAACAGTGTGGGGGAATGAGACTCATCAAGCGTGCTTGGCAACCTCGTCAGAGAGAAAGTTCACATGTCACCTCCTCGTTGGAGGCTTTTCTCACTCCGGCACACCTTCATTAGTCTCTCTCCCATACCATCTCTGTTTTAATATTTCATTGTGCTTATTAGGCGCCATTTTGTAATTGATTTACTTACATGTGTCCTTGACTAGAGTAAAGGTAACCTGATGCCCAGGATTGTTCTTTTTTTTTTTTTTTTTTTTTTTATTCATTTAATTTTGATCCATTGAACACAAATGGGGTATAGCTATTGTTTCTCTGGTTGTACACAAAGTAGAGTCACACCATCTGTGCATTCATACATGTAAACAGGGCAATGATGGCTGTCTCATTCTGTTATTATTCTTGCCCTTCCACCCCGACCCCACCCCTCCCTTCCCTCTATGATATCTATCCTCCCTCCATTCTTGCCTCCCTTCCACCCCACATTATGCATCATAATTCACTTATCAGAGAGATCATTCAGCCTTTGGGTTATTGGGATTGGCTAATCTCACTTACCATGACAGTCTCCAACATCATCCATTTACCATAATACCATATACCATTTACAAATACCATAATTTTATTCTTCTTTATGGCTGAGTAATATTCCATTGTGTATATATACCACAGTTTCTTTATCCATTCATCTATTGAAGGGCATCTAGGTTGGTTCCATAATCTAGCTGTTGTGAATTGAGCAGCTATGAACATTGATGTGGCTGCATCACTGTAGTAATCTGATTTTAAGTTCTTTGGGTATAGGCCAAGGAGTGGGATAGCTGGGTCAAATGGTGGATCCATTCCAAGTTTTTTGAGGAATCTCCACACTGCTTTCCAGAGTGGCTGCACCAACTTGCAATTCCAACAGCAATGTATGAGTGTACCCTTTTCCCCACATCCTCACCAACACCTGTTGTTGCCTGTATTCTTAATAAAAGACATTCTAATTGGGGTAAGATGAAATCTTAAGGTGGTTTTGATTTGCATTTCTCTTATAACTAGAGATGTTGAACATTTTTTCATGAATCTGTTGATTGCTTGAAGATCTTCCTCTGTAAAGTGCAGGACTCTGTTCTATTCATCTCAGAATCATCTGTGCCTGAAGCAGTGCCCACCTCACAGTAGGCACTTAATAAATGCTTATGGAATTGGAGATGTAAATATATAACATCTACCGTAAGTCAGCCCTCAAATAAGCAATGGAGGCATAAATACAGAAGCCACAGGGGAAAGAGCCTCAGGAGCTAGGATAAGCTGGGTCCTGGGTAGCTGGGGAAGAAGGGTAATGATGGAAGCCAATGTCATAACTCAGTCCTCTTGTCCCGTGAGTCTACTCACTGTTCTTTTCATTGATGTTTTCAAGAAAGGCTAACTGAGTACTGAGAATATGCTAATCTTAAGACCAGGCTTGCGACAGTAGGGTAGATACCCTCTGCTTTTAGGGAATTGACCCTACCACTACTTCAACCCCTGTGACTTTAATAAAAAGTGACAATCAAAATTCTCTCTCCAAACCCCCAACCTCAATGGGTGGCTCTGGGAAAGGGCACATGACCCACTTGGGTCACTCCAAATTTTATACCCCCATGATTTTCTAATGAGCTCAGAGGAGCTGACCTCCCCCCACCAACGTGAAAGATGGGAGATGTGAACCCAAGAGCAATAGATGGCTGTATCTCAATCCAATAGAGGTTGTGCTGAGAAAATTAAGCTGGGATCTGGGAGACAGGAAGGGAAGAAAGATGAAGAGTGTCCTGAGGACATTTCCCCAGAGTCTTGTTCTTAGTCAATCACAAGACCGAGCTGCCCTTTAAGTTTTTGCTGCCACTTGGCAGATGAAACAGCAGATCCCTCTCTGGCTTACGTTAGTTGAAGTGGTGTATCAGCTATTTGGAACCTAATAATCTCCAATATGCTAGATTTGAATGCCTTCTGTGGATCTTTAATCAAGTGTAAGTCACTGGATTCAGGATTGCTAATAAGAAGAAAGGGATATCAGGTTATTTATATATATATAATATACTTATTATATATATATCAGGTTAATTATTTAGATATATACATATACATATATATAATTACTCTATCCTTCCTTACAGGAGCTTGAGGAAGTAGGTATTACTTTTAGAAAATTAATGTAGTTGGCAATTTGTCCAAGTTCTCGCAGGAAGTCACAGAGAAAAGTATGATTTTAGATCTGACTCCATACCTATAGCCTACTCATTTCTCTGCTACATGTTGCTCTTTATAATACAATTCAGAAAGAGACATTTTGGCAAATAGCTTTATTCTATAATAATGTAATATGCAAACAAGAAGAGAAGCACTGAGTACAGATCAACCCACTGCCCAAAAGACCATCCAAATTCTAGGTACCAAATTGAAATATAGAAGCCCTATAGACTGATTTTAAACGCTGTCCTTGCCATGAACCTAAAAATGTCCTTGTTTTTAGATAAGAGCCTTAGTCAGTGCTCCTCACTGAAATATGTTTAGATCTGTAAGTTGGAGGTGGAAAATAAAATCTTCAAAGACTTCAGCAATTTTATTGGTAGAAGAGTAATGTTTAACCAAGTGTATAATAAAATGTGGAAGGATCAGCAAAAGACAGGGCAGGGAAAATGGGTCTAAACCACAGCAGAAATTACCTAGGTTCTTTATATGGGAAAACTGTGGGCTGAATGTGAGGCCGTTAAACAATGAAACGGGTTTCCAGGGCAAGCTATGGAATCCCCTCATCTAGAGGCCTTTAAAATAGTAAAATTTTCTTGGTCTGAATGGCTTTACGTGTGGTCTTCCTTGAGGCAGGGTGGTGTCAGAGAGTGACAGAAGGAGGGATGACACCTCCAAGTCCCTCCCCAAGGCCTGGAAGTCTCTCTACCTGGCTGTCATCACCTTGAGGAAGGGGGGTCTTTGCCATCAGTCAACTACCCCGTTTCCTAGTTCTGCCAACCTTCGCAATGCACTAATTCACAATGGGCACAGAAATGATTGAAATATTTAGACATAATGGAAGAAGTTTAATAGGGTCCAGTGGGAAACCCAGGTGTTTAGATCAGCTTAAAAATAATAACCACCTCCCCTGCCAGGGGGCTTTCTATTCACAATCAGCCCTGCTTTTATTCTTAACCATAAAGGCCACCTCAGACAGGAAATTATTCACGTGATTGGTCTTTACGAGTGCTGTTGGGTTTCAGCTGAGGGCTGTAGAGGTCATTAGTGGGCAGCCATGTGATTAACCTTTGCTAGCCTGTTGCTTTTCACACTTTGTTAACAGCTTCCATTATTGCCCCTCTGAGTCTTGAGGAAGCTGTTTATTGACAGTATTAAAAATACATCGCTACAAATTCTTAAGAGCCTTGTGTTGAAAAAGAAAAAAAAAAAAAAAGAACTCCCTTCCAACTTCTTACAGCCAGTCAACTGGGAAAGTGGGACCCCTCTAATTTGCTGTAGAGGTTCATGGAGAACTGCATTAGGTAGCGCTGCATTGAGCTCAAGGGTGGTGCCTTTTCTTTCATATTTATATGTTTTGGTGACACCAGAGAACTTGAGGAGGGAACTGTAAAACCTCTCAATGTATTTAAGGCTCAAACTCTGTTACTTCTGAGGAAGTTAAGTTGTGCATGTTTGGGGAGAAGAGAGGGAAAGAAATTAATAAGAAAAAATGTTCCTCTGAAGCAAAAGTAAAGCCCTTGGGAACATAAAATGACCAGAGATTTCAGGAAGGAATTGTATGTGTGACTCAGTACTTAATCTTCTGTGAATAAATGATGGAGGCTGGAGCTTACACCCACTTCACCACCCTCCCCACCGTCCTGGCCTCCAGAATGTCTTTGCAGACATTTCCTAGAATTTTCTGTGTGAGAAAGACTAAATCAACGTTTTCCTACCAGTCCTGTGCCTAAAACCAACTTAAAAGATGGCATTCTCCAAATGATCCTTGGTCCATGACCCCTCCCACTGCCCCTGTGACCTTCCTGCAAGAATTGAATGGCCTTTCTGTGACCCCTCACCTCAGCATAAGATTTTTCCCAAGCACTTTCCTTTCACTTTCTGAATTCCAGTGAAGAATTTCACTCCTGCTTCACAAGTGTGTGAAGCTTCCCTCGTGTCAGAGTCCACGTTCAACTGGATGGCTAGATGGGCAGAGAAAGATTCTTCCAGAGATTTCTTCCCTGGTCTTACACACATAAATGCATGCACAGTTGCATATACATTAATGCAACAAATAAAAGAGAAAGGAATCCATCAGAATTCCCTGGGAAATCCTTGTGCTCAAAAGGTTAAAAGAAGGGGACAACATACAAAAAGGAAGATGCTTGTCACTCAACCGCCTTGACCTTTTGTTAGTTTCTTATATCAATGCTGTTAAAACATGTAGCAATAGGCCTGAGTTCTTTTCCTGGAAATAATCACAGGGCAAATATTATTTCTCTGAAAGAAAAATAAAAATGAATTAATGTTCTTCTTAAAAGAAGGAAAGTATACTAAATGGAGCGACTACCTTGCCTATAACTGCTGCCTGTTATAATGGCCTCTGGTATTTGTGCGAATTACACTGTAGCCAGACTTTAGTTCCCACCAATACACTCTGGTCAACAGGTCCAAACAAACAAATGAAAAAGATTCAATTTGATTTAAAAAATACCTTTATAACTTTTAAAACTGACAAGCCATATATTCCTATATTTCGTGATGGAAGGGTGGAGGGGAAGGTGTTGCCAGGATAAGACTTTGTATTTTATGTCAAATTCTATCTGGAAGCTCACTTTGAAAGTGGAGTTATACCCCGCCCACCCCCCAAAAGCAGGAATTTGAGATGGAAATGCCAAAATAACTTTAATTATAGGTTTGTTGGGGGTGTGACATTAAAATATCAGTCAGTGGAAAACTTCGCATTGTTAATGTGTCACTCAAAAATTTTGAAATTTGTGTTATACCATTACTATTTATTTGTACATTCTTGGTCTCCAATGCACATGCTTGCTAGATGAGAGCCCAAATCACGAGAGCAAGTGGTCCCATATTTTCAAATTTTCAAAAAATCAGAGTTAAATATAAATCATCATAGGCTTGTTAATGTAAAACCTTGGTTCCACTTAGAGCAGATTTTCAAAATTGGACTGAATCATATACAATTTTTAATATTAAAGACATTTTATGTTGACCTACATCTTTTGGGCTTTTTTTTTTTCTCTCTCTTAAATTTCAAAATAACATTGTGGCACTGTGAGAAAAATATATAGTAGCTTCTAACATCAGCTACTATTTCTTACTCTAGACTTACTGTAGACAATAATTGGTTTTCTCTGTTCCCTTTCCCAAGCTGCGTAAGAAAGGAAACCATGGAAACTGGGCCACCATAAAGCAATACTTTCTAACCTCAGCTGAGCTCTCACTGATCTTCAGAAATGGTTTTACGCATCCCTTGTTGACTAATTATTATCGGGGCCACAGTGGTTATTTTAAACAACATTTATCATCAAGGGCCCGCCCCTTCACTTCCTTCAACTTAACCTCCCTCACTGGAGGTGACCTTCTGGCCTCCTTCACTGAAGAAGGTTGGTCAGCGTGAGCTCCTTGTACTGGCACTTGACCCAACTGACCAAGGTCTTGGGCTGCCTAACTGGGTCCCGCAGTATAGTTGGCTAAGTTCCCCCTGTCTACATTCCTCATTCACCAGGTAGCCCCAGCTTGACAGTCCACCTTTCTTTAAATTCTTGTATGTTGCTGCTTGGTCCCAGCTAATCCTAATTCCAAATCCATCTCAACTTTTAACAATGTTTTCTATCTCTTCTGTCAATGGCCCTGTCTTAGTCTGATTTGTCCTGCTATACCAGAATTCCTGAGATTGAGTAATATGAAAAGCAGATTTATTTCTTACATTTCTGGGTGCTAGAAAGTCCAAGACTGTGGGGTCCACATCTGGAAAGGGACTCTTTGCTGCATCATCCCACAGTGGAAAGCAAGAGAGGACATGTGCATATGAAATTGAGAGAGAGGAAGGAAGTCAAACTCCTTTTTATCAGGAACTCACTCCTGAGATAACTAACCCACTCCTATGATAATAGTATTAATCTACTCACGAGGGCAATAGCCTGATGGCCCAAACCCCTCTGATGGGTACCACTTCTCAACACTGTTGCAGAGTGATTAGCAGGAGCCAAATTAATAAGGACCTTGAATTCTGTACTGACAATAAGAAAGGCTACAATAGAATAGCAATTAAGGGCATAGACTGAACTCTGACTGCATTTGACTCCTGCCCCAACTCGCCATATTAGTTAACTTTTCCATTTCCCTACTTCCCCATCTGTAAAGTGGAGATGAAAATATAATAATAGCTACCCATCTTGTAGGATTTCCATGAGAATTAAATGAGTTAATACATGCAAAGCAATTAGAATAGCATGTGGCACATAATAAGCATGATATTTTCAATTGCTATCCTATAGATACTAGGGGCCTATTGGCGAATTGTAATTAGGAAAGTAATCTAAATTTATTATTTCTTTAAGTTCATTCGTAGAGTAAGCACTACATAAAATGGATTATAGGAAGAAAGAGACTGGAAGCCCGCCCCCCCCAAAAAAAAACAGGATAAAAAAATAATGAGTAGCTAAACTATAGGAGTGAAAATGGGCAGGAAAGGAAAAGACAGGTTTGAGAATCATTTAAGAAGCAAAATTGCCAGGCTCAGCAGTGTATACCTATAATTCTAGTTACTTGGGAGGCTGAGGGAGGAGGATGGCAAGTTCCAGGTCAGCCTCAGCAATTTAGTGAGGCCCTAAGGAATTTAGAAAGCTCCTGTTTTCAAAATAAAAAATCAAAAGGGCAGGGGGTGTGGCTCCGTGTTTAAGAATTCCAGTGATTAAGAATTAAAAGGGCTGAGGATAGACTCAGTGGTTGAATCTCCAATACCAAAAAAAAAAAAAAAATCAAGAGAACTTGGTAACAATCATGTGAGCAACAAGTATGCAAGGTTTCTGAATGATTTGCAAGTTTTTGATGTAGGGTATTGAGTAGCTGGTCAATCTGTTAAACAGAATCCTAAATACAAAAGAAAGAAATGATTTTGGAGGAGAGACAATGAATTCCGTATACCAAAAGATATGCTGAACGTGTGGTTTGCCCAGTGTAGGCATGAAAGATTTCTTTGAGACAACTGGAAATGCCAGTCCAAAGTTCAGGGGAAGCAGTCGTATAAGTACAAGAGATGGAGGCAAAGAGTAAAAGCAGAAGAGGGACCCCAGAGATCATGGGAGAACACCAACATGAGAGGCAAGAAAAACTTACAGATAGCATGACAGAAAGTTAAGAAGGACTGTGGAAACCAAGGAGCTTAAAGAGTAATCAGGAAATCGACAGCATTGAACCTAAGATATGTTGCCTAAACAAGAATTTGCAATTGTGTCATGGCTGAATTCAGTGAGAGCATCTTCAGAGGCAAGCTGGAGGCCAGGGTCAAGCCATATTAGGTTGAAAAGTTCAGAAGCCAATGTAAAAGGAAGGAAGAGACTTCATATGAATCTCAAGAAGGTGTGGTATGAAGGAGGAATGAGAAGAAGTAAACAGTTCCAGAGGAATATGGGATGAGGTGGGTTCTTTCTTTTTGGTGATTAGTTGCATCAGTGTGTTGAAGAGAGAAAAATGGCGGATGGAGAAAGCAAGAGATTTTCAAGGTCTCCCTGACTAACCGTTCTCATATTTTAGTGTTCTCTCTCACTTCTCTCTACCTCCACCCACCCTGAAAGTTCACAAACTGAAACTGTGATGTTGGAGGAAGGCAAAGGAAGAGGCGGTGGCAGACAAGAGACTGAGAATCCTGGCCTCATCATTTTGCCTCCGGGGAGCTCTGAATATCTGAACTGCAATGAATGGATGATTCAGCTCATCCTCCAGGTGTGGTGGTGTGTGTCACATGCTTACCCACCCACACAGAATGCTGTTTGGAATTCAGAGGGTGTATAAGGAAAACTACATGTGCTTTGGAAGAGAGAACTCTCCATATGTCTTAAACCTAAAATGATATGCCCTCCCGGAAGACCTCTCTGTGCTAATTAAAGATGTATTTATACATTATAAATGTATACTATAAATAAAGTTCAGACTTGTAGCTGCAAAAATTTTATTTAATGCCCATTAATATATTTCCCAATTAAGGAAGGAAAGAGAAAAGAAAGAAAAACTTGCCTTTACAAAAATTCAATGTTTTTCTTGTTCTCATGATACACAGGCTTCTCATAAAAGTATTGCAGTCTTTCTTCTAATCCTCTTCCACCTTGGGCTCTCTTGGTCTTAGCCTGCTTAATTGACTGTCAAATAATAACTACCTACGTGGCACCTAAAGCAGATCAACTATCTATGTGACTCTGAGCAAGTAATCTTATGTCTCAGAGCATATGTTTTGTACCCAATCTACATGTAGCTCATTTACATCATGAGATAAATTCTTATGTTATATCTTTATCACCTGCTCTAATGCAGGTGAGACAAGCTGCATGCCTAATGGCAACAATCTTTTAGGATCTGTAGGAGAATTCCTATTTCAGTTTCAAAGTCACAGCAGAAAGTTGAAACTCAGAGCTTTGGGGCAGCTTACAAGGGCATTCTAAATACTGGAAAGATCAAATAATGTTACTGCACACTGCTATTGTAATTCATTCTTCCATAAAGATTACCTCTGTTGTACTAGCAAGTTCAGCAAGACCTTGGGTTATCAGCCAAATAAATGCCACTTCAGTAAGTTATTGCTGCCTGGGGCCAGCTTTAACTTGCATCGTCAACTTTTTTCCTGTCTAAAGTTCTACTGTAAGTTTTGCATTCATAAAGCATGTTCCCCCTTGGCTTTATTGCTTGCCCTTGTGACTTTCCTGCTCCTCGTGGTTGCTAAAGAGAGCCCCATTGTGTGCACTAACACCCAAGAACTTTGCCCAGTGATGTAAAAGAGTCATATTCATACAGCGATTGGGGGAGAATGAAAAGCAAAAGCCCATTGAACATTTCCTTACTATGTGAAAACCCTTGCCTGCATCTATGCACCACAGTTCTGGGAATTCAATTCAAAAGAGATGTATTCCAAAGTATGCAACTTTGCCTCCCATGTATGATCGTCAAACAATAAAGGAACAGTAAATTTTGTGACAATTTTTCACATTTGTGGTTCTATGCAAAATTTCACCAACTTTCCATCACTTGAACTGAATTCAAAATGGATTCAGAAAATGTGGTCCTTGCCTAAATGAAAATAAATGTTGTCTCAACAGTCTTTTTTCCCTCCTTAAATTGATGGCTAAGTGTATAACAAAAGGAGAAGACAACAAACAGCATATACATACTTGCCTGAAAAGGCCCCCAAAAAATACCACCCACATGCACAGAATACCACACACAGTCATTTCATGAAGAAGTCAGATGCCATATAGGGTAACTATTGAATATCGATGATATTTTTTTCAACTCCATACAAATTACTCCTGCTAAAGTACATCCAGCTTGTTTTTCTCAGTTTTTCCCCTCATTATGTTTTCAAGTGTAGATTCAGGACACATTCTAGCAGCATTCTCCTATAAGAACATGTCTCTCATGGCTACTTAAACATGGTCTTACAAGTACGTCCTGTGCATCCCTGGCCTTTGATCATCAGTAAAGCATCATTTTTTTTTTTAAGGAAAAGTAAGTAAAATAAGTCTTTTCTATGAAAAAGTCACAGGTGCAAATAGGCAGTAGGGGTTGAGAGTATAAAGCCAGAAACATAATAAAAATTTTCCTTAAAAACATACCATTCTCCTGTAACGTGAGAATAACTGGTATCACCTAGTATGTTCCCATGCACCTTAATTATTCTAGAGCAACTTTCACTAGTTGGCTGTAACTGATGTCTTTAAAAATATTACCCTAGTGTCTCACGCTAATTCAGAGAGACCTGGTTAATCCCGCAAGACAGATTATACCAATTTGAGGGAGAGATTCTTATACTTACATCAAATAAGAATCTGCTTGATGTTTGAGAACTGAAAACTCAGATGAGTTCTCAGGAGAAATAAAATCACATTCTGAAGTCCTGAGTTTTCAGCTCTGTCTCCTTTGCTTAATGCATTCTCTCCTTCCAACATCACACTTAAGGGCTGGGGATATAGCTCAGTTGGTAGAGTGCTTGCTTTGCCTACATAAGGTCCTGGGTTCAATCCCCAGCACAACAAAAACAAAAAACAAAACACCAACTTCACACTAAGCATTTATTCATTAATTCAACAAATATTTATTGAGCACCTAACATGTGCCAGGTACTGTTCTGAGCACTGAACATACAGGAATGAACAAAAAAGACAAAGTTTCCTGATTCCATTCTTCATCTCTCAGACTTACATACCAAACTAAAGGAGAGCTGTTTTTTTCCCCAAAATCTTGCTGATCTGCACTTTCACTGACAAAGGGGGATCAGTTGTCTAAGAAAGAAAGCATTCTTATCTATTAGCATAATGAAGGTCTTCAACGATCACTTCATCCACTGGCCCAACAATTATTGATGAGCATCATCTCGATGCCAGGATCTAGGTTTCAGACTGAGAACAGCAAGATGAAATACACTCAATTCTCAGTTTAACAGGGATTATATGTTTCTACAATGTCTTTGATGTGAACAAATTAACAATTGATAGTTTTAAAATTGAGTTTGCATTTTTCAAGCTGCTGATAGCTGAGAGTTAGTTGCTTTTCCTTTTTCCCAGGCCAAGTATTTCTCCTGATGCACTTAAGTGTAGACTCCAGGGATAATAGCCATTTCTTGAAAATATGCTACTGCCCAACTTGAAAAGGGTAGGCTAGACTTGGACGTGCATCTGAGTGTTCTCACTCCGTTTTCCATAGTCACAGCTTTTGATATGTTTTCAATTAGCTACAGTAACTGAAATTAATATTCCATTACACTTTGTTGATGGTGCTTTAGTTTAACCAACAATAATGATCAGGGCATAAAATAGCCCGAGTCCTTTGTCTAGGCTTTGGTGAATAGAACCATATGCCTGACCTCAACCCTTTAGGGAATGGACATTCAGAAAGTATTTTCATGGCCTCTCAACTTTTGTTTGTCATTTTCCTGTTGCTTTTTTTGGTCTTTGTGGCTTTGTTTACTCTACTTACTATATGTGGGAGGTGAGGCTGGAGTGAGGGGTTTTGCTTTACTTTTGGCACTTGAGACTGCCGCCCCTTTGACATATGTTACGCCTCTTTTCTGTTAAACATTTATTCCAGAAGACTTTGGTACACAGAAATTAACCAATTTTTCTTTCCCTTTTTCTGGTTGATTGTGGTGTGTATATGTGGGCACGCATGTGCCTGAGAATGAATGCGTTAACAAATACATATAATTTAAAGTGTTGATAAAAATCTAAGTGTCTCCCCTGGAGTGGGTGGTTGACAAGCTACAATCCAAATGACCCCTGATTGGTCATTCTTACATCCAAATGAGGCATGCAGGGCTCTGTTGGTGGATCTTTGTCATTCCTCACTAGGTGACTCACCATTATGACTTTGAGCCACACACTTCTGAAGGTTGATCGTGGCTTTCCCTCCTGGGTGAGGGACTTGTTAACCTCTCTGAACCTCAGTCTTCTCATCTATACAATAAAAATAATAAGATTAAGAGACAATAACTGTGTGAAACATGAGAAAGGACCCCAGTGACAGGTCCTCTCTAACTGCAGGCATCCTGAACATTAGCAGCCTTTCATCACCCTTCACCCCACTTTCCCTGACTCCCATCACCTGACCTCTCCTGTTTCCCTTTATAACTTTTCTTCTTGCTTTTCCACTCTTTCTTTTATTTTAATTTTTTTTATTTTACAGACTGCATTTTGATTCATTGTACACAAATGGGGTATAACTTTTGGCTTCTATAGTTGTTCCCGTTTTAGAGTCACACCATTCATGTAATCATACATGTACATCGGGTAATGATGTCTGTCTCATTCCACCATCTTTCATACCCCCGTCCCCCTCCCCACTCTCATTTCCGTCTATGTAATCTAAGTTCCTCCATTCTTCTCTTCCCCCCCGCCATTATGTATCATCATCCACTTATCAGGGAAAACATTCAGCATTTGGCTTATGGGATTGGTTTATTTCACTTAGCATGATATTCTCCAATTCCATCCATTTACCTGCAAATGCCATAATTTTATTCTTCTTAATGGCTGAATAATATTCCACTGTGTATATATACCACAAGTTTTTTTTATCCATTCCACTCTTATTTACCCTCTTCCTACCAGGGCTGTGGAGCTGTGAGTATTGTCTACAGACATTGCTCATATGCACCAACAACACTCTACAACAAGTGTTGTTGATGGTACATCTTACTTCATAACCAAAAAAAAAAAAAAAAAAAAAAAAGCCATTCAGTGTCCAAAAATGTCCTGTACCATGAATCAATGCATTGTAGCCAAAATTACCCCTTTGCCCCCAGATGCTAATTTTTTCCTAGATGGATAAGAGCAATCCCCAGAAATTTAACATTTTTTATTCATTTACTTTTTCACTTATAAAATATATTGAAGATATGTAATGTACTGGATTTTCTGCTAAAGCTGGTGCTAAAAAAGTTTTCTTAGTTATCTTTTTATCAACTCACTTTACCAATAATTGTTGGATAAATAGCAAGTGAACAATGAACAAACCAAAGTTTCTAATGTTGAAAACATTGAAAAGAAAAAAATAAAATTTTTATTCCTGAAGATTGGTCATTCTTACATACTACAGCATATTTTTTAATTACAATATTTCAGCATCCTCTATATGTCAGGTTCTGAACTGCTAAGCCACAGGATAAACAGTCCCTGCTATTGACACTTTCAGTAAACACTTTCAGATGCCTACTTATGCCAGTATTTAGCTAGGGGGTTGTAGACACAGCCCTGACCTAGATAGTCTTGAACCTTGATTTCATGAAGCTTCTTCTCTGATATGGATATATAAAAGAAAAAAAGAAAAGGAAGGAAGGTAGGAAGGAAATGAAGGAGGGGTAAGAAAGGAAGAGAGGGAGGAGCAGGGAAGGAAGAGAAAAAGGGAGGAAAGGAGGATGGAATGAATAAAGAATTACAAGTCATGAGGAGATCCATAACAATGGATCTTGTTGGGCAACAATGGCCCCAGATGGACAGGACGTCTATGCTAGACAGTCTAGTATGAGACAGACGAGGAATCTGACTACTATAATTAAGTATCTGCTTATGAACCTGCCAATCTATAGGTTAGTTATTCCTTCCTGCATTTCCAGGAAGCAATGAAATATTCCCAGATCAGTAAAGGAGCACACAGATCAGTAAAAGAGCAACGTTCCCATTGCTAAATGACCAAACGCTCTGCATGGGTCTCAATATTAATATGGGCACACAGGAATTAAAGCAATTCATTTAGTAACAGGGCCACGAAGCCCAGAGAAAAGAGGAGAGTATTGGGGGTGGCGTCAGTGGGTAGCCACTATGCCTAGCCCAACCTGCGGGGAGGGGCAGTGGCCTCTGAATCTGCATGTGTGGAGTTTTTATAGCAGATCAACTGCCCTGGGGGCTTCAAGAAGCTGATCCCTGAGTCTGCCAAGTATCCTTCTGCTGAGGGACTCGTGACCTGACATTGGAGGACCGAGGCATCCTGTCCACCTCTGATGCTTGTTAGCTGCAAGATCATTGGCAACTCACTTTCCATCACCAACTCTCAATTTCCTCTTCTGTACAATGGGCACATTTGAAGAGCACAACTACAGTCTCATTCTAACTAGTCCTTTACTTCGTTACTGAGTACAAGGAGTCTCCAAGTCATTGGAAGGGCTAGACGGCTAGGCCTCAGGTGTGTCTTCCAGCCCCTAGAACCCCTTACCTCTGGCATCTTCCTTCCTGACAAGATAGATGCTTCATGCCTGATCTCTCAATATTTAACACCACTACTATTCCAAGTCTCATGAGAGTACAAATGATAAAAGTGAAATTGCATCTAAAATTATAGCTTCAAAAGCACATGGGAAACGTCATTTTCAGTTGTAGAGCTTGTAAAGATTAAGAGGGGATGGGAATGTGACAAGGATTCCCATCTCATCTCATCAAGATGTCTCCATTTAGCAGACAGTGACTCGACCTGAGGCTTCCAGCCAGTATTCCTGTGCCCTAACACTGGAGCCCAAAGATATTATGTCCAGTCTGGGAGCTCAGCCTAAAACCCTGGGCTGAAACCTTGCTCCCAGCATGTCTTCCCTCCCATATGATGTAACGCACTGGGCTAAGGCTGGACCTCACTCCAAAAGAGAGAGGTTCCAGTCTGCCCAGTCACCAAAAAACCACACTACAGAGTGATGAGTACTTGACACATGACTCAAATACTGTGGAAACTCAGAGGGGAGTAGCCAATTCTGCCCAGAAGGGTTAGGTAAGACTTCATATTTCCTCACTCCTGATCATACATAGTCCAGTAGACAAAAGACAATACCTCTTTATTCAGCTTTTTTCTTTTGACCTATCAAGAAAGACTCATAAACCAGGTATGGTGGCACACACCTGTAATCCCAGCAGCTTGGGAGGCTGAGGCAGGAGGATTGAGTTCAAAGTCAGTCTCAGCAAAAGTGAGGCACTAAGCAACTCTGTGAGACCCTGTCTCTAAATAAAATACAAAATAAGGCTGGGGATGTGGCTCAGTGGTTCAGTGCTCCTGAGTTCAATCCCTGGCACCCAAAAGAAAAAAAGAAAAGAAAAGAAAGAAAAGAAAAGAGAAAGACCTCATAAAAATTTCAGTGCTAAAAGTGGTTGTGTGACATAACAGCACTGTTACGTGCATATTTAACTGTTTGAAAATCCCCTACCTGGGGCTGGGATTGTAGCTCAGTGGTAGAGCGCTTGCCTGGCATGCATGAGGCACTGGGTTCAATCCTCAGCACCACATAAATAAATAAAATAAAGGTAGTATGTCCATCTACAATGAAAAACAACAAAAAAAACATTAAAAAGAAAAAAAGAAAATCCTGTACCAAAGTATTAAGCCAAATCAGAAAGGAGAGTTTCTTTTGACTGTTAATCAGTTTTTAAATCAAATTTCTTAAATGTAATTTTTTCCTAATTATGAAAGTAGAAACATGCCTATTAAAGAAAATTTGGAAAATACTGAAAAGTAAAAGGAAAATCTCATCACCCAGCATTAAAGACTGTTAACCATTTGGAATTATTTGCTTCTCAACAAATATGAGCCAAAAGAAAAGTGGGGGAGCTATATTAATATCCTACAAAACAGAATTGAAGGTAAAAAGCATTATTAGAAATAAGAATAACAATAAAAGCTTCAATTCACAAGGGGCATATAACAATTTTAAACTCTTAGGTATGTGTTATAGCTTCAAACTGAATGAATGCAAAATTGAGATATCAGTTAAGAGAAATGTATGTGTTCATGCACTTTAACACACTTCTCTTGTAATTGATAGATAAGCAAACAAAGAACAGCAAGGACTTAGATTTGAACAATACAAATAACATGCCCGATCCAAAGGACATATTATAGAACATTGCCTTCAACTATTTGTTAAACCCACAAGGGCTATTTACAAAAATTAACCATGCATTAGGCCATAGAGCAAGCCTAATAAATCTCAAAGACTCTATAGGCCACATCCTCAGCCCATGATGTATTAAAGAAAGCTTTTCAAAAAGGACAAAATAAAAATCTATTTCATTAGAAAATTTAAAATACATTTAAAATAATTCATGGCAAAAAAGAAATCATTATGGAAAATAGATTATTACGTAATATTTTAAATTAATTACTTATGAAAAATGCACATGTCAAAATGAAAGATGCAGTGAAGCATTTCTTGGAGGGAAATTTAGAGCTTTAAGTGCTTATAATTGGAAAAAGAGAAGACACAAAACTTATGAGTTAAACATATACATTATAAAATTTAAAATAATTAAATAAACCCATCATTGAAAATACTAATAAAATTGAGAAGAAAACACTAATAAAATCAATGAATTAATAATAGTAATCATTTCATGTAAATACATTTAAAAATTTAGGTAAGAAAAAAATTTCTATACACAACAAGACTGAATGAAGAATTTTTAAAAGAAAGACAGAAAATCTGAATGAATCTATGAAAATCTGGTTTATTCCAAAGATGCAAGATAGATTTAAATTAGGAAATATTATATTATAGACAATATAAGTCTCCACATTGATAAAGAAAGGGAAAAAAACCTAAGTAGATAAAAAAATCCTTTCTAAGAGAGAGAGAAAAAAAAAACCTTTGAAATAAATGCAACATTCATTCAAGATAATAATTTTTTTTTAAATGTAAAACTCTTATGAAACTAGAAATTAAAAGGATCTTTCTCTTTTTCTTGGCAATGCTGGGGATTGAACCCAGGACCTTGTGCTTGTAAGGTAAACACTCTACCAACTGAGCCATATCCCCATCCTGAAAGGATCTTCCTTAACCTAACAAGGTAACCACAAACACCTTTTTAGTGTTTAATGGTGAAATGTTGAAAGTATTCCTATTTCTTTAAAATGCCTTCGCACCTCTAGTACAGCTCTCATGATTGGAATAACCTATTACATGCTTCTCTTGTACCCCAAGGTTAGCGTAGTTCCTGGTACCAAGCAGGCCTGCCATTCATGTTTGCCAAATGAATAGATGAATGAGTAAAGCAGAGTTCCTCAGTGCTGAAATGCAGATTACATAAAGGTTACCAGGTAAATTCTAATTCCCCCACTATATTCATTTAGCACTCAAGGACTCTTTGAATGAAATTTGAGTATTGCAAATTTGTTGCCCTGTGACATTTAGGACATTCAAAATGGCTCTTGTATCTCCCCAACTTTACTGGGTAAACATCATATCCCCAACTTGTTTTCATTTGCTTAGTATGTCTGAGAATCAATTCTTTCCCTTATAAATAAGAACACTAATAATATGTTCACAGAGTCACTGTGAAAATTAAATGAATGTTCATGAATCAGCCCCGTCCTTGTTATGTGACATGTTGGTTATTGTTGCACTTTTATAATTATGAGTAGCATTAGCCTATTTTGGATTTTCGTGGTATCTACTCTAGAACTTTTCACATAAAAGCAACTCAAGAAAACACTTGCTAAAATAATGAATGATGGATCTACTGTGCTGAAATACATCAGTGACTTTTAAGTAACCTTCATTCATTCATTCATTATTCGACAAAAATGAATTTCATGACTGCTGTGTGTCAGAAGCTATATTACATGTCAGGACTACAGAGGTGATTAATGATTAATACACAATTTTAGTCTCTGAGGACCTCACAGCATATCTGAAACCACTAGGCAGCACAAATACATATTAATTCAAAAAGTCTACATTAGCCACTCTATTTTTATGCCTGTCTCTCAAAAAAGAGATACATTGTCAAAACAGAATCAGCACAGAAAAAAAAAAAAACAAAAAAACAGGCTGTGTAAAAGAGACCCTCTCACAAGAACTTAAGCCCAGTGTTAGGGTGACTTCGTCTGGCTATAGTATTTGATGTTAAAGGACAGACAGAATCTAGGGTATGGTAATCAAAGAATCCCAGCCATGGCTCAGGAAGTTATTGGTTCTAGAAAAGCCCATAGAGAGTCTAGACCATGGTCACCAGGAATGTAGGATCCCAACTGGAAATTGTCAACAGAACATACATTCCATGCATCCAGGTCTCAACCAATGGCCATTGGAACTTGGAATAATGAATGTAGGCAAAGAGACAGTGTGAGAGAGACAACAAGAAGCAAAGTCCTTCCTTATGAAAGAGAGATGTCAGGATGAAAGAACTGGTCCAATCCTCCAGTCACAGAAAAAGGTTTCATATCTTACTCTTACCAGACAGAGAAATTTGATATACTCAAGATAGATTGTTTTTTATTGGCTGAAATTAAGATATTAATGCCTTATAGGATGTCGTAGATTTCTGTCACATTTTTTGTTGCCCAGCACCTTTGGAGAACCTTCATAATCTTTGGAAACCTTTTTGCATTGTAAGTCTTGACTTGTGAGTTAGAAGACAGAAAACAACTCTCTGAACTCCCTAGCTACTGAGATGTAGGCATAAAAGGATCCACCAAACAAATGCAACCATGTGAGACTTTCGTTCAAAAGTAAACAGTGTCAAGATGAAGGTTTATGGAATTCACCTTCCAGAAAACAAGTCACACCATGTCCAAACCTCAGAGGGTAGCAGGGGTAAAGCTCCCTTTACGTTAGCGGAAAGAGTTGTCTGGTGTGTACTGAGTTATGGAGTTTCAGCGTGGATGACGGGAGTGGTGTTTTTGCCAGTGAAGTCCCTTGTGGCACAGCTGATCATTGTTACTGGTTATATAACACGTAAACCAGAGTCTCTGACCCACCACATGTTAAGGGGCATTTAGGTTTAAAACAGTCTCACTGGGTTCTTGTAACCAACAGTCCTGACACGTACACTGGGTTACATGAACACCTGAAAAGACTCATTTCTGAGGAGGGACAGATAGTACTATGATTTGGAACAGATGTGGATATCCAGGACCACTGCTGGGTTACTAAAAGCAAGCTCTCACTGAAGGCAAAGGAGATAGGGCACGCAGCTTCTCTATCAATGGTGCCTTAATCAACAAATCCTGTCTCTGCAGAACACGGCTTAACTCAGGGATTTGCATGTTGTATAATATTTCCTCCTTTCCAGGAGGTTCAAGATCAGGACTAGTCTGCAGTCAACTGGGTGGAAGATGCAAGTGAAGAGAAGAAAATGGGAATCTAGGGAAATGAGGCCAAGTAGACCTCCACCCTACCCTCCAGAGGCACTGGTTCCTCCCCACCTGGATTCTCTGCTAACATTCCAAGACTCCTGTCATCAGGTATTTCCAAGAAAAACTGATGACACAAAGAAGAAGCAGAATCTCTCACGTATTCCCAGAGATCTGCCCTTACTACTTGGAGGGAGTGAATGCTTCATTTTCTGTTTATTCTTGTGGCTTCCAGGAATTCCCAAGATATATTTAATATGAGAAACATGTCATTTCCATTTCTTTGACAACAATAAAAAGTTTAATGTTCAAATTCTAATTTGTGTATGCTTCTATGATAGGAAGACAAAAGACTCCCCTTCTTGGAGGAATCCCTGAGCTAAGCACAGAGGAACAAAGATGAAGAAGGCCCTGCCTTTGCCTTCAGGGAGCAAGACTGAGTGAAAGATGTGTTACATATGCCCCAGGTGACAAACTACCACAGACACCTAAGCGAAGTATGGAAGCTGGGCTTGCCTTCTCCTTGGGTAGGGAGAGGATGCTTCCAAAGGCTTTACAGAAAGAAGTGACATTCTTACCTTTATGCACAGACAGAACTTTCATAAGAAACTGAAGAGGTCCCAGGAAGAGAAAGCAACCCAAACCAAGCAATTCATGGAAGTGGAAAATTGCAAGCTGTTCTCAGGAAACTTTGAATACTGCTGGATTAGAACATAGCACATGTGTGACAGAGGATTGGAGTAGCTGGACGAACCAAATGCTGTCCTCGCTTCTAAGTAAGAAAGAGCCAGAGATGATGGCTGTTGATTGAAAGGTTGTGTCATAGAGTCACTAAAAAGTTAGAGTATAATATTTAAAATATTTTTAAAAAGGAAAAAGAAGAGAAACCCACAGAACTCCAGACTCCAGAGCCTTCAACTCACTGAACTCTTAAAAATCTTTGATGGAACGCCCAACATTGCTTGCTAAAACATGAGGTTTCTTTCTTTCCTTCTTTCTTTCTTTCTTTCTTTCTTTCTTTCTTTCTTTCTTTCTTTCTTTCTTTCTTTTATTAAGAAGGGAAATCTTTGATAAGGTTTAATGGAAGTATTTTATTTCAGTTAAAAATTCTTCTTCAAGATAGTGATGAACCTCAGAAGGACTGAAGCGTCACTGAACTGTGACGAGAAAGAGGTCCTGGAAAGCAGATATTCAACCTTGAAACACAGTTTAGTTCCTCTGGACCCTTGAAATGGCTCACTGTTCAGGATACTCCAATTTCCTCATGACTGGTTCACACACTTCTAGTTCCTTCCCCAACTTCACCTAAGCCCTCTTTGCCTCCCAGAAAGTGGAAAATGTCCCCCTTAAAGGGATCAAATGAAACAGGGAGAGAAACTATATATTTTAGACGGAATTCCCCATCAGCTCGGAAAGGAGGCAGTGCTGACCTAACTTAGCACCATATACCTCACCTTTCAGCTGGTACCTTTGTGCACCCTCCGCTGATGCCAGCCACTCGGCCCCGTGTGTCCCACTCGGCTCTCCCAGGCTTCTTAGAACTCAGATTCCCAAGACAAAGGACAATTGAGGCCCAGTTAGTGCTCAGGTTTACTGAGAATTAAACCATGAGCAGATACCATCAAAACACATCTCACTTGTGACCTTTCACAGCCAACGAATTGGAAGGATTTTCCTTTGCCCAGGATTGAATTTAAAACGACTTCCCAGGAGCGAAAGGTCAGCCCATGGAATCATGATATCCAGTTAAACACAGCTAAATAGAACGTTTTAGCATAACAATAAATGGAGTTATATTTAGCTGAGTTGGGAAACTATCTGGCTGAGGGAAAAGGAGGAGTACAGAGATTCTTCATCTACCACCCCTCCCCCTCCGGCTGGGAAAAGTAATGGAGTCATGCAGTAAAGCGCAAAGGTGAAGAATTTTACCAAGTCTGTCCGGTGAGACCGTTTCTGCTTTCCCAACATCTACCATGTTCTGAGTAGGGCGTGTTGGTTGAACAGCATAAAGGCTATATTGTTTTCCTGATGCACACATGAAATTCCTATTAGCATGACTAGAGCAAGATGGCTGCAAAGAGAGAACATACCCTCAAATAACTTTCTAGGCAGCTTTGATTTCTAGATATGTATGAGGTGAAAGCACATTAGCCAAACTGGCTTTGATAACAAATGCATTCTTCTTTAACAAGGAAAGACTGAAGAGGAAAAAAAAAAATAGTTGGCACCTTTCCCCTTAACTTGAAATGCCCCCATGCTATTTTGAAATAGCCTCATATTTTGCCGTTGTTAACTAACAGATGGTTTTGTTAGCCAGTGACTGTGTCTCTAAATAACTCCCGACAATAAAAGGCTGTGACACATGAGAGCAAAATGGGGACCATAAGTGGTAGCCTTTTACCTCCAGAATCTTACCTCGTCGTCCATTCTGAAACTTGATGTGTGTAATTGCAGCCACTGGGAAGGGGTGTAGCGCTATGGCATCGAAGATCTGCCAATAGTTAGAAGAGATTACAGGTGTATGTTGTTTTCTTAGAAGGGAAAAATATATTTAATTGAAACCAATTTAAAAATCAGGATCCTTGTGAGTTTAGAGTGAGAACCTTTTCAATGAAACACTGTTTCATCCTGGCTTTGAGAGACCCATAACGTTTCTCTCCCAGGCTAAGAGTGCTATTTGATAGGGAATCCACTGTTTATGCTTGTCCCCCAAGACCCTGTCTACTCAACAATGAACTGGTACTCTGGGTAAATATAATCCCACAGTGATTTAGCAAAAACCATCAACTCCACCTTGTGGAGTCCATCTAACATTCAGTTTCACTCATGGTGGTCAAGCTGTCTGCTGATAAGGTCTTTTTCATAGAAACTGACCTTCTTCCATTTTATCTTTTTTTTTTTTTTTTTTTTTTTTTTTTTCTTAAATCTCACCTAATCTGGCTTTTTCTAACTTCGTTACTAATCTTTTATTTTGTCTTTGGGCAGCCCAAATTGGGAAAACCCAACCTGTTTCACAGAACATTGGCTGCTTTCAAATCTCTAGCTAAGGAAAAGGAATAACCAAAGAGCACAGAGCAATGCTCAGGCTTCAATCCTCGGCTTCTAAATGACTACACTGGCCCAACTACTTTGAGTCAATTCTCAACCTAAGAAGACTTGATAAAAAACGAATAAGAATGTAGTTTTTACTGCTTTGAACATGTAGTTTGGAGGAAGCAGCCATCTTACTTCTTCAACTTTATCTTCTTTTTTTCTCCTCATCCATTACTGACCTGCCACAGTTCTTTCAATACCTTCATCAATGTGATGCACTGATCTGTTATGCCCAGAATCCAAAGCCAACTCCATTTCCTACTAAATGATTTAATCTCTCGCCATTGGTTCACAGAGTTCCATAACAACGTTAGCCTAGCACTCAAACAACCACTTCACTCTGTACCCCTCCCACATAGATGGTCTCTCACCCGGGTCTGTGGCCACACGTTGTCACTCCACCTCACTCTGCTCTATACCCCTCTAAAACCATAAAAAATCCCAAAGCCCATGGCTCCAAGATGTCTAGATATGCATAGATTACCTTAGATACTTGCTTTTAGAGACAGCTGGAATATTGTTGCCTTAATCCCACCACAGAGGTAGTGGTGAACTGAAGTGCAGTAGTGGCCAGAGGAAGGAGGAAAGTCCCGCACCTTTCCCTCAAAGATGGCCCTATGCTTTCTCCTTCTGAAAAGGAGAAATTAAAAGCATTCTGCTCTTTTCACATAAAAATTAAAAACCCTAAGAACGCACATATAAATACAAAAGACAAATAGAAAAACAAATCGGCCCTTCAAACATGACAACTGTTTTGTGAATAAAAGTGACCCATATTTTCCCCTTGCCACTAATTAATATCTTCTTTAAATGAACTGATCATGTCATCATGCGAACGATTTTCAGAATCACCTCCCATGTTATAGTATAAAGTTCCTGAGAACTTGTATACCCGCCCACAAAGATGAGTGTATCAGTTAGGATTATTTGGTGGCAGATGACAGAAATGAACTCTGGTTACCTTAAGCAAAGTAATAATGATACTACTAATTGTGAACAATAATGAAATGAATTCTAGAATCTAAAGAAAAAGTGAAAAATCCTCCCTTAGGAAGGATTGGATCTGAAAAATTAGGAAATAGACATTAACAGATCTCTGCAGGAGACAGCCTGTGTCCACATCCACTCACTGGGAAAGGTATCATGCTCTTATCTCAGATATGTGTCTAAGGAAATTGGGAATGGTACATGTGAGCCATCCAGCAGAATAGCATGGAAGGAGGGAAGAAAACACCCAGAGGAAACGCAGGCATGCTAATAACAAAGAAAGGGGAAAGGGCTGCTGGCTGGACTAAAACCACAGATTCCACAATAGCCCAACTCAGAGAATATTGGTATTGGCCAGTAACAAGTTCAAGTTTACGAAACCCATCTGTGCAATTTAATTCATATTGTTAATGCAGCATGAAAACATTTTTACATTTTTTTGTTTTGCAAAACATCTGATAAAACATATACTCTTAAAAAAAAAAAAGTAAAATCTTTCCCAGCCCTGCCACTAAAAGCATTCCACCAGCAGCAACAACAGCACTTGTCTGCACAGTTTGCATCACAAGCACTCGTGAAGCACCTACGATGGTTTCCAATCACACTCGAAGGCACCAGGAGCCCTCAGAAGGCACCTGACTTCAAGTCTCAAGGCAGGAAGAATTAGGAGGGCAATGGAACATCTGTGGTTATAGAAGATCAGAACTCTTTTTAGGATGACAGGGAATGTACTCCAAACAAAACAGGTCTGGCTGAAAGAACCGCTACTCACCACGCTGTGATCATTCAAATATCCAAAGCAAATAGGAATACAATAATAAGAAGAGGTAATTAGAATAGTTGACTCTGTGAACAGCAGAATTATTATGGCACTGAAAAGAGAAAAGTTGATTTAAATGGTGTGCAAAAGCATTATTTGAAATATAAAAATGGCATTTCAATTAATTTTAGGAAATAGTGAAATATTACTACCAATGGATATTTTTTCTTATTTCTATAAGCAGTTCATGTGCTTTTCAAAGTACAGCTACGTGTTTGTTTCTACCTGTGTGTACAGAAAAGGGTGAACACAGGAAGCCATAAATAATAGATGCAGAAAAAGTAGTAATCGTACCAACAAGTACTATTGAACATCAGAAGTCATAGATAATAGCAAAGATGGAAAAAACATCTGTCAATCATACCAGAGGTCATAACACAAAGACAAACTAAAAAGAGGAGCTGACAGTATGCTACACAATGAATAATTAGAACAAAATCCCAAAAAGTAACCAAGGAAACTTGTTCCCTTGTCTGTGCAGAAAACCTCTGGGTGACTGCTAATTAAAATTAAATACTTATTTGATATATAATTGGGCTTCAGTAATGCTAAAACTAGATCAATATATCACAATGGCAGGACAATACCCAGCCATAGACAAGGAAAATTTCCCGTTCCAAAAAAGTAAGAAGTCAAGAATTTTTAAATTCCCACTACTAACAACAAAGTAGGAGACTTAACCAGAAAAGAGGCTTCATCCTAGTAATCATAGGCTTGGGTTTTATTCAACGTGGACTATGCAACCAACAGTTGTCTCTTCATCAAGAACCAGTTTGGATCCTACAGCCTCGGTGTGTGCATGCATGCATGTGTGTGTGTGTGTGTGTGTGTGTGTGTGTGTCTGTTTCTGGTAATAGTTCTGCAACTAGGAAGATTATTGCAATCCTAGAAATAGTATCTTCTTAATTATAGCAACCAGGAAGGCAATCTTGAGAAAGGTATAAAATTAAAATTAAGAAAAAGGATATAAATAGAGATAACGAGGAAACAAACACAAATCCTTGGTATTAGAACCTTCACAAACAGTTTTAATGTGACAGTTTTTGCATGAATTTTGTGATCACCATGAAATTTTGTAATCACTGTGATACTTTGTATGTGTTTTATTTGTGGGTATGATTAAAACATTCAAGAGACTAGGTGTATTAAGTCTGTAAGTTTAATTAAAAGTCAAAAGAGAATGATTAAATAAGTAATCAATGTTCATGTTTTGGGATACTTGTTTTAATAAAATTATCATATTACCTAGGTTTGTAGAGTGACAATATTTAGACCAGTGTCAGCAAACTTTTCCTGTCAAATAATTGTATAATAGTAATTGGAATAGATAAAACTGAAATGAATGGGTCTGATGTGGTCCAAAAAAACTTTATTTTAAAAAACAGTCAGCAGGCCAGATTTAATTTATGGACCATAGTTTTCCAACTCCTAAATTAGAGGAATATTAATACTTTTATATTTAAAAGGCCATTTTTAAATGAATTCAAAAAGTGAACAAATTGGGCATTAAACAAGATACAAATAGTATTGAGTATTTTTTCTTTCTGCATAATTCCTTGTTATGAAAGAAACCAAACTCTCTAATTTCAAGTCAAACCATAGGTATTTAGAGTCCTGATTTCTCCTTTTTTCCCTGTTTCAGGATAATGCGTCAGCATTCCTAGGTCCTGTCCAAGATGTCTTTTGTCTTCATTACTTCATAAGGTACATTCTCCAAATCCATTTCCATCTGTAAGTTTTCTTTCATTATAAACATACATTACTAATTGTTCTGACAGATGAAAAGAAGGGTAGAAGAAGGAAAGGAAAGGAACAAGGACATGAGGAGGTTTTTTGAGATACCAGTTTCCCAAGAATTGGGAAATATTCATGAGTTATGCAAGCTTCTGACATTCTCGATAACATGAAAAAGAATGATCATATAATCAGTATCCTTATAGTTGTACATGAATCCAAAACATGAATTGTATGTGCTTTGTTAAATCCTATATCATTCATTATCTGGAACAGAAGTGCTTAGAACATAGAAAGTGTTCAAAAATATGTGTGAAATAAATCAAATGAGTGAATTTATAGTCAACATGGTGGCAAGTCTGTGTTGGTCCTGGTACTCCTGGAAACAAACATAGAGATGAAATTAGAAGTACAAATGTCTATCTTCTCTGTGATGAATAAATTAAACAATAATAAGAAGGAAAAGCCTTCACAGCTCAGTGCTGATCTAACAGCATGAAAGGAGAGCAGGAAGGAGGGAGGGTTGGGTAAGAAGAGCCTCAGATTACAGTGTGACTGGACAAAGTCCCAGCCAGGACAGGGAAGCCCCAGAACAAAGGTTCCCCATTAGAGGAGTCCCATTTGGGACAGCAGTAGCCTAACTCCGTAGCACCTGGTTCATAGAACCCTGCTGTGTCCAGTTACTGGCTAGGAGCAGCTGTAGAAGAACATAGATGTGAAATTGAAGGCCCACAAGTGGATTCCAAAATTGCAACATTGGAAAGTTGCCTGTTTACGGCATTCTGGAGCAGGCTTGTGTTGATGGGAAGATTAAGTGGCATGCTCTGTGGCCACAGAAATCAAAAGGCTTTCTGCTTTTAGTAATAGGTAAATCAGCTTCAATTCCAGTACTAAATTTTTCTCCTCTTTCCTATCATGAATTCTGTGAGCTTTATCTCCTTGAATACAGGAAGACATTCCTTTCTTCCCATTCAAATGTGGGCATGGATTTTGAAGTCTTTCACATATATGAATGTTTCTTTCATCAAGAAAGTTGACAGATGTCAACTTTTAAAATTACACATAGAAAGGGCATCTCTATGTGCCAATGCCATCAAAGACTACAAAGCCACTCCATCATCTTTCAAAGATCCTCCACTTAAGGGCTAAGCTTTCAGTAAATATCCATATCTAACTTGTAAACCAAAGCTGGTATTTCTTTGCTTCCATACCTAATTCTGAGACACTTTCCCCCTCTATTAGTCCAAAGAAAGGGACACATAAAGTACACATAAAATAACTATATATTTTATAGAAATAAAAAAGTGCACATAAAATAACTATATTTTATGAAAATTAAAGTATGTAAAATATACAAAATCACATGACACTATAATGTAGGTAGTGAAAAGCATTAATGATGTGCAAATAAATGCTGTGTAAGTTCAGAGAAAGGAGAGATTACTTCCAACTGGGAGGACTGGGGGAGAGTTTTGTTGAGAAGATGGCATTTAATCTGAGTCTTGAAAGATGAATAAGATTTGTACCCATGGCGATGAAGTGAATGATATTGACAGATGGAATCACATGTTCAAAGTTTGGAGCCAAGAAAGCAGAAGGTTACTGAAAAACAATACAAAAAAAAAAAAAAAAAAAAAAACCTCAGGGCATAACAGTTTTTATAGCGACAAAACTGATTAACTGACAAACTTCAGGCAGCCCTATGGCTCCTAAGTTTTAAGTCTAAGACATTGCTGCCATGCTAATCACTGGTAGGCATACCATTATTGTTGTGTGTCCATAAGTTGAACAGAAAAATTCTCATGAACACTGAGCTGAAGATTGTCTCTTGGCTGTAAGGACCATCCTGCCTTGAGGATAAATTTTATTAGCCTGTACGACACATGTTAAAACTGAGCTGAAGACACCCATAAAGTATAGCTATTGCCTGACAGACAGAGTGTTTAAAAATAAGTTTAAGAGGGTGTCATTAGTTCAAGTGGTGGCTCTGACACCAAATAGCTGCTCTTTGACTGATCTGAGAATGAACACATTCTCTCCGTACCGTGTTCCATTAGTGATTTTAATTGCATGCTAAGCTTTATAATTTGTTGCTGTCATTTAGGTTCATGTGCTGTACTAATATTTATTCTGCATATTATAGAACACATTATTAAGTTTATTGCCCGCTTTCTATAAACTTTTTCATTTGACTTGCATGTGAGGAGCTAACATACGTATCTATTAAAAGCTGTGCTGAAGTACAAGTTCTCTTGGTATGGACGACAGTTTTTCTACCTATTTAAATCTGTTGAAGGAAAAAGGAGATTTGCTCCCTAAATAGAAGAAAACTATACATACATGGTATCACATAATGTTTATGCCACCAAAAATATAAATGGTTACTACATAGTTGGTCTTTTCCCATGCCCTCCATGAAATTGTCCCTGACAAATGGCACCAGAACATGTCCCTTTCTGTCCCTTTCTTTTCTTTCAATAAGTGAGGTGTGTTTCACTTCACGTGCCTTGAAGGATGTCTCCAACATAGCAGATCATTAAAGTTTAATAAAAAAAATAAAGATGCATTATGTTAAGATTCACTTTCTAAACATTCCCTGCATCATAGTGTATCATATGGCAAGTTCTCACTCAATCACAATGAAAGCAGAGATACAAACACAAGGTGTAATCCCAGAGCAACAACAAAGTCCTCATCATTATCCCACCACATATCCTTGCCTCTCCTATTGACTTCCTTTAATTCTTTCCTTGACTCCTTTCTAAACCTAGCTCTTTGGTGTTCCAATGCCTTTTGAACTTCTGCAATGTGGATATTGAGAACCTGTGAGTCTTCAAGAATGTTTCCATGAGACTCATCCCTCTTCTCTTGCTTCTTCCCAATTTCTTTCTTGAAAAATTATCTCCCAAGCATGAATAAGTGAGTCCACAGGTCCTATTCTCCCACCAAACAAAATGTAACAAATTATTTCATTCATTTTAGGCCAGAGATAATCACCAAGTGATATGAAAATTCCTTAGATGATAAGTGGACTTTTTCTTAAAGATAATTTAAATCAGGTACGAAAATGGTAAATACTGCTTATTCATGCTGTAGAAATAAGTGATTATTTAGGGTGTTGATACAGTGATCCCCTTCACATAACTGGACTGACCCACCCAAATGATTGCTCCTATTCTCACTCACTTGTTCAGCAAACAGGCTGACTCACAGACCAGAATAAAAGGTTCCACCACCTTCCTGTTCATAAGCAGTGCCACAATGGAAAGAGTATGGGCTCTAGAGTCAAGGATACCCGGGGTTGAATCCCAGCTCTTCTGTTTAGTCTGTTACCCGACCTCTCTGTGCCTCTGATTCTTGAGCTGTGAAATGAGATCTTAATACACACTTCATTAGGTGATTGTTAGGGTTAAATGAAAACTTGTATAAAAAGGGCCTAGCACAGGACAAGTACCCAATTAATGGTTTTTATTCCTAAGTTATTTCATTTTTTTTCTTATTTTTACTCAACGCCCTTTAAAATTGCCCTAGAATTGCCTTGTGTTCCATACACATTCAGTGACAGCTTTCCTAGAAAGTTCTTGTTCTATTGCTCCCCCATTGGTACATGCAGCAACCCTCAAATCATTCACAGAAGGGAGGGCCAATTAAAGCAGGCATGGGCTTTATTAGAATACAACTTAAAGAGGTGACACATCTGTCACAATGTGTGTGTTTCAAAAGGTTAGTTCTATATTTTAAAATAAAAGCCCAGAATCCAAATTATGAAAAAATTGCTGCTATTTTTTTTAAAAAAATTAAGTCTGAGCTTTCTTATCACTTCCTATGGATAAAAGTGCTATAGAAATGGAGAAGTGACAGGGAAGAAATGAAATCAATGGCATTAATAGATGACTCTGTTTCATCTGTTGTTGGAGAACAAAGTCAACGGAGAAAGAGTAAAGAAGTACAAAAAGGAAAAAAGTGAGAGGTAAGTTTGACAAAGCAGCATATCCAGGTATCAGTATCTGCATCTCATTTTTTAAAATTTAATACATTCCTTCTGACCAAGGGGTTTATAATGAATAAATTAATATTTTTGGTTAACCCAAATATAAAGATGTGTTCAGTAGAGAAGCCAAGGTTCATTTCCCATCTCAGATGTTGAACACGACACGTGGTCAGAGAAGACCTCACACCTGGGTATATTGTACATCCTAACCTAGAAGATGTCTGAGCATGTCCTATACTCCAGTGTAATTTGCCCAAGGTATGGATTCACTTGTCCTTTTACATCTGTCTTAAGCTGCTGAGAGAAACAAACACGTGATCCATTCAAATCATCATGAGTTGGTTGATGGTCCTACCTTGAGTCTTTGAAGTAAAGAAAAGGCAAGTAGATGATTTGGGAAAAATTAAACTAGACTTACTAAAAATCTTCAAATGACTCCTGCTTAATGTTTGTTTTTGTTGTGTATTTTTATACCACAGCTGTTTAAAGGGAAATCTATTATTTAAAAGATATCCAGGATGATCTAAGAATGAGTTGATCAATTCAATTAAGACCTCATCACAATGCAATATAATATCTTCAAAGAAGAACTGCCAGGCACACCTAACCAAACATTAGGGGTTCATTGTCCCACAGGGTGAAACTGTCCGTGATGGTAAAGAAAAATCTATATTTTCAAGGTCGATGGTCCTTAGGTGCAACTATAGTTAATGATGTGTTTTTACAAGACCCTAGTTTTCCTTTTATCCCTACAGAGACACGGTCATTTTGACATTTCCATATTTGATACTAACCTAATAACTAATGTGTGTTTTCAAATGGAATAGCTAAAGAAGAATTTTAGAATAGAAGTCCTACCACAATGCAGCTTTTAAATATACTTTCAACTATTGTTTGATCTTTTTGCAAGGAAAACTTCTTATGAACTCTAAAGTATTCTTTCATCTATTGCACCTTAGGTGACCTATTCATTTTATTTCTACCTTCATCATGCGTATCTGTCACCAAAAATATGTGTTTTATTTATCGAGTCACAGCATTTCATTTTCAATTGGAGTTAATATTCTCCCTGATTGTACATGATGTCAAAAAAAAATGTATTTGCATATTTTACCTGACTTGCAATTAGGGTTATTAGCAGCACTATATCCAAGAAAGATTTTGTGTAAAATAGGTTCTGGGCTCCTGGGTAATAGATAAAAAAGAAATCCAGGACATTTCCTTCACAACAATCTCTTTCCATCTCATAGTCTTTTGTTGGGTCTTTTCATTTGAGATTTTCTTCCCCAGAAAGTAGGTAGATTCAACTACTGGCATCCCTAAAACCTTTTGTTAATACTGTAATGACAAGCAGACCATTCAGAGGTGTGCTTGAAGTATGCAATTTTCAGCTCCTTTTCAATGGTTCAACACACACCCTTTGCTTTTTATTCAGACTAAACACAATCAGAAGTGTACCTCTAGAAATTATAGAGGTGATGCTTTCCAATTCCACATTTCCCATTTACGTTGAACTGGAAATCAGGAGGTTATCAATATTACCCCAAAGAAAATGTAGGAAGGAGGGGTTCCCTTTCTTTTAAATAACACCTAAGAACTCCATTTCATTCATGGTGATTTTCTTTATGCCATTTTACTATTTTATCAAACTATCAAGATCCCAATTCATTGTAATAAAGTACCCAACCTATTGGGTGAAACCACCAGGAGCCACACTCTTGCCATGCTAGCAAAGTAATTTTTACTCTCCAAAAGATAAATTGGGGGAAAAAGTCGAAGTGACCCATTCTCAAATGAACTTGGTTGCATAGTCCCAAGTGCTTCAGAGTTTAAGACTTAATTCTGAAAATTAGTCTACAGAACATTTTTATTAGTGATTAGAGAAAAATATCTAGTGAATAAACACATGGTTCATTTTTTAAATCTCTGATTTTGCTTGATATTTGGTGAACCAACTTTATCTCACATTAAAGAAGAAATTGCTCTGAATACTGGGATCCCTAGGAGGTCCTAGACAAAAATATTCTCCTCTCAATTGAAGTTTAACATTTATTTGTTAAAGGATCATCTCCCTGGCTTCTCAGTGGCTACAGTTTATACAACTGACAGTTATTTAAGATTGAATGTGTTTCACAGGATTTTAGAGAAGATTTGGCAAAGAAACAGGGAAGGAAATATGAATGCATTGAGAAATTCAGGTGACCTAAGACACTGGTGTGGTCTTGTAGGAGCTCCTAACTTTCCCACCACCAGTGATGTATGGTATTAAGTGTATAATCACATAGCGGAAATCTCTGCAGTGTAATGAATTGCTAATCTGATCTATTTTACTGCTGTGCTTTTCAAGGTGCTGGGAAATGAACCCAGAGTCTTGTACATGCCAGGCAAGCACTCTACCACAGAGCTGCACCCTCCAACTCCAAGAGTTATATAAATTCCCAGTTATTCTGAATCAATTCTGATGAAATTTAGATTTTTTTAACTTATTGACTTCATTTAAAACTTCCAAGTTACGCTTAGTTGTTTCTATTAATCACAAGATTTTTTTAAAATCTCTAGCATCTATACATAGTTGATAGATACCTTCTTTTGTCTTAGTATTATTTTAATTTGTACCTTTACCTTTTAGTTTTCTTTTTTAAAAAATGCATAATTGAACGTATTTATGGAGTACAATGTAATGTTTTGATAAATATATGCATTGTGCAATAATCATATCAGGGTAATCAGCATATCCTTAGTCTCAAACATTTATCATTCATTTGTGGTGAGAACAAACTCCTTTCCTCTAGCTATTTTGAAATACATAATATATTATTGTTAGCCACAGTCACCATATGGGGCAGTAAAACACCAGGGAGACTACTATTCATATTGCTATACTAGCTTTCTTTTGGTTGGGTTTTTATTGTATTGTTTGACTTTCAACAAGTTTCTGAGACTTTGTTTCTACTGTATCTTTTAAAAAGTATGTAGCTGGATTTTTTTATGTCCTCTAATAATCCCTATTCTCTAATATTTGAATGTAATGCACTTTTACTGTATCGACTATGGTTATATAATTGGCCTCATTTCTACCATTTTGGTGTATGTTTTCTATTTACCATTCTTTGCTTTAGGTTCTACTTTTTTATTCTTTCCCTACTTTCTGTTCAACTGCTATTTCTTTTTGTTCCTTCTGCTAATTTTAAAATTAGACATGGTGTTTCTATTAATTTAATGCTTAGCATTAATTTTTTAACTTGCACATAAAGTTTTCTAACAATTGCTAAATATCTCCAACATGTTTTCACTTTTCCCAGACACTGTTCCTTAGTGCATCGATTATAGAACAACACTTCTGTTAACCTCATATTCTCTAGTTGTTCAGTCATATACCTTTTGGTTGTTTTTGTTTGTTTTATCTTTTCACTTGTTCAGGCTATTAAATTCACAATCATATTTTAATCAATGTGTATGTCTACACTCTCTTTTATCCCAAGCCTTCTTTCTGAATTCCCTTTGCTTTTTATGGAAGTACATGCTCTACCAGGTTTTTTTAGTGAGGATGTATGGTTGGTAAATTCTTTTGGACTTTCTGTGTATGAAATGTTTTGATTTTGCTCTCACTCCTGAATTTTAATCAAGAATAAAATTATGATTTGACAACTATTTTCCATTGCCACTTTGAAGATGTCATTTCATTGTTTTTATCATAAAGTGTTTCTCATAAGTGCTGTTGGTCCATAGATGCTGACCTCTTGTAGATAACCTTCCTTTATGATGCTTTTATTTCTCTTTAATCTTTTGTAGATTGAAGTTTCACTATGATTTAATCAGGTGTATATTTAATTATATTTCTTAATACTGTGAGGGAAATTTTAACCTAAAAACTGTATTCAATTTGGAGAAAATCTCATGTGCTTACTTTTCAGATACTGCTCTTCTGTCTCCTACCATTCTCTTCTTCTGGGACTCCTGTAGTACATATGTTGAAGGTTTTCATTGTTCCTCCATAACTTTTGCCTCCTTCCTTCCTTCCTTCCTTCCTTCCTTCCTTCCTTCCTTCCTTCCTTCCATTTTTATCTTCTTGAATAGAGAGAAAAGGGCACCAGTAAACTGTAATGATGATATTAAAATTTATATAATAAGGCTGATGTTTTGAAACATTCTTATTTTAAAGGTATTAATTTGTTTTAGTCATGCCAGCCACAATTAATCGAGCACTTTACTCCAACTGAGATGATCAAATCCTGCTTTTAGAAATATCAGTATTCTAATTGGCAACAAATTGACTTTTACAATGTTTAAGGGTGATTTTCTTTGCTAAGTAATTTCCTTATGACTAGGATATGAGTTAAAGGCAACGCTGTAAACCTGTGAACCATTCACAGCTCTAATGTTGGTGAAAATTGGTAACCCTGGATGAGAATGGCCTGATCCATTAATCTAGTTAAAGATTTGCTGGTCCCACTAACCAAGACTAAGGCAGCAGGAGAACTGCTGACTGACAGGTATGATTCATAACCCATACACCAGTTCTGAATGTTAAGCACTGCAACAGTATTCACATATGACTCAGTGTGAATAACATGAGCACCATCCAGATATTACAAAATGGCATATGTTACAATGATTTTAAGTTTTACTGTCTCATCTTCCAAAGTAAAATAGCACAAGGAAGCTAAACTTTGCTTTCTAGTTTTTACTCAGTGATCTTTGAGATAAAGTAATTAAGAAGTTAATCATAGGTGTCTGACAAGTGTGCAGAAAAAAAATCCCTATTCTAACATTTATGAAAGAAAGCATTGTGAAAACTAGAACATAAGTTTATGACTTCTTTAGCCTGAAGAATTAAGTCCTGATGAAAACAAAGTCATTAATAGTAGCAGTGTGTGTGTGTGAGTGTGTGTGTGTGCTTGCGCATGTGCACACACCTATACACACCTGTGTATGAGTCTGCTATTAATGAACAGATCCTAAGCAATGTCTCAACTGTGGCTAACATGATTCCCTAGCACATAACTAAGAGGAATTCCTTAAGAACTCACAACCCTTACCTCTTCAACACTATGAGAGACTTCTAAAATATTTATGTCTCATCATCTGCATTGCCTATATAAAAATATCAGAATAAAAAGTGATCAGGGAAAAAATCAAAGATGGCATATGTTATTGAGAAGCAGCAAAGAGGAGATGTTATTTGCTTTCTCTGTTTTTAAAAAAGACTGGAAAGCCAAGCTTATTAGAGTTGCCCACAAGATGAATCACCATTTTGGGAAGGCCCATAGAGCTGAGCTTGGAATGTCTGGATTCAAAGACTGCCTCTTGGTTGAATCACTTCACTTCACTGAACTTTTTCTTCATACAATGACATGACATCAGTGTTTTCGAACTGCTCCAGGGAGGCCTAGGAGATTTTTGGTCAGGGATCTTTGAAGTTCAGCAGGGAAAAACGATGAGGTTAAGAGGAAGTCTGCCCCACCCTCAGCTTCACCGGAAGAGGCTTCACTTTTGTTTTCTCATGCATTGAACTTCCAACTATGATTTTCCTTGCTAAAACTATTTTGAAAACACCGAATTAACAAATGTTAAAAAATCAGCATGGCATTATGTATTTGGATTGAAAAAGATCCGACAGTGTAATGATAGAAATTCCAGATGATCCTGAGATGTGAGTTTCAGGACCATCTCTTACATAAAGACACTGCAGACGCAAAAATAGAGTTGTCTTGCTAAACTCCACAAAGACACAGGGAGATGGTAAGAGCTAGGAGTCAAGAAATCTAGGAAATCTGATTTTTCTTTTTAAACATTTTTAATTTTATAATAATGCATAAGTCCTTATAAAAGATTCAAATAACACAGAAATACCTAAAGTATCAATTTTCCTGCTTATCTACCCGTTCCACAATACCACTCTTCTCACCATAGGTAACCATGGTTTTCAGTTTGATTTCTGCTCTCACAGACCATCTTTTCTAGACCTATGCATCTTATACTTGTGGATATATATACAATTTTTTAAATATGTAAATAAAACCATATGCATAGCTGTGCAATTTGCTCTATTTACTTATTATTATGTATGAGGAAACTTCTGTATCAGTATATGTGCATCTGTCTTTTTCTTTCTCAAAGAATCTCATATTTCATTATATATATGCTTTAAACTCATTTCCAATTTTTTACCACTTTAAACAATGAGCATCATTGTGTATACATCTTTATGTACAAAGGTTTTTCCATAGAATAGATTATTAGACATGGAATTACTTTGTTGAAGCATGTGAAAAAATTTAACTGAATCCATTAATATGAACAACAAGGTATTTCTCTACATATTTGCCAGTGATATCATTATTAATTTTTTCAACGTTGATGATGTTGATAATGAAAATCTTGACATTTTAATTTGCATTTCTCTGATCACTAGTGAAACTGATCATCATTTGTTGGTCATTTATGTCTACATTCGATAGACAGACCCGTCTATGGGAATTTGAACACTAGACTTTGACAACACTTTTTAACTAGCTCTGCAGACTCTGTCCTAGTAAATTCACTTTCCTAGACCACCTCACTTTCCCCATATGAGTCATGGAAATACCATCCCAGTTCTGCACTGCTTAACAGAGTTCTGAGGTTCAGAAAAAAAAAAAAAAAAAAAAAAAGAGCTTAAAAAAATGTGAAACTCTAAAATTCTAGGCAAACAAACAGGATTTCTTTCAGTTTTTAAGCTTGTACGATATCCTTGCACAATTCTACAATTGGGAACTTTCCTAAACAAAGATGGCTGCTGTGTGCAGCTGCTCATTGCATGACCAACCTGTGTCTTCTCAGACAAGTTCATGAGGAGAGGAGGAGGCAGCATTCCCTGTTTAGTTCCAGCCCTGCTCCCCACCCCACTTGTCTGGTGACACAGGAGGCAGGTCACTCAGAAGATTCCTGATTTTCTCAGAAGATTCCTGGTTTGTAGTTTCAAGGCCTTGGGTGGGGGTGGAAATTCTCCCACTTCTTCCTGGTTCATCCATCAGCAACAACAAAGCCATCTGGTTACCGGGGACCAGTGAGGCATGAAATGCATAAAAAAGCAGCTGTCTTCCCCTTACCTGTGTCAGAATTACTAATTAAGTGACAAATTTGCCTTTAGCTATGAATGAAATTCATGCTTCTGGAATTAGTGCAGCTCTTACTCTTTATTACCTACTTTATTTTCCTACTGCAATTCTTCCCTTAAAAGAAACTTATACCTCTGCTAAACAAGGATAAAAATCCCCATCTCATCATCTGTCATTTTTTAGGATGATATCTACAATATTTTGTATGAACCTTTAAATGTCATCTTACCTTTTGCTTTTCACAGTGAAATAGAACCAAGTTACTTATAGATGCTTAGTTTCCTTTCCCTGATGTGGGTTTCTAAATTGCACTTGGCAGAATTTTTATTTCCTTTTTTCCTCCACTAATTCAAATTGGTGGTGTGGCTGAGATTGTAGTCATGTTCCTCCACAAACTTTGTGGAACTTTATATAAATATACATAGGCTACTTCATACTCCCAAAATGTCAGTACTTCATCCATATAACCTATTGAGTCAACTAGAAATTACAAAATATGAATTGGTTATTGGGTCAACTGGAAATTACAAAATCTGAATTGGATTTTATTTTAGGTGTTTTCTACAATCAACAATTCCACTGAATGATCTATTTACTATTTACTTGTGTGGTGCAAAGAAACACAATACATTATTCAATGTCCTCGCAGATAAAATTATTTTCTAAATGTCAGTTTTCTCTGCACACAGTAAACGCTTTTCCCTCCTGCACCCAAGTTACAACTCTGGTTGTCTTCACCCCTAATAGAAATGTTTATAGAGTCACACAAATATTAAAATGATTTCCCTTCCATTTTCCGAGGTTCTTCCTTCTTTAGGATCATTTGTGTGTATCTAACCCTTGTATACATAAAATCAAAAAGATCCCCCAAATTATGAAAGTATAATTAGTTTGAGGACTCCATCTAAGGATGCATTTGGACCAGGCTATACCTTTCACAATGTAACCAAATACCTAGAGTCACCAAGACACTTTTCTCCAATGCTTTGTGTTATATCATTATCAAGCTCCTTGTTAGTTTCCCCCAGGAAGATCAATGCTGTAACCCTTGTAAGCATACTACATTTATTGGTAAATGTTACCAATTCAATCCAAGCATCATTCATTGAGTTCCTATTATGATAAAAGTCCAGGGCTGGGGATGTGGACGGGTCAATGTAAATGCACTTTGCCTGCCTCTAGAAGTTTGTCATCTAACAGAAGAGTCATCATATATAAAAATAATTATAAGACAAAGTGTGAAATTTTCCCTTAGATGGGTAGCAAGTTTTACAACATAGAGAATATGATAGTGTACTGTATCACATGGACCCAAAAGTTGTCCTGTGAAACCAGTTAGCTCGTTCAAGTCTGTTTGTTGCTCCTGAGTTGGTCTCCAAACTCACCTCAGTACTGTTGAGAGTAAGGAGTGGCTAATAATGTTGGGGAGGAAATGTCAGTTGGAAGATCCATGCTTCTAATTCAGTTGGCCTTGGATGAAGCCTGAGAACTTCCAGATAATGCCGATGCTGCTGATCCACAGCCCACACTTTGAGTAGCAAAGATTTAGAGCATTGTTCCCACAGCTGCAGAAGATACAATCATGGCAGAAAAAAGAATTTCAGAGAGTTCAGACTAAAGGTAGACTCAAGATGGCAGAATAGGAGTGTCACTCTCATTAACAAATAAAGCCAGCCACTAACATTTCACAGGGCACAGACTCAGTACTTCAAAGTCACCTTTTGATCAAAGACATGGGAAAATGTTCAGAGCCATTTCTTCATTAGCAACTTGGGATATGAGTCCCAAAGTCAGCATCCTAGGCAACAGCAGGCACATGGGACACACGGAAGAGAACCTAAACTGAATCATAATGTTCCCCACCACGAGTGCCTGAATCTTCCCCACTCCCTCAGTAAACAGAAGTTGAAGCATGACATGAGAATGTGCTCTGTCCTTCGTGCACGCATTGTACACACGTGGAGCAGACATCATAGAATACTTGTCATTACACTCAACAAATCCTGCTGCTGTCTTCATGAAGTACTGAGCTAAAGAAACTCCTCCGCTCTTAATGGAGAAGTCCGAACTAGCACGATTACAAATCAGTCTTCCAGGGACTAGGTCCTTGCCTTGAAGTACTGATCTCCATACCTGGCTGTTTACAAAAACTGAAATAAGATGTATTTGAATATGATCCTTTTGTTCTCAAGTACATAGCAAATCAAGAGTCAGACTTCTAAGGAAAAAGACCCATAGCCGAGACTGCAGATGAATATTACAACCAAGTTTCAAAGTACCATATTCTTCGTGTCTGCTAACGAGTAGAAGTCAGAGCCAGACAAAGCAGATTTCCTCTCCTTCCAAAGGGGGATTTTTATCAATATTATTTTCAGGGAAGTAATCTTCTGTTGAATTCTGAACTTATTAACCAATAGACTTAAGGTTTCTTATACAATCCAAAGGTCCAGAATATTTAATCTAATGTGGAAAGATAAAGGGATAGTTATATCAACCTCAGATTGCTTTATTTAAAACAACTACTTTAAAAGTTCAATTTAAATACTTTCAATGAGAATGAGCCCATCATCAAATTCTGTTGAATCCTTCTGACCTCCGATTCACAATGGGCATTATGGTTTGTTCTTTAATGTACATTAATTTGGTTCAAGCAAGGTCCAGACTGCACATCTCAGCATTCTCCTTAAACACAGAAGAAAGCATTCAATTCCCCTCCATAGCAAATTCAGCCGTCCACGAGTCAGTTCTGCCAGTCAGTGATGGCTGCATTGCAAAAACCGCTTTGCGAATGTTTCGCTGGGTTCTGTTGCTAGGTGACGACTGGGGAAACTTTCTAATTCCTGCTGAGAGGTTTGAAAAAAAAAAAATGTGCCTGTAACCACTTTCATATTAAAGAGGAGGGAAAAATTAGGGCAGGCTGCACCTTAATTCCTTAAGGTTTACTCTTTGCCCTATATCCCCCCTTAGCTGCCACACGCAGAAACTGTGACCATTAAGAAATGCAATTCAGGGGAGAAGATGGGAAATAATGTTCAAGTTATGGCCAAGCAAACCAAAGTAGAGTTCATAAAAACAGAACTTATCACGTGTTTTCCTTTTACTTTGAACTAGAACTTAAAGAATCGGGTGGAGGAGGGGAGAGCCCAGGAAGGGGGCACTGAGGCAACATGAACTCTTTCTCCCAATATTCTTTTGCATTCTACATGTTAAGCAAAAACCCTTTCTTTAAGAAATTGGTCTAGAGCTGGAGTCAGCTTGTACCTGAGCTGTGCTTCAGAACCCTGTGTCCTGGACCCGACTTTCCAGCCAAGCAGCAGGGATTCCTGGGAAAGCCCCGAGGCCTGTCTGAGGCCTGGTCCTATGTCAATGATTGATGAGGACAAGTGCCAGAGGTGACACACTGTGAAATCAGGCTGAGGCACAAAGAGTTAATCCTTGGGCTTCTTCCAAACTGGGTCCTTTGAGGGGGGAAAAATAATATTTATTCCTTCCTTTGTTAATTTTGCAGCTAAAAAAGCACTCTTGATATCTTATTCACTAGGCGAGATGCCAGCCTGCAACCTCATAAAACTTCAGGAGATAAATACCACACTAGTGGCAGTAATTATTTGTCCTTGCATTATCATCATCAAATTATTTTAAACTGCTGATTTAACAAGTACTGTATTAAAACCAACAGAGAGAGAAGAGCAGTTGTTTCTGCATACAAATTTCTTTTCACAAATTCAAAGACCTACCTATAAATCACAGGGGAGGGAAAAAAAACTGGAAAATTACAACTCTACCACCTTGGGCTTCTCTATTCTCAGAAACTTGGAAACAGCTTGGTAGTATGAGTCCCCTTTCTCTCCTTCACTGACTCGCTCACTCTTCCTCACCCCCCACTGGGTCCTCTCCTGGGAGGACAGGGAAGGCCATGTGTGTTTTTGACTTGGCGACACAGGCGAGTTTCTTGTACTTTCGCACCCTCCATAGCAGATGCACAAACTTCAACAGAGTCTTTTTAACACTTCATTAATTATTGAGCTGTGCCAAGAGTAATTATTGGGCTATGCCAGGAGTCCTTTTCTCCCACATCAGTAAACAGTAATTTAGAGAAGGGGGTTATAACCCTAGGGTGAGCAACGCTTTCCCCCCACAGCTGTGTGGTGAGCTCAACAATAATGCATATGTTTCAACAAATGAGGAGGTCCACAGCCCAGCCTCTGTTGCATGCAGGAAATGTTATGGGCCAGCTTAAAAACCCACCAGGCTAATTGTGTGACACACAATTTGGAGCATCTCATTTGCCAACATGTCCAAGATATCTGCTCTGACTTTGTGCTGGTGCCCTAATTTAATAATAATAATATTATCTCATAACAGCAAGGAAATTATCTTTCAGGATATTCCTGATATGTTGTAGTAGAAGCATGTTAACTTTGATATAACACTTTCTCTCCATTATTAAAGGTTTCTTTTCTTTTGCCAATATTCAGTAAGATTTTAAATTTACTTTGTCTTTTTTTAATAGATGGTGTTTCATAGTCACTTGACAATGCTAACCAACTATGGAACTCAGCAAAGTAGAAATAACTTTTTCCTCTGTTTTCAAAGTCAAAAAGACAGAAAAGTCTTATTTGAGCTCATGTTCCTCTACCTATTAAAAAAAAGTTTAGTATTTTCTTTTCACAATGATGCAACACAGAGGTTAATAGATTATTTGGACCAGCTGCAATGCCACATACCTGTAATCCCAGCAACCCGGGATATTGAGACAGGAGGGTCACAAGTTCAAGGCTAGCCTAAGCAATTTAGCAAGATCCTGTCTCAAGTAAAAGGCACTGGGGGTATAGCTCAGTTTTTGTAAAGCACCCCTGGGTTCAATCCCAGTGCAGCAAAAAAAAAAAAAAAAAAAAAAAAAAAAAGAAAAAGAGATAAATTGGTACAATGCTTTTCCCACATCATATGTTTGAATTTCCTCCAAATAATTTTCAAAAAGAGTGGTTACCCAGTCTCTGCTTCAATGGAAGAAAACTCATTTCATTCAGAAATAACTCTACTTTCAGTATTTTTATGTGCTCAATCATGCACATATTAGAAATCTGTCTCCTTTTAACCTTTGCTCATCAGTTCCTCAGCAGAGATTCAGAACAGTCTTGTCAACATTTCTTGGCAGCTAGCAATCCCTAAATCAGTGGTTTTCAAACCTTAAGGTGATTAAGAAATTCCTATGGCCAAGAATGCAGATCCCAGGGCCCCATGTCCCTAGAAATTTGATTTTAGGAGGGCTTTAGGTACTCCACATGATCCTTTGAGTGAAACTCTAAGACTCTCCTCTCCTCCCAAGGCCTGATGTCTTCAGCCTCTTTCAGTGATTCTCATGAGGAACAACAAGATCAACAGTGAGTTCCACATTGCCATATCTAGTGGTCAGTTCTCCATCCTCTTCTTGCTGGTCAAGGCTTAATGAAAAGCCTTACTCACTTGACCTCTTGAACAGCCCAGTCTGCTGTTCCTCTTGTATCTTTGTCTGCTAATATCACAATAGCTTCCTCAGCTACTTTCCAGAATCTTCTTCCTTCTTCCTTATTTCTTATGAGGCCAACTCCCACTGCAGGGTTTTGTACTTTTTTTCCACCTGCATATAATTTTCTTCTTTCATTTACGGTGCCCTTCCTTGGTTATATCAAGTTTCTTGTCAAAAGACAACTCTTCAGAGATGCCTCCCCCAATCAACTTATCTGAATTGCCCTTACACTGCTTAATTTCTTTAAGCATTTATCACTATTAGACATAATGTATAACTTATGTGTTCATGCATTCATGTTGTGTCTGTGCAGTTGGAATGCAGCTACAAAGGGTCTGTTTTGTAAACAAACATTTCCCCAGTGCCTAACACAATGCCTGCACATAATAGGCTCTCAAAATATACTTGTTGCAGGAATGAAAGAACAATGGTACTGGGTCTTTTCATGAGTCTAGTTAAGCCTATGTATGCCCCTCCAAAGGTGTGCTGCACAGAACCCCTCACAGATTTCAACTGTGGCCTGGCCAGAATAATTTAGCCCCTTGTTTGGGACACTGGATTTGTACAACCGTGGCATCCGTTTTCATTCACTTTGAGGGCAGCAATGTCACACTATTGAATCACATTGAGCTTATGCAGCTGCTAAGCCACATTGCCCTGTGCAGCTGGGCATTTGGAACCAAGCTCAGAATTTCACATGCATCCCTGTTAAATGTTCTCTGATTAAATTTGCTCCAGGCTATTAAAATTATTTTGGATACTAATTCTGTCATTAAGTACGTTCCCATGTCAATAGCTCTTCCGCATTCATTTTATATGCTTATTGACTCATTTTCTTGTTTTAATCATTAATGAAAAAATAGGCAGTGAAGAAGAGTCAAAAAAGCAAGGTTTGTATCTGGGCATTGCCATTTACTAGCTGTGTGATCAACCCTAGTCAAGCTAATTCTCTGATTTCCTTTTCCTCTATATAAAATAGAGATGCTAATTCTAATCTTATAAGATTCCAATCTAATCTATGGCAATAATTAGATGAGATTAAAAAGTGTTTAATATCGTGCTTAGCGCATATAAGCCAGTGTTATTCTAACATTCAGCACAGTATCTGACACAGAAAAGACACCTAATGGACTCATGTTTGTTTTTGACCAGGATGGGGCACAATCTATTTGGAAGGACTCTAGAACTATACATCAACATTGTCAAATACTCATTAATCAGGCTTCTTGCACATCAATCAGTTCCTTAACTAGTTGTGAATACATCTCCTGGTACTGACATCCTATTTGGCTTTTCCTTTTTCATTAAAAAAGAAAGCTAAAAAAAAAATTCCAAATGCAGTCTGGAAAGATGGATATACTATGCTTAGTGTGGTCTCTTCAGTAACCAAGTATCCCTGCCAAAAAAAGAAAGAAAGAAAGAGAAAAAAAAAACTTAATTTAGTTGGCATGATTTAGTGAACCTAGTACTTTCTTTCCTGTATTTTCATAAATCATCTCTTCAACTGGGATTGATGCCTGAAATACCAGTTTGCAGCCCCTCTTCTAGGGCTTCTTCCATTCTCTAGAGTCCCTTAAAAACTAAGTTTATTGTCAATTTTTCTGAGTGCCCTGGTATAGGTAGCTCAAAACAGGAAGCCAGTACTTACTAGTTGCAACTAAGATGGCTACTTACAAATTCTTCACACACCTCAGGTTTTAAGAATCTTTTACCAATACAATTCCTGTACTTGATAGTTTATTCCTATCCATTTCCAAGAAGAGTACGTTTCTGCATTGGCACTTTGTGAATATGTATCACAGAAGTAGAGTTCATATAGTCTAAGCTGTTCTTTCTTCTTTCTGTTGCATTTAGAGATTTTCTTCCTCAATAAATACTTAAAGAATTCCTTGTTCCTTTAACTTAGAACTAGAGCTTATGCCAGACCACAGAGTTGAACAAGCCCTTTCTAGAAGGCAGGGAAAATTCCCATCAACCTTGGGGGTAATCCTTCTGGAGTCAGGCTTTCCAAAACTGGTCACTTAGGAGGAATTCTATAAATGTTAGTTTTTGTTATTAAGATCAGTCTCCAAACAAACTAAGATTGCTCTCTGAATTCTCCTGACATTTTATCCACACTTCATTTGGGAGCTTAGTCTGTCTGATGTTCTTTCCATACTGAAGGAGCCTCAAGTAGAGTCTGCAGTTTATTCATCTTCACATGAAAAACAAATTAATCCATTAGTTAATTAATCTAAAATGATGAGTAGATTTCATTAATATCTTTATTGTTCATACTAACTAAATGCTTCTAAATTATCTTAAAGGAGTTTCTTTCCTTGATTGCTTTAAACAACTCATCATCATTTACTTGGTGAATCCTTTATGTAGAATACAAAAGTAATTTTTATTTCAGGATTTTCTAAATTATGGTAACTGTTGGAGGTTAGTGGGCTACCACTGGCTATATTTGATTTATTTATGTGGCTTTTTAAATGTGTGTCCTTTTAGCCTCAGGGCTCAGCACCAGAGAATGCAAATTCTTCAGCACTTTGAAAATTAATTAAATGAAGTGGAGGATAAAAAATGTTTTCCATCACCATATGGTAGCCTTTTTATTCTTATTAATTGATTTTGACTTTGATAGAAAATAGTCTAAAAAATTCATTGCACCTCTGCAGAGCAATTCAGAGCCAGTTAACAGCAAATATTCCTACCATTAAAACATGGCAGCTATGCAAATGTGCAGAACCTGTATTTCTAGGCAAGATAAATACAACCTGCAGATGTGAGCAGCCAGGTTCACCTCCAAACATAACACAATCTTGTATGGCATTTCTGTGACTAATCATTGATTTGCACTTTAGTTAATTTTACTCCAAAGCCAGGGAAATTCCCACCACATCATACTAGCACTCTTAAAGAAAACAACATAGTCTCTGCCCACCAGGAGCTTCATTTATCTAAAACACCACCAAGAAAATCTATTAAGATACTAGACCAATGGAACAGAATAAACAGCCTAGAATAAACCCATGGGTCTTAGAAGAAAACCCATACATCTATAGCCGATTGACCTTTGGCAAAGGTACTAAGAATGTGCATTGGGGAAAGGACAGTCTCTTCTACAAGTGGTGCCAGGAAAATCAAATATCTACATGCAGAAGAATAAAACTAGATACATGTGTTTCCCCATATACAAAAAAATGAACTCAAAATGGAATAAAGACTGAAATATGAGACCTGAAACTATAAAATGCCTAGAAGAAAACAGGGTAAAAGCTTCATGACACTGGCCTCAGCAATGATTTTTTGGATACTATCCCAAAAGAAAAAAGAAAGAAAAAAGAAAGAAAGAAAGAAAGAAAGAAAGAAAGAAAGAAAGAAAGAAAGGAATGAATGATTTTTTGGATATGATCCCCATAGAAAACAAAAACAAAGCAGATAAATGGGATTATATAAAGTAAAAGGCTTCTGCATAATGCAAACAACAATGAAGAGAAAACATATAGATTGGGAGAAAATATTTGCAAACCTTACACATCTGTTAAGGGATTGTCAACCCAAATATCTAAGAGACTCAGTTCAATAACAAATAAACCAATGACCCAATTTAAAAATGGGCAAAGAATGAATAGATATTTCTCAGAATAAAATGTATAAATGACCAACAGGCACATGTAAAATGCTTAACAGCACTAATTATCAGGGAAATACAAATTAAAACCACAAGGACATATCACCTTACCCTTGGTAGAATGCCCATATTTAAAAAAAAGCAAGTGTTGGTGAGGAGGTAAATAAAAAGGATTTCTTATAAATTATTGGTTTACGGTGTAATGTAAATTAGTACAGTCATTATGTAAATTATGTGGTTCCTTAAACAAAATGAAAGTAGAACTACCATATAATCCAGAAATCCCTCCACTGGCATGTATCCACAGGAAATGAAATCAGAATGTCAAAGAAATATTTATATTTCAATGTTCACTGCAATGCTAGCAATAGCCAAGATATGGTATCAACCTAAGTGTCCATGCACAGTTGAATCGATAAAGAAAATGTGATATGTATGCATGATAGTGTATTGTTCAGCCTTTAAAAAAGGAAGAAAATCCTGTCATTTGCAACAACATGAATGCACCTGCAAGACATGTCAAGTATAATAAGCCAGACACAGAAATACAATTAGTGCATGATCTTGCCTATATGTAGAATCCAAAAAAGTCAGACTTATACAAGTCAAAAGTAGAACAGTGGCTGTGGATGGGTAAGGGAATGGACTGATGTTGATCAAAGATACGAAGCTTCAGTTAGACAGAAGGAATAAGTTTTGTACATCTATAGCACAACTTGGTCACTATAGTTAACAATGATATAATGCATATTCAAAAAAGCTCAGATAATAGATTTTAATGTTTATGTCACAAAAATAAATATGTGAGGTGATGGATATGTTAATTAGCTTAATGTAATCATTTTATAGTGCACACATATATCTCATAACTACATTTGGAAGTTCATTTCCTACTGCGGTAACAAAGCACCCCAAAATGAGACATTTATTAAAAATAGAAATTGATTTGGTTCATGAAGTTTAAAAAATAGAAGTTGATTTGGTTCGTGAAGTCTAGCTGGGAAGTCTAAGAACAGGTGCTGGCATATGTTCAGCATGTGCTGAGGACCTTCTTAATGTATCATAACATGATAGATGGCATCACAGGGACAGACAGAGCAAAGGTGCTAGAGAGAGAGCCTTTGTGACAAAGCCACACCCATTCTAACCTGTTAACACTTCAGTCCATTAACCTATGAATACATGAAATCTATTCATGAGAGAAGAGTCCTGAAGATCTAATCACCTCCCAAATATTGTACCTCCAAATACCACTAACTTACGAATTTCAGGATTTGGCTTCCAACACATGAAATTTGAGGGATATATTCAAACATATAGCAATCTTATTTGTAATTAAATATTAAACTTTAAAAAGAAAACTTGTTAAAATACCTGTTTTTAGTGACATTTAATTTGTAAGAAAAAAATAATTTAATTAATTAAACCTAATTAAATATTATCAAGAAGTATCTATCTAGTCGTATATTGTCCTTTAAGATCTTTTGCGATTGTGATGGCGTAGAAGAAAGAGTTGTTTATTTGAGACTTTTCTTATAGTTATAACCATGGTTAAAGTGAAATTTTGCATGCTTGCACCAACAGGAACAAAAACCTTGCATATCAAGATTTTGTTCATCCACTTTGAGGTGAATGCAAAGTTTTGTTATACAAGAAAAGATATGCATCCTAACAGAGGCCCAAATCTCAACATAGACACATGAGAACACAAGGTATTGATAGACCCCTCAAATTTATAACTCTCCAACAACTGAATTCATATATATCAAAGTGAAGAAAAAGCTATATAAAGAATTCAAAATGTTAATCAATGAATTTTTAAAAACTAAGAAGTAAACCAAGGAAAACAGTGCAGGATATAAAACAGCATTTCAATAAAAAATGATTTTGAAAAATAATTAAGTGAAAATTTGGGGGGAAAAACTCAATAAGCCAAATTTTAAAATTCAATGGAGTGTCTCACCAATAGACTAGATGAATAGAAGAGAGAATATCAGGACTCAAGGTGGATGAATTAAAACTTGAAAGTAACAAAAAAAGTAACAAATTAGCAGTAACAAAGAAAAAATTAAGAAACTATGAACAGGATGTATAAGATCTCTGGGACAACATGCAAAGACCAACTTTAAGACTCATAGTTTTTAAGGAAGGAATAAATGTATAGGCTAATGGCATAGAATACTTATTAAGTGAAATAATAGCAGAAATTTTTCTTAATCTTGGAAATGAAATGGATATTGTACTGGAGACATTTAGAACTTCAAATAGGCATGACCAGAAAAGAACTTCTCCACAATATATTGTAGTTTAAAACCCCAAAATTCAGAAAAAAAGAAAGTGTTTTAAGAGTTGCACAAGAGAAGGTCCACGTCCCTTCTAAAGGTAAACCCATCAGAATAACAGCAGATTTTAAAGCAAAAACTCTAAAGGTCAGGAGGAAATGGAATGATATATTTCAAGCACTGAATGAAATGAATACCGATTTAGATTACTCTATCTAGCAAAGCTATCTTTCAGAACCAATAAGAAATAAAAATCTTACAAAATAAACACAAACTAAACAACAACTAAGGAGCACTGCAGAAGATACTTAAAGGAATCCTGCACATAGAAGAAGATAAAAGACAACCAAGAGAGCATAGGGAAGAATAAATATCATTAGAAGAGTAAATAAGCACATGAAAATTAGGAATAAACCAAACATTAGAAATAAAACAAAATGACAAGAAGAAATATGTAAGTCCCCATAATAATACCAAATGTAAATGGTATTAATTCTCCAATTAAAAGACATAGACCAGCAGATTAGATTTAAAAACAAAACCAAACAATGTCTTCTACAAGAAGCATATTTCACAGGTAAAGACATTCACAGAGGGAAAGTGAAAGGAAGAAAAAATGATATTCTGTGCAAATGAAATATGAAAGCAAAAGGAGTAACTATTTTCCTATCTAATAAAGTAGACTTCAAGCTAAAATTAGAAGAAACAAAGAAGCTCACTACATATTGGCAAAGGGAACAATCCAAAGATAGAGCAATTGTAAATATTTATGCCCTAAACATTGATGTATCCAATTTCACAAAACAAACACTATTCAACATAAAGGAACAGTTAGGCCCCAATATAATAATGAAGTCCATGGCTTTAATACACTACTCTCAATGCATAGGTATAGATCAAGTGGAAAAAGAT
>JAJEJO010001908.1:0-45812 GCA_020662805.1 Glaucomys volans | reverse complement strand
TCAATAAATGGGCTAAGAAACTGGGCAGACACTTCACAGAAGATGATATACAGGTGATCAACAAACACATGAAAAAGTGCTCATCATCTATACTAATTAGAGAAATGCAAATTAAAACCACCCAAAGACTTCATCGAATTCCAATTAGAATGGCTATTATCAGGAATGTAAGCAAAAATAAGTGTTTGCGTGGATGTGGGGAAAAAGGCACACTTTTACATTGCTGGTGGAGTTGCAAATTGATGCAACCACTCTGGAAAGCAGTATGGAGATTCCTCAAGAAATTTGGAATGGTCTCACCATTTGACCCAGCTATCCCACTCCTTGGTTTATACCCAAAGAACTTAAAATCAGCATACTACAGTGATGCAGTGACATCAATGTTTTTAGCAGCTCAATTCACAATAGCTAGATTGTGGAACCAATCTAGATGCCCTTCAACTGATGAATGGATAAAAAAAACTGTGGTATATGTACACAATGGAATATTACTCAGCCATAAAGAAGAATAAAATTATGGTATTTGCTGGTAAATGGGTGGAGTTGGAGAATATCATGCTAAGTGAAATAAGCCAAGCCCAAAAAACCAAAGGCAGAATGTTTTCTCTGATAAGTGGATGATAATAGATAACGGGGTTGGTGGGGGACAAGAGAAGAATGGAGGAACTATGGAGGGTGTAGAGGAAAATGGGACAGGAGTGGGTGAGGGAAGGAAAGATAGTATACTAAGCATTACCCTATGTATATGCAAGATTACATGAATTGTGTGAATCTACATTGTGTACAATCATAGAAATGAAAAGTTGTACCCCATTTATGTACAAAACATGTGGAAAGATACTGTCATGTATTACTCAATATAAAAGATAGAAATAAAAAAGTAAAAAATAAAATAAAATAGAAATACATCATACCAAAATCTTTGGGATACAGTGAAGGCAGTTCTAAGAGTAAGGTTTATAGGTATGAGTGCCTACATTTTAAAAAATCACAAAGTTCTCAAGTAAGTCACCTCAATATGCATCTCAAAGACTTAGAAAAATAAGAATAAATTAATCCCAAAACCAGTAGAAGAAAATACATAATAAATATCCAAGATAAAATAAATAAAATAGAGAATAAAGAACAATACAAAGGATTGATTAAACAAAAGTTGACTCTTTGAAAAAATTAACAAGATTGAAAAACCCTTAACCAAACTAACCAAATGAGAGATGATCTAAATTAATAAAATTAAAAGGGGTATATTACAATATACACCACCCAAATCCAAAGGACCATTAAGGAGTACTTTGAAAACGTATTTCAATAAATTGGAAAATCTAGAAGAAATGGATAAGTTTCTCGACACCTATGACCACCAAAATTGAACCAAGAGAATGTAAAAAACCTAAACAGACCAATAACAAGCAATGAGATCAATGAGATTGAAGTAGTAATGAAAAGTCTCCCAACGAAGAAAAACCCAGGACCAGATGATCCACAGCTGAATTTTACAAGAGTTTTAAAGAATAACTGACACCAGTGCTCATCAAAATGTTCCATGACATACAAAAGGAAGAAATATTTCCAAATTCACTCTATAAATCCATTACCACCCTGATCCCAAAACTGGATAAGTATACATCAAGAAAAAAAGTTACAAACCAATATCCCAGATGAGCATAGATGCCAGAATCTCTAATACAATACTTGCAAACTGAATTCAACAGTACATTAAAAAGATTACCCACCATATTCAGGTTGGTTTATTTTCAAGGATGCAAGGATGGTTTAAATTAATAAATATAATACACCACACAAAAAGAATCTAGAACTAAAATTGTAGATTCAGAAAAAGCCTTTGACAAAATTCAATACCTGCTAATGGAAAAACAAATAAAGAAATTGGTAATAGAAGGAACTTACATCAATATATAAAGCCTGTGTATGGCAAATCCAAAGCCATCATACTGAATGGGAAAGACTAAAAGGATTTCCTCTAAAATCAAAACCAATAGAATGATTTGGCACTTAAAATTTTAACATTTATGCAACAGAAAGAAATAAAGTGTATATAAATAGGAAAGGAAGAAGCCAAATTATCCCTATTAGCAGATACATAATCCTATATTTAGAATACCCTAAAGTCTGCATCAGAACACTTCCAGAGCTGATTTTTTTTTTTTTTTTTTTTTTTGGTGGTGGTGGTGGAATTGGGGGTACCAGAGATTGAACCCAGGGGCACTCAACAACTGAGTCACATCCCCAGCCCTATTTTGTATTTTATTTAGAGACAGGGTCTCACTGAGTTGCTTAGCGCCTCACTGTTGCTGAGGCTGAACCCCCTGCCCTAGCCTCCTGAGATGATGGGATTATAGGCAAGCACCATCATGCCTGACTCCAGAGCTGAATTTTTAAAAATCCAGCAAATTAGCAGAATTAAAAATCAACATACAAGGATCAATATGTTTTCTATACAACAATAATGTATCTTCTCAGAAAGACAATTAGGAAAATAATTCCATTTACAGTACCTTCAAAAATTTTTTTTCTAAGAATAAACCTAAGTAAGGAGACAAAAGATCTCTACAGGGAAAATTACAGAAAGCTGAAAACAGAAATAGAAGAATACCTAGGAGATGGAAAGATATCCCATGTTCATAAATAGGCAGAATTAGTATTGTTAAAAGGGCCATATTAAAAAAAATTCTACAGATTCTATGTAACCTCCATCAAGGTACCAGTGACATTCTTTACAGAACTAGGAAAACCAATCCTAACATTTATATGGAAGAACAAAAAAAACCTAGAATAGCCAAAGCAATCCTGAGCAAAATAAGCAATAGCAGAGGCATCACAATATCCAACTTCAAATTATACTACAGAGCCATAGTAAGAATATCATCAGGGTACTGGCATAAAAACAGGCCCATAGGCCAATGGAATAGAAGACAGAGACAAATCCACAGGCTACAATCAGCTGATTCTTGAGAAAGGTGTCAAGAACAAACACTGGAGAAAAGACAGTCCATTTAACTAATGGTGCTGAAAAAACTGAGTATTCAGGTGTAGAAGAATGAAACTGAATCCCTATCTCACCCCGCTGACAAAAGTCAACTAAAAATATGTCAATGACCTACATATAAGACCAGAAACTTAGCAACTACTTGAAGAAAACAGAGGGGAAACTGCAACACAGAGGCACCAGGCGGTGACTTCCAAATAAGATTATCTACAACTCAGGAAATAATAGCAGGAACAGTAAATAGGATGGCATCAAATTAAAAAGCTTCCATACAACAAAGGAAACTACAACAGCATGAAGAGATAGCATACACAACAGGAGAAAATCTTTGCCAGCTTCTCCTGATGAGGGATTAATATCTGGAACATATACAGAACTCAAAACTCGCTGTCAAAAGAAACAAATACCCATTCAACATATAGGCAGGTGAAGTGAAGAGACAATTCTCAAAGGAAGTATTAATGATCAACAGTTGTTTTTTAAAATGTTCCACTTCTTTATCCATCAGAGAACTTCAAATCAAAACTACAATGAGATTCCATCTCATCCCAGTCAGAATGGCAATCATCAAGAATACAAATAATGATAAATGCTGGTGATGATGTGGGGAACAAAAGAACTATTATACACTGTTGGTGGAGAGGTAGAGTGGTGCTGTCACTTCAGAATAAAGTTTCCTCAGAAAGCTGAAAACGGAACTACCATATGATTCAGGTATACTACTCCTCAGAATTTCTCTGAAAGATTTAAAGTTGGCATATTTTAGAGATATCTATACATCCATATTTATAGCAGCACAGTTCACAATAGCCAAGTTATGGAATCAGCATAGGTGTCCATTAATAGATGAATGGATAAAGAAAATGTGGTACACACAATGGAATTTCACTCAGTCTTAAAGGAGAACAAAATTACATCATTTGCAGGGAACTAGCAAGCATCATGTTAAGCAAAATAAACCTGACTTGGAAAGACAAGTATCATGGTTTCTTTCATATGTGGAAGCTAAAGGGAAAAAGGGAAGGAAAATGGGCATAATGAAAGTAGTAAGGAGACCATTACGTAGAAGAGGAGGGTAGCAGAGTGAGTTGGGAAGGTAAGGGAAGATATTGAGTAATGGAATTGATCAAATTATGTTGTATGAATCTGTGGATACCCCACAGTATAATTAATATACACCAATTTTAAAAAGATAAAGACATAGGTAGGTTAAATGTAAAAGGATGAAGCTGGCACAGTGACACATATTTGTAAACCCAGTAATTGCGAAGGCTAAGGCAGGAGGTTCACAAGTTTGAGACCAGCCTTAGCAATTTAGCAAGACCCTCAGCAACTTAGCAAGATCCTGTGTCAAAATTTTTTAAAATAAGTAAAATATAGAGGACTGGGCTGTAACTCAGTTGTAAAACACACCCCCCAAGTATCAAGCAAAAAATAAATATATATATTATTGAATATATATTAATCATGTGTATTATTTATATATATTATATGTATTAATATATACATGCGTTCCAAACTGTAAGCAACAAAATTAGTATCAGAGAAAAATTATTTTAAAAACCTAATGAATTATTACCGAAGATAAAGATTCGTAATGCTAAAAGGGTCATTTCATCAAGAAAATATAGCAATCATATATGCTTATGCATCTAATTAACAAACATGAAAAATGCATGAAGCAAAAACTGACTGGCTGGATATTTTAACATCCATCTCTTAATATCTCTTAATTATTAACAGAGAAACTGCTCAGAAAATCAGTAACATAAAAGATCTAAATGACAATATCAGCCACATTGACCTAAATGACATTTCTAGAACACTTAAAATTTTCACAATACACATTCTTTTTGTGTGCACATGGAATCTAATAGATTGTTTAGATGGTCAGGTGTGGTGGCAAATGCCTGTAATTCCAGCTACTCAGGAGGCTGAGGCAGAAGGATAACAAGTTTGAGATTAGCTTGGCCGACTTAGCGAGATCCTGTCTCTAAATAAATAAAAAGGACTGGGGATGTAATTCAATGGTAAAGTTGCCCTTGTTCAATCCCCAGTACTGAAAAAAAAAAAAATTTCACAAGTTTACAATATCTGGGACTTATTTTCCAACCATAAAGAAAATCAATAAATCAATGCTGGTAAGATATAAAGAAAATCCGTAAGTATTAGAAATTAAACAATACACTTTAAAATAATCCATGGGTGAAAGAAGATATGGAAATGACAAAATATTTTTAATAGAATGGAAATGAAATAACCACATAGAAATTTGATGGGATGAAGCTAAAGCAGTGCTTAGATGCTTTGAACTTGTTGAGGAATCTTTTTCATACTCTTTTCCATAACAGTGTGGCTGTGCTAATTTATATTCCTACCAACATTGTATAAGAGCTCCTCTTTCCCCACACTCACCCCCATTTGGCATTTTTTGTCTTCTTGGTTGTAGCCCTTCTAACTGGGGTGTTTTATTTATTTTCATTTGTATTTCCTTGGTCATTAGTGATGGTGAACATTTTTTCATATACTTTTTTTAAATTTATTTTTCTCTTTTAGTTCATTGTACACAAATGGAGTACAACTATCATTTTTCTGGTTGTACACAAAATAGAATCACACGATTTGCATATTCATACATATACATAGGATAAAGACGTTTGTCTCATTCTATTATCTTTCCTTCCCCCTCCACCCCCACCCCTCATTTTCCTCTATACAATCCATCCCTTCTCCATTCTTCCCGTACCTCCCCCAACCCTGGCTATGTGTCATCAACCACTTATAAGAGAAATCATTTGGCATTTGGTTTTTTGGGATTGGCTTATTTCACTTAACATGATCATCTCCAATTCCATCCATTTTTCTGCAAGTATCATAAGTTTATTCTTCTTTATGGCTGAGCAATATTCCACTGTGTATATATACCACAGTTTCTTTATCCATTTATCTATTGAAGGGCATCTAGGTTGGTCCAACAATCTAGCTATTGTGAATTGAGCTGCTGTAAACATTGATGTGACTGCATAACTGTAGTATGCTGATTTTAAGTCCTTTGGGTATAAACCAAGGAGTGGGATAGCTGGGTCAAATGGTGAGATCATTCCAAATTTTTTGAGGAATCTCCATACTGCTTTCCAGAGTGACTGCACTAATTTGCAACCCCACCAGCAATGTATGAGTGTACCCTTTTCCCCACATCCTCGCCAACACCTGTTGTTGTCTGTATTCTTAATAAAAGACATTCTAATTGGGGAGAGATGAAATCTTAAGGTGGTTTTGATTTGCATTTCTCTTATTACTAGGGATGTTAAACATATTTTCATATATCTGTTGATTGCTTGTAGATCTTCTTCTGTAAAGTGTCTGTTCATTTCCTTGGCCCATTTACTGATTGGGTTATTAGTATTCTTGGTGTAAAGATTTTTGAGTACTTGGTAGATTCTGGAGAATAGTGCTCTATCTGAAGTGTGTGTGGCAAAGATTTTCTCCTACTCTGAAGGCTCTCTCTTCACATTGCTGATTGTTTCCTTTGCTGAGAAAAAGCTTTTTAGTTTGACTCTGTCCCAATCATTGATTCCTGCTTTTATTTCTTGTGCTTTGGGAGTCATGTTAAGGAAATCTGGTCCTAGGCCAACATGATGAAGATTTGGACCTACTTTTTTCTTCTGTTAGGTGCAGGGTCTCTGGTCTAATTCCTAGGTCCTTGATACATTTTGAGTTTGAGTTCTGTACAGGGTAAAAGAAAAGGGTTTAGTTTCATTTTGCTGCATATGGATTTCCAGTTTTCCCAGCACCATTTGTTGAAGAGGCTATCTTTTCTCCATTGTATGTTTTTGGCTCCTTTGTAAAGTATGAGATACCTGTTTTTATATGGGTTTGCTCTGTGTCCTCTATTCTGTACCATTGATCTACCTGTCTATTTTGGTGACATTACCATGCCATTTTTGTTACTATTGCTCTGTAATATAGTTGAAGGTCTGGTATTGTGATACCACCTGCTTCACTCTTCTTGCTAAGAATTGCTTTAGCTATTCTGGGTCTCTTATTCCTCCAAATGAATTTCATGATTGCTTACTCTATTTCTATGAGGTCCATCATTGGGATTTTAATTGGAATTGCATTGAATTTGTATAGCACTTTTGGTGGTATGGCCATTTTGAAAATATTAATTCTGCCTATCCAAGAACATGGGAGATCTTTCCATCTTCTGAGGTTTTCTTTAATTTCTTTCTTTAGTGTTCTGTAGTTCTCATTGTAGAGGTCTTTCACCTCTGTTGTTAAATTTACTCCCAGGAATTTTTTTTTTTTGAGGCTATTGTGAATGGGGTAGTTTTCCTAATTTCTCTTTCAGAGGATTCATCACTTATGAATAAGAATGCATTAGATTTATGAGTGTTGATTTTATATCCTGCTATTTTACTGAATTCATTTATGAGTTCTAGAAGTTTTCTGGTGGGATTTTTTGGCTTCTCTAAATATAGAATCATATCATCTGCAAATAGTGATAGTTTAAGTTCTTCTTTTCCTATCCAAATCCCTTTTATTTCTTCAGTCTGTCTAGTTGCTCTGGCTAGAATTTCAAGGACGATGTTGAATAGAAGTGGTGAAAAAGGGCATCCCTACCTTCTTCCAGTTTTTAGAGGGAATGCTTTCAGTTTTTCTCCAATAAGAATGATGTTGGCCGTGGGCTTAGCATAGCTAACCTTTACAATGTTGAGGTATGTTCCTACTATCCCTACTTTTTCCAGTGTTTTGAGCATGAATGGGTGCTATATTTTATCAAATGCTTTCTCTGCATCTATTGAAATAATCATGTGGCTCTTGACTTTAAGTCTGTTGATGTGGTGAATTACATTGATTGATTTCTGGATGTTGAACCAACCTTGCATTCCCGTGATGAAACCCACTTGATCATGGTGCACTATCTTTTTAATATGCTTTTGTATGCAATTTGCTAAAATTTTGTTAAGGATTTTTGCATCTATGTTCATTAGGATATTGGTCTGAAATTTTCTTTCCTTGATGTGTCTTTGTCTGGTTTTGGTATCAGGGTGATATTAGCTTCATAGAATGAGTTTCAAAGGGTCCCCTCCTCGTCTATTTCATGGAATACTTTGAGGAGTATTGGAATGAACTCTTCTTTGAAGGTCTTGTAGAACTCAGCTGAGAATCCATTTGGCTCTGGACTTTTCTTGGTAGGTAGGCTCTTGATGACTTCTTCTATTTCATTGTTTGAAATTGGTCTATTTAAATTGTGTATATTCTCCAGATTCAGTTTGGGTGAGTCATATGTCTCTAGAAACCTATCGATGTCTTTGAGATTTTCTATTTTGTTGGAGTATAGATTTTCAAAATAGTTTCTAATTATGTTTTGTATTTTGATAGTGTCTGTGGTGATAGTTCCTTTTTCATCTCAAATTTTAGTAATTTGAGTTTTTTTCTCTTCTCTTTGTTAGTGTGTCTAAGGGTTTATCAATTTTGTTTATTTTTTCAAAGAACCAACTTTTTGTTTTGTGAACTTTTTTAATAGTTTCTTTTGCTTCAATTTGAATCAATTTCATTGATTTCAGCTCTGATTTTAATTATTTCCTGTCTTCTACTCCTTTTGGTGTTAATCTGTTCTTCTTTTTCTAGGGCTTTGAGCTGTAATGTGAGGTCATTTATTTGTTCACTTTTCATTCTTTTGTTGAATTTGCTCCATGCTATGAATTTTCCTCTTAGTACCACTTTCATAGTGTCCCAGAGATGTTGATATGTTGTATCATTGTTCTCATTTACCTCTATGAATTTTTTTATTTCCCCTCTGATGTCTTCTGTTATCCATACATCATTCAATACTGTATTATTTAATCTCCAGGTATTGGAGTAATTTCTGTTTTATATTTTATTAGTGATTTCTAATTTCATTCCATTATGATCTGATAGAATGCAAGGTATTATCTCTATCTTTTTGTATTTGCTAAGAGTAGTTTTGTGGCATAATATATGGTCTATTTTAGAGAAGGATCCATGTGCTGCTGAGAAGAAAGTGTGTTCACTCATTGCTGGATGGAATACTCTATATATGTCTGTTAAGTCTTAATTATTGACTGTGTTATTGAGATCTATGGTTTCTTTGTTCAATTTTTGTTTGGAAGATCTGTACAATGGTGAGAGAGATGTATTAAAGTCACCTAATATTATTGTGTTGTGGTCTATTTGGTTCCTGGAATTGAGAAGTATTTGTTTAACAAACATGGATGTGCTATTGTTTGGGGCATAAATATTTATGATCATTATGTCTTGCTGATTTATGGTTCCCTTAAGCAATATGAGATGACCTTCTTTATCCCTTCTGACTAACATTTGCTTGAAGTCTGCTTTATCTGAAACGAGAATGGAAACCCCCACTTTTTTACTGAGTCCATGTGCGTGGTATCTTTTTTCCCATCCTTTTACCTTCAGTCTGTGACTGTCTTTTTCTATGAAATGAGTCTCTTTAAGGCAGCATATTATTGGGTCTTTCTTTTTAATCCAATTTGCCCGTCTATGTCTTTTGATTGATGAGTTTAGGCCATTAACATTCAGGGTTATTACTGAGATATGACTTGCATTCCTGGTCATTTTGACTTATTTTTGGCTTTTAGCTTGACTTGGTTTCTCCTTTAATTGGCTATTCCTTTAGGGTAATTCCTCCCTTTGCTGACTTACCTTGTTGCTTTTCATTTCTTCCTCTTGGAATATTTTGCTCAGAATGTTCTGTAGTGCAGGCTTTCTATTTGTGAATTCTTTTAGCTTTTGTTTATCATGGATGCATTTTATTTCATCATCAAATCTAAAGGTAAGTTTTGCTGGGTGTGAGATTTTTGGTTGGCATCCATTTTCTTTCAGAGCTGGAAATATGTTGTTCCAAGTCCTTCTTGCTTTTAGGGTCTGGCTTGAGAAACCTGCTGTTATCCATATTGGTTTCCCCCTATGTAATCTGATGTTTTTCTCTCGCAGCCTTTACAATTTTATCTTTATTTTGTATGTTAGGTATTTTCATTATAATGTACCTTGGTGTGGATCTGTTGTAATTCTGTGCTTTTGGTTTCCTGTAAGCCTCTTGTATTTGATTTTCCATCTCATTTATCATATTTGGGGAATTTTCTGATATTTTTTCATTGAACAGATTATTTATTCCTTTGGTTTGTATCTCTGTGCCTTCCTCAATCCCAATAATTCTTAAATTTGATCTTTTCATGATGTCCCATATTTCTTGGAGGTTCTGTTCATGATTCCTTACCATCTTCTCTGTTTGGTCGACTTTGTTTTCAAGATTCAATATTTTGTCTTCATTGTCTGAGGTTCTGTCTTCCAAGTTAACTAGCCTGTTAGTTATGCTTTCTATTGACCTTTTAATTTGGTTTATTGTTTCCTTCATTTCAAGGATTTGTTTTTTTGTTTTTTTTTTCAGAATCTCTATCTCTTTATTGAAATGATTTTTTGCTTCCTGCAATTGCTCTTTTAGCTGATTATTCATTGCCTGCATTTGCTCTCTCATCACATCAGTCACTTCTTGGGTTCTATTGATATAGCATCTAGGTTTGTTTGGGACACTTTCTTCCCTTGTTTTCTTATGTTGCTCATGTATCTTCCCCTCTAGCAGTGCAAATCAGAGCTATAGCAGTTTCCCTTTAAAGACTTATCGTGTCCCTGCAGATTTTCAATACCTCACCTTGAAGAGATTAATATTAGTAACACACCATATAAACAATATGCGTCCTTAATTCATATAGACCCTATTTAGATATTAACTGTTGTCATAATATACAGAGATGAGTTCACATTATTATCTACAGCAAAACCAATAGGTTTGCAATAGGGAACACAATTTCAAATGGTGGAAAAAGAGGATGAGGAGCAGTGTAGAATATAACGTTAATGAGATAGGAAGTGAGTCTATGGAGGTACTATGTCATAGGAATAGTGAAAGCGGGATTAAAAGAAATAGGTTGTCAGCATGAGAAAAGAGAGAGTCTCCAAGGAAACAGATAAATAAGAGGATGATAGAGTGATAAGAATATTAATAAAAGAAAAAACTGGGAATATAGTAAGTATAATAAGAATAATTGTAATAGTACTACTATTTTAAAAAAGTTCTGCAATAAAATTACACTGTACTGCTCAAACCTCCTATTTTTCAGTAGTCTGTTGCCTGAGAGGTGCTTAATAATGTGGTGTCCCAAGAATGGTGCTGTCTCATTGCCTCCCGGTCTGGAATAATCAAGGTTTGTGGAAAAAAGCAACCTGGTATTGATAGATGGTCAGTCACCGTGTGGGTGCAGGCCTGGGCACTAGACCAGGGACAGGGCGCAGGCCTGTACTTAGTGCTGGAGATAGCAGGCCTGGTGTCTTGGCCTGGCCTGTGTTCACAGCTGGGTCTGTCCACGGCAGGCCTGTGCTCAGGCCTTGGGGAAAGACAGAGTGGCTGGGTCCTCTGGGCTCCCAGCTAGGTCTACCAGAAGCCAGCCTGTTCTCGGCTCTGGAGGGGAAGTCCCTGCGACTTGAACCTCTGGGCTCCCAGTTGGGTCTGCCCCAGGGCAGGCCTGTGCTTGGGCCTGCGGGGAAGTCTGAGTGGCTGTTCCTCTCCATTTTTTTAATATAATTTTTTGAGAAATATCTTTGCAGATTATTTGCCCATTTTTGGATCTGATTATTTTATAACTGTTATTTTCTCCCATTTTGTAGGTTGTCTTTTCCCTCTGTTGATTATTTCTTTTGCTGTACAGAGCTTTTTTAGCTAAATACAATCTCATTTTTCCACTTTTGTTGCCTGGGCTTGTAATCTTTATGCAAAACAAAACAACAACAACAACAACAAGAAAACCTTGCTCTCAACAATATCATAGAGCATTTCCCCCATGTTTTCTTCTAGTAATTTTGCAGTTTCAGGTCTTTAAGTTGATTTTTTTCAAGTTGATTTTTTATATGATGATAGTTAGGGATATGGTTTCATTTTTCTGCATATGGATATCCAATTTTCCCAGCATTATTTATTGAAGAGAATCTTTGGCTTTGTTTCTTCTTGATATTTTTGTCAGAAATCATTTGGCAGGATGGGTTTATTTCCAGATTGTCTATTCTATTCCATTGTCTATTTTAATGCCAGCACCATGCTGGTTTTGTTTCCAAGCTTTGTAACACATTTTGAAATTAGTATAATGCCTCTGACTTTGTTCCTTTTTCTCCACATTGCTTTGGCTATTTAAGCCAGGTCTTTTCCACACAAATCTTGAGATCATTTTTTTTTCTATTCTAGTGAAGTATGACATGGTGTTTTGGCAGGGATTACCTTGACTCTATAGATCATTTTGGATAGTATGAACATTTTAACAATACTGATTCTTCCAATCCATGAACACAGGGTGTCTTTCCACTTTTTGTGTCCCCAATTTCTTTCATCAATGTTTTATAGTTTTCATTATAGAGATCTTTCACTTTTTTAGTTAAATTCATTCCCAAGTAAATTTTGTAGCTATTGTAAATGGGATTGCTTTCTTAATTTCTTTTTCAGGTAGCTCTTTGCTGTATGTAGAAATGCTACTGATTTTTGTGTGTTGATATTTTATCTTGCAATTTAATAAATGTGTTTATTAATTCTGTTTTGTCTTTAGGATATTCTATATATATGATCATGTCATCTGTGAACAGTAATAATTTGACTTCTCCCTTCCTGATTTGAATGCCCTTTATTTCTTTCTCTTCCCCAATTGCTCTGGCTAAGACTTTTAGCACTATGCTAAATAAAATTAGTGAAAGTGGGCCTCCTTGAGCATTCCTGGTCTAGAGGAAAGCTGTTGAATGTTCCCTACTTTCCCAGTTCAGTATAATGTTAGCTAATTTGTCTAGATTTTTTTATCATGAAGGAATGTTGGATTTTATCAAATGCTTTTTTTGCATATATTTAAATGATTTTATGGGGTTTTTATTTTTTACTGGTTCTTTTTAGTTATACATAATTCTAGGATTCATTTTGACATAATTTTAAAAGCATGGAATACAAGTTGCTCTAATTCAGTCCCCAGTACTTCCCCTTTCCCTTCCCTCCTCACTCCACCTGTTCCCTTCCCTCTACTGTACTTATCTTTCTGCTATTTACTTTTAGTTGGGTTTTTTTATAGTTAGTGTCTTGTGAATATACTTTACGGTGAGATTCACTGTAGTATGTTCATATGTATACATAGGAAGTTAGATCATATTCATTCTACTGTTCCTTCTCCCTCGCCCTCAGTCCTCTTTATCTAATCCACCAAATTTCTTCTGTTTTGATAGAATCCCCATCCTCTTTCCTTTCTCTCTTTCTCTTTCTTTCTTTCTCTTTATTTCCCCCTTATTTCAGACTAGCTTCTGGAAGTCAAAGAAAACATTTAACCTTTGGCTTTCCAAGTCTGGCTTATTTCACTTAGCATGATAGTCTCCTATTCCATCCATTTACCAGCAAATGCCATAATTTCATTCTTCTTTATGGTTGACTAATGTTCCATTTTATACATTTTCTTTATCAATTCATCTGTTGAAGGGCACCTTGGTTGGTTCCACAACTTAAGTATTGTAAATTGAGCTGTTATAAACTTTGATGTGGCTGAGTTCCTGCAGTATGCTAAATTTAGTTCTTGTGGATATAGTCCAAGGAGTAGGATCAGTAGATCACATGGTGGTTCCATTCCTTTTTTTTTTTTTTTTTTTTTTTTTTTTTTTGAGAAATCTCCACAGGACTTTCCAGAGTGGTTGCACTAATTTGCAGTCCCACCAATAATTTAAGTGTGTACATTTTCCCCCACATCCTCACCAACACTTATTATTTGGATTTTTGATAATTGTCATTCTGACTGAAGTGAGATGAAATCTCAATGTAGTTTTGATTTGCATTTCCCAGATTGCTAGAGATGTGGAACATTTTTTCATATATTTATTGCCCAATTTAATTTTTTCATATATTTATTGGCCAATTATATTTTTTCTTTTGAGAAGTGTCTGTTTAGTTATTTCACCCATTTATTAATTGGGTTATTTGGTTATTTTAGTGTCAAGTTTTCTTAGTTCTTTATATATTCTGGATATTAATGCCCTATCTGAGGAGCAGTTTTGTACTTAATTCTGTTGATGTGATGTATCATCTTGAGGAATTTAACAAAGGCAAAATTTGGTTCTTTGAAAAAAATTAACCATATTGATAAGGCTCTAGATTTAAGAAAATAAAAAAGAAAACAAAATTATTGATATAAATATTAAAAGAAATAATATATATTAAAATAATAAATGTGTGCCAATTAATCTTATAACACAAGTGAAATGAATAAATTTATTACAAAATACACAAGTAAGATAAGATGATATTGAAAATCTGAATAACCTTTGCCTATTATCAAAATTGAATTTATTATTTAAAAAAAAATTCACACAAAGAAAACTCCAAGCCTAAACAATTAGTCCAATGATGTATATGAAACATTTAAGGAAGAAATATCACAAATCTTCAAATTCTTTTAAAAATATTGAGAGAGAATCCCCATCTCATTTTATTAGACCACTGTTACCATGATACCAAAACCTGACCAAACTATTACAAAATATTTAAATAATAAAAAATGCAATTAAATGAATATACATATAAAATGATGGAAAAATCCAACAACATTTTGAAAGTGATAGTATAGTATGACCCAGTGAAATTTATCCTAGGCATGAAAAGTTGATTCAACATTTGAATCACAAATGAAAGGACTGGATTCCACATAATAATCTCAGTGGATACAGAAGACATGGTACAATTCAACATTCATAATAAAAGTACTCAGCAAACTAGGAGGAGAAAGCATTTTCCTAAATCTGATAATCTACAAAAGCTTACAGCTAACATATTTGGTGAAATATTGAATGCTTTTCCCCTAGCGTGGGGAATGAGGTAAGAATTTTATGAAATACTATATTTTATGAACTATTGTATCGGAATTTTCAGCTAGTTCAACAAAATAAGAAAAAATAGGTGAGGTGTAAACTTGAAAAGGAAAAATAAAGCCATGTTCACAGGTGATAGGATTTTGTATGTAGAAAAATCTAAAGAACCCACAAACAACTACTGAAACTTAAAGGGACTTTAATAAGGTCCTACATATGTCACAATATGCATGAATTTCAGATACTATTCATAGTAGGTGAAAGAAGCTGGGCACAAACATCTATATAATGTATAATCCTATTTATATGATTCTAGAACAGGCAAGACTATACAGCAGAGAAAAAATGGAAACTATATTGTCATGAGAAAAGGAATTAAGAGGCAACAGACATGAGGAAACTTTCTGGGATGATAGAAGGTTTTACATAATGACAAAGATGTGGCTACTTAAGTGTATACATTTATCAATAGTCATTACATTGTATACTTCAGATTTGTGTTTTGCTATAAATTTTACATATTTGTAAACAAATATGTATCTCTGATTGGTGGATGTCCTTTTCTCAGTGGTATGGATTAGCAATTCTAAAATTAATTTGTGTAAGTTTAAGTAAATGAGTAAATACATCCATCATAATGAGAGTTGGATTTCTCTGTCTAATTAAAAGGAGTTAACTACATATGAAAAACAGCAAATAAATTGATGAATTGAAACAGCTTATGAGTCTGACCTCATCGAGCTTAGTTTGATTGATCAAGCAATTGATCAAACACATAGAGAAACAGCCAGCAAGACACAGCCAAGGAGTGAAACGGAGAGGGAAAAATAGGAAAGAGAGTTAGCTCGTAACTATAGAGCTGGGGACTAGGGCACAGGGGTTACAAGATTAGCAAGAGGATCTTCTTATGCTGGAAATCAATAAAGTGCTCAAGAAACAATGAGGTCATACCATGAGGACACATGAGCCAGTTTTCAGGGGGTCCCTCTAGAAAAATCTGAGACAGTTTGCACATCAAAATAAACACTGGTGGTAACTAAAATTATTTAAATAACATTTAAAATCCACAAATGTTGAATTTGTTTGCTAGGGCTACTGTAACAAAGTACCTCAAATGGAATGACTAAAACAACAGAAATTGATCATCTCCCATTTCTGAAAACTGGATGTCCACAATAAAGGCAGATTTCCTCTGAAATCTGAAGGGGGATCTTTTCTTTCCTCTTCCTAGCACTTTGTGGGTAGTTTGCCAGCCATATTTGGCATGTCTTGGCTTGTAGGCACATCACTTTGATCCTCCATTTTTGCCTGGCATTCTCCCAGTGTATTTTTTGGTCATCTTTCCTCCATGGGTGTCTGTGCCCAAATTTTCCCTTTTTATGAGAGTTAATGACCCAACCTTATAAACTCGTTTTAACTTGGTTAAATCTGCAAAGTCCTTATTTCCAAATAAGGTCCCATTCTGAGGTACTGGGTGCTTAGGACTTAAACATATCTTTTTGTTAGGGTGAGAATTGGAAGACAGAATTCAACCCACAGATGTGGATTACATTTAAAAAAAAAAAAAAAAAAGGACGTGGTGGATAAAGTAAACTTCTTTGTAAAAGAATGCCAACTAAAAATACAGAAGAAGTGAAGGAAACAGAAAACCATCAATGCATGCTAAAACTGGTGGTCAGAATTTTGATGATTCACAGAAGATTAATCTCAGAATATCTCAGTTCAATATGCCTATTAATTAGAAAAAGGAAATTGTTACTTTAACAAAGAGAAACCTAGTGGACACTACATTAATAATCTGATGAAAGTTAGAATCACTATCTTATGCCTACCCTGAGAAAGACACTGGCTCATGGTATTCTTGCCAATAATGTATAACCCAGATGTGATCAGGAGGACTCACTGGACAAATCAAAACAGAAGTAACTGATCCGTATTCCTCAAAAAGATCAAGATCAGGAAAAATGAAAGGCCAAAGAATTGTTTCAGATATAGGAGACTAAAGAGACAAAGTAACTGTGCAATACTTGATCCTATATTGGAGCTTACACTAGGAAAAAGATCAAAATAAAGAGCATTCAAAGGACAACTGAAAAAAATTTGAATATGAACTGCAGACCACATAATGATATTGTATCAAGGTTAAATTTCCTGCTTTTGAAAATTGCACTGCAATTATATAAGACCACTGTTTTTTGGAAATACATACTATGTGTTCAGCATAGTTCAGAAAAAGTGGTATGTATCTATGCAAAATATATAAAGGGAGAAAACAAAAATGGGGCAAAATATTAAAAATGGCTAGATTTGGGGAAACAGTATACGGGAATGCCTTTTATTATTCTTATTGGAGTAAGTGAAATTACATTAATATTAAATAAAGTCAGAACAAACAAAAAAAAGGTGAAACATAGAGAAGTAGGAGGAAGGATAAGAATGTTAAGGGCTTTATCTTTCAGAGCAGGAATCAATCAACACTATTAAAAATAAAAACATTTCCATTTTAAAAAGTAGTGTTGCAGAGTTGGGGATATGGAGCAGTGGTGGAGCGCTCACCTAGTATATGAGAGGCCCTGGATTTGATTCTCACAAAAGTAAAATACATCCTACACTTCAAATTCTAGTGAATTAGAATAAAATATAATGCATTTTTAGTAGCTGCTAGAGTATGATCATTTCTTATGTAATTATTTTTACATATTTACATTTTTTATTTATGGTTCTGCTTATCAATTCATCTGTCAATCCCTATATGTAGGGTTGACTGAAGAAATATTCACCAAATTCTATAGAAACTAGGTTATTTCTAAGTAATTTTTTCTTTCTTTATACTTTTCATATTTCTTGAACTTTTGATAAGTATGCATAATTTTTACTTAAAAGATGTGTACTCTAACATACATGATGGCATTTACATTACATTTACATTTTGACTCTCAAAACATAATAATATTAATTTTAATATGATAAAATATTAACATGCTAAAGTCATTTCCAGCTCTATAAACAAACTAAAAAACCAACACAAAGTATCTGCACCACATTTCAAGAGTAATGAGTTCAATCATGTTAAGGTTATAATTTTGTTAGTCTGTTAATTTTTTTCCTCTCAATGCAACTAGAAATTAATTCTTTGTCAGTCTTAACAATTAGTGTTCTTATCTTTTTTTCTGAAATAAAGATGACATTAGATCAGAATCTTTTCATTTTTCTTCTTTTAAAAAATTCACAGTAATAGCCTAGTCGTGACAAGCATTTGATAGAATCATCTGCTTAGAAAAATAAAATTCAGTGATTTCACAACTATTCCTACCAACTACTCTATTGAGCATATGACTTAATTAAAAGTCTTCTTATAAACAGGGTCCAGGCTAGAGTTTCTTACATTTCTCCTAAAGCAGAAATATAGAGTAATAGTGAATGTCAATTTTCACTTCCCCTCCTTTCACTCCTGTTCTTTCCTTAGAAGTAAACATCAATAATTTAATATATATTCTATCTAACATTGCTTTAGGCATTTCCATTTGTTAATAAATACATATAACTATACCTTCAACCTCCTCCACATAATTTCTATCTATATATATTTATATGAATGTAATATCATAGATTATTAATTTATTTATTTTCAACATGCTATATTGACCCCCTACTATCTGCTAGGTAGTATTGTAGGCACTGAAATGCAACAATAAACAAGAATGTTCCTGACTTCAAGAAGTTTATATTCTGTTCTGTCTACTTATATACCAGCATATACTTACATCCTTAACTTATATACTTTACCTCCACATCATGCATAAATTGATTTCTACCCAAATAGGAATATACTAAATGAGATATCATACCTTTTCTTATTTGAAAATAATTTTGGAGTTCTTTTCATATCAGAACACAGAGTACATCTGCATCTACATCACCATAAACAAATAATAGAAAAAAACTTTTGTCATCAAATAAAAGCGATTAAGATTTTATAGCCAGAATATCTTATTTTGAACTCCTATGAATTAATATAAAATAAATAAAAATTGGCAAATATTAAAAGATAATTTACATTGAGAATCTAATGTATGATCCATCTTAAAAAATGCTTGACATCACTAGAAATAAGAAAAAATAAAATTAAAATCATGGCACTTAAAACTTCCATTTCTAACAAAGGTGGAACAACAGGGACAATATTTAGCCTCTGCCTGAAGAAATGAAAAAAAAAAAGACAAAATATTTGTAAAGCAATAGCTTTTAGACATCATAATCAGGTAGAGCAGAAAAGAGAGGAAAGTGAGTACAACCATGGACCCAGCTTATTATCTAGAGAAAGATGCCAGGTCACAATGCAGGGAGACTCCAAGTGTTATCTGTTAATCTTTCTGAAATGAAGATATGGAGGAAACAAAACTGACAGTCTGGAAAACCAAGATGGCTAGAGTTTATGGAGAACAGGAAAGGAGAAGGCTGCACAGGCAGAAGAACTTGGTGATCTTCAGAGGGTCTGCATTGAATCCTTAACTAAGTGCAGATAAATTCATGCTTATGAGGAAACTTGGAGCCAGGAAAATAATCAACCAAGATGATTTGAAGAAATAAGCCAAGAACTCACACAGAACTAGGAATAATTCCTATTCTTATCCATCAAATCAGGTGAAAAAGAAAAAACCTCACTATATGCTCTCTACCATAAACTCACTTTACAAAAAAAAAAAACACAATAGATGTAAAATAAAATGCTATATCATGCTACTTCTAATCAAGGGAAATTTGGACTCACTATATTAATATAAAGGAGTTCATGCACTAAGAAGACATAAGACATAAGACATAAGTCTTGCTGAGTTTGGTAGCAGTGGTGCATATCTGTAACCCCAGCAACTGCAGAGGCTGAGATAGAAAAATCACAAGATCAAAGTCAGCTTCAGCAACTTAGCTGAGTCTGTCATCAAACCAGCAAAAGAAGAGCAAATTAAACCTAAAGTTGGCAATAATTAAGGAAATGGAAACATTAGCTACCCTGACTTACTCAACACACAATGTATACATGTATTGAATTATCACAATAATTCACTACCTTATGAATTTGTACAATTAAAATAATAATACTTATAACAAATCCAAAGTGGTCAGAAGAAATGTCATAATAAAGAAAATAACAGAAACAAATTAATTAAAAACATTTTTAAAAATGGGTAAAAAATAATGAAGTTATTTTTAGAAGATCAAAGTAATTGTTAACTTTCTAGCCAGACTGATCAGAACCTAAGAGAACACACAAATTGCCAATAATAAGAGTGTGAAATATGACATAACTACAGACAGTATAGATACTAAAAAACAGAATGGGAAACCTATAAAGAATATGTCAATAAATTCAATCACTTAGATGAAATGAGCAAATTCCTTGAAAAAAAAAAAAAGTACAGTGATGCAGCCACATCAATGTTTATAGCAGCCCAATTCACTATAGCTAGATTGTGGAACCAACCTAGATGCCCTTCAATAGATGCATGGATAAAGAAACTGTGGTATATATATATATATATACAATGGAATATTATTCAGCCATAAAGAATAATAAAATTATGACATTTGCAGGTAAATGGATGGAGTTGGAGAATATCATGTTAAGTGAAATAAGTCAATCCCAACAAACAAAGGCTGAATGATTTCTCTGATAAGTGGTTGATGACATATAATGAGGGGTGGGGGAGGTAGGGGAAGAATGGAGAAAGGATGGATTGTATTGAGGAAAATGAGGGGTCATGGGGGAAGGAAAGTAATAGAATGAGACAAACATAATTACCCTATGTATATGTATGAATACACAAATTGTATGATTCTACTTTGTGTACAACCAGAGAAATGATAGTTGTACTCCATTTGTGTACAAGGAACCAAGATTTTTTTTAAAAAGTGTAGAAAAGCTCACTCAAGAAGCAACAACAGGTGGGCACAGTGGCACATGCCTGTAATCCCAGCAACTCAGGAGGCTGATGGAGGAGGATCATGAGTTCAAAGACAACCTCAGCAAAAGCAAGGCACTAAGCAACTCAGTGAGACCCTTTCTCTAAATAAAATACAAAATAGGGCTGCAGATGTTGCTCAGTGGTTGAATGCCTGTGGGTTCAATCCCTGGTACTAGAAAAAAAGAGGAACAACAGATAGCCTGAGTAGTCTTATTCTATTAAAGAAATTGAATTTATAGTTTAAGAACTCACAAAGACTACACCAGCAAATTCTACTGATCATCTAAATAAAAGGTAATATCAATTTTACACAAACTCAAAAAATTAAAGTGGAGGTAGTAATTCTCAACTCAACTCATTGTGTAAGAGCAGGATTCCCCTACTACTGAAAAAGACATGATAGACCACTATCTTTCATTAACATGGATGCAATAACTATTCATAAAATTTTAGCAAGTTAAATCCAATATAAACAGATTATAGCATATCATGGCCAAGTAGGGTGGATTTATTCTAGAAATAAAAGGTTGGTTCACCATTCAGGATCAATTACTATAACTCACTATATTAACAAACTAAAAAAAAAAAAAGACCATATGGTGATCTCAACATATGCAAAACAGAATATGACAAATAACCTCTCAGGAAGGTAAAAATAGAAAAGAACTTCTCAAATTGATAAAAGTCATCCACGCCTTACAGCTAAGATCATATTTAATGGTGAGAAATTGAATATTTACCCCTAAAGGTCAGAAACAACATAAGGATGTTCACTCTTTTTTTTTTAATCATTAAGAATGTATATTTTATTAAAACAACACTTCTTTACTTTTTAAAACTTTCTTTTTTATTTTTTACCAAAATGAAAAATACTAGTTTAATAAATTGGATGGGATGGGTTTTTCTAAAACTTTATTACCTTCTGAGTGTGAGTACTGAATCCCTTTTTTTTTTTAATTTACTTATAGATTCATTGAACACAAATGGAGGATGTTCACTCTTATTACTCTTACTTAACACTGCACTGGAGGTGATTGACAGCACAATAAGGCATGAAAAAGAAATACAGGGCATCCAGATGGGAAAGAAATCTAGAAAAAAGCTACTAGAACTAACACATTTAGCATGGTTAAAGGATATAGGGTCAAGATACAAAAATCTATTTTATTTCTGTAGACTAGTAAAGAAAACAAGGAACTAAAATTAGCACTATAATATATTATTTTCTATTACTGAGGTAATAAATTACCACAAACTTTGTGGCTAATGACAAAAAATTTATGATCTTAAATTTCTGTAGGCTAGGAGGTTGACATGGGTCACACTGGGGCAAAATTGAGTTGTTGGTAGGACTGCTCTCCTTCCTGGAGGTACTAGGGGTGAGTCCATTTTCCTGCCTTTTCCAGCTTCTAGGGGATTTTGGTTCTTTGTATTATAGCCCCCTTCCTATACCTTCAAAACCGCAAGTGACCTTGGGTTTGAAAAGATTTCTTAAATGCAACCCAAAGCAGAAAAACATTTGCTATTTAAAAAAAACACCATTACATAGAGGAAAAAAAACAGGGGGAGGAGGAAAAGGAGGGGAAGCAGAAAGAGGAGAGGAAGGAAGAGAAAAAGACAGATTGGTAAACAATATTTGCAGAACATATATCCAACAGAGGATTTGCATTTAGAATATATAAAGAATTGTTACAATTCAAAAACATAAGAAGACAAGTGACTAAATAAAAAATTCACAAAAGATTCAAGTATTTACATCACCAAGGAAGATAGATGGAGGGCCTGAAAATGTGTTGGACCTCATTAGTCATTTCAAGAAATGCAAATTGAAATGATCATGAGATACCACTCCACATCCATTAGAATAACTAAAGTTTGAAAGATGGAGTGTTGGAGAGGATCTGTATCACCTGGAACTCTTATTAGGGGAATTTAAAATGCTACAACTATTTTAGAATTTATCTGATATTTTCTTTAAAAGTTCAATATAAACCTACCATGGGACACAATTCTTTCATTCCTGTATACTCAAGAAAAAGTATATGAACACACAATTCTAATAACCACAACATTTGCAAAAAGCCCAAATGTCCATAAATGGGTGAACAAAGCATAAATTTTGGTATGTCTATACAATGGGCTAAAAAAGCATCCAAAAAGGCATGAACTCTTAATACACACCATGACATGGAGGCATCTCAAAATAATTATGCTGCAAGGAAGAAGTCAGCATAAAAAGAAAAACTTTTTTTTTTTTTTTTTTTAAGAAAAGGTTAGAAAAAGAAATAGGGACAGAAATCAGATCAATGTTTGCCTGGGAATAGAGTAGAAAGGGGAGAGAGGATTAGTGAGGAATTACAAAAAGCATACGAAAACCTTAGAGGTATTAGTAATGTTTATTAACTTGGTTCTGGTGACAGTTTCACAGACACACATGCAGACACACATCGTAAGTTATAAGTCAAGTTCATTGTATGTCAATTATACTTCAATATGACTGTAAAAATTAAAGAAAAGCTATAGGAAAGTATGTTTACTCATCAAATGAGCAAAAACTGAACCAAGAGAAGAGAGAATAAGGGTATAAACATTTTCATGCAGTATTGATTACAGCTTAAATCTCACAGTATTTATTAATTTAAAATGCATAATCCCTTTAAAACAGCAATTCACTTTACGAATTGACTCTCAAATATTCCCACATGAATACAAATATAAACATTGTTCATAATCACATAATAGATCAATCTTAAATGTCCATCAGTAGCAAAAGGGTTATAAATTCTCCAGATTTTGGAATACAGTTTTATTGTTTTATTTTACCTGACTATATAAATACCCATCTTAGCTTTTTTGTTTTTGCAGGCATTATATAACTGAATTGGTTTTGTCCTCAAGTTGGATTTTGTTCAACAGGTGGTGTGTGTGTGTGTGTGTGTGTGTGTGTGTGTGTGTGTGATCTAATTTTATTTATCTAACACATGAGAATTACTCAGAAGAGTTCATTTTGATTTATTGGGTACATAATAATATGCCTTTCAAAAGAAAAATGCATGCATTTATATTTGCCTGACAGGTTGAAATGCTGTAGAACTAATATTTTGTTCTTTCAGAAATTTTTCCCCCTCTGCATGTGCTCCTGGACTAATCATTCAAGTAAAAAGTGAATCCAAAGGAGTTATTCTGTGATCTTGAATAAATGTTACTCATTTTATAACTTTTCATTAAAGTGAAATATAAGTATCACTACACTTTCCATGCATCATCTATAAACCTATAATTGAAGTATAGATATATGCAAATTATTTACACTTATGCACTCATACCTACCGTCAAAAAGCCAAACAGTATCTGGGACACAAGAGTGAAATTTCCTTTTCAATTCTGAGGCTTCCATCATGCTTCTTTTTCCATATCAGTTCTTCCACACTGAGTCTCAAGCAGGGAAGGCTGTGAATTTTGCTTCTCTTGGTTTGCCCCACAAGCAGATTTTCCAGTTTAATAAGCCTTAATATATTTAGCTCTGTGATCACTCTTCCTGAAGGGTTCAGGGGAACCAACATGCTTCCTGGTTCACCTGGTTCACCTGGGGAAGAGGTGGTGAATAAACTTGAGATGTGACTGCCACGGAAACGCAGGAGGGGCCTTCTTCAGCCCCTGCTGGAGTTCAGCTTTGCATGACTTCTCTTGACACCCTGTCCCTCCAGCATGTGAGAAGCAGGTAGCCCTCCAGAATCTAAACCAAGGGGTGGTGGTTTAAGTCAGCATCAGGAAAACAAGGAGGCCTTGGCAAACCAAACTCAAGTCATATGTGAGAGGCAATGACTGAAACGGGTGTCAGAGCCTCAGAAGCTTGGAGCACATGTGAAAGCCAACAGATTCAAGTGACAAGCTGGAGGGCGAAGCCACTGTGATGTGACTTTGGAGACTCAGGGGTGAGACATCACCATTCTCTTAGCCAAACAGAACCAACCAGGGTGATGTGAAATGGGCCTGAGAACGCGAGGTCCACAGGAAAGGGAAGATGAAGAGCTGGAAGCCAGGCAGGATGTAAGGGCAGATTCTTGACCACACTGAAGGCAAAGGCAGGGAAATGAGTGCAGTAAGAACAAGCTGAGAGATTTCCCCACCAGAGAAAAGGGTTCTGGACTTCATTAGTTCCAGCAAGTATTTATTAAGTGTCTCTCACAGGCCAGGCTTTGTCCCACACCCAGGACATAGAGTTGTGAGCAAAACAGGATGTTCCCTCATGGATTTGAGAAAGGTCTTTCTGAGATGATGGTTGAGTGCCAGCCTTAACTGTGAGGCAGAGGGAATCAGGCAAAAATATAGGGAACAACATTGTAGGTAGAGTGTGAAGAAAAAAAGTAAAGCACAAGAGATTTGCTATGGGGAAAAAAATCTGGAAATTTCAGGGAGAAAAAGCATGAAATGATATCAGAAAGTGAGAGAGGATTAGACCACATGGGGCCTTTGGGTCATGTGAAGGAGTTCAGATATTATTCTAAGTACAGTGGAAAGTCATAGGGAGTTAGAAGCTGGGAAATGACATGATCCTGAGTTTCATTCTTAAAGAGCTCTTCATGCTCTGTGGAGAATGGGGGCAGGGGAGGAGCATAGAGCAGAATCAGAGAAGACTAGCTCAAAAGCTATTGTTAGAGTGTAGTGGAGAGATGACTTGTGGCTTGGAACTAGGGAGAAGTTAACACATTGGAAGTAATATTTTTTGTTTTCACTTTTGCAGTGCTGGGGATCAAACCCAGGGCCTGGTGCATATTAGGCAAGTGCTGTACCACTGAGCTGTATCCTCAGCCCCTGGAGATACTTGTTGAATAAAGAATCACCAGCACTCAGAGGTGGATTTTTTGTAGGAGTAAGGAAAAGAGAATGATCAAGGATGAGACCTGGATTTTCAGCCTTAGCAATGAGATACGGCTATTTACTTAGAAGGGACAGAAACAAACAGAGTAGTTTTCAGGAAATAAAGACCAAGTTCTTTTTAAACTCTGTTAAGAGGCCTATTAGAGCCTAAGATATTGATTAGGCTCTGGCTGTACAAGTAGAAGCTCAGGAAAAAGGTCCAGATGAGAGTCATGGCATGGGGTGACATCAGTGAATGCAGATGAGATTTGAAACCAGGGGGTCAAAGGAAAGCACCCCCCTGTAGAGGGAAGGAAATGGAGGCAGGAAAAGGAAAGAGATTGCCTAGGACCAGTCCCTTGGTCTCCCCAACCTTGAGAAATCAGGAGGAGAGGGAAAGAAACAGCAAAATAGGAGGCAATTGAGGCAATTTGAGTGTCAAGGGATCCAAAAAGGGACAGTTGCAGTGGTAGTGAGTCGGGAGTCCTGAAGGGCCATCTGGGAAAAATCTTTGCCCTGTGTCTGTATTCTAAGGGACAGATAGATACATGAAGCCCAGCTCTTGCCCTGAGGGAAGCAGTTCATAGGTCTCTTTGGCAGCCAAGAAGACAGTGAAAACAGAAACCCAGAACTGTGACCTGATGTTCAACAGCTGAGTTCTGATCGTCAATTTTAATAAAATCGTCTTTGTGGGCATCAGGTCAGGAATTGGGCTGGTTTTGAGCCCACATTAATGGTGGGGATTAGAAGCAGGACCACCAACAATTGCTAATCTGAGGGCCACATCCTCTCTCTACAAAATTTAGAGAAAATAGCAACAAAAAAATTGAGATGAGGAATGACAAAAGGGAACCAGGAGGTCTAAGCCCTGGACAAGAGAAATGAGGAGATGAGCAAGATCTCAAGATAACTGAAAAGGTGGACAAGCATCCAGGCCAACATCCAGGTGCCAGGCAGTTCTGGGAAGAAAGGACAGTCACATTGGTGACCACCCAGTCACCTAACCTGGAACACTGGAAGTAGCTAAAAGGGCTGCAGTTAGAGTTGAGATGGGCAGGACCACAACGGCAGACACACCACACATGGCACAGCGCCAAGCACACAGTAGGGCTTTAGTTCATTGAGAGTCATCTTCATTCATTATCTTTGATGTTTTAGCCAGAACAAAGTCCCCTTCTACACAAGATAATCACGAGTCTTTATACTGATTGCTTTCCAGAATACGACCAAAATATGTCCATCCTCTCTTCGGCATTCTCACCAACTCTGTGGCTGGCACCTAACAAGGTTGCTAGGGATGGAGATTAAATGGAAAGGTGCTGGTGAGCCTCGGGGATTATCTGCAGATGTCAGCCTCACAGGCTCTGTCTCCTCCCATTCATGTTGGTAATATTGGAGAGAAGCCAGCTCCATATGTTGTGTGTATGTCACATGAGCTTTCTGATGTTCTAATGGTCCAAGAAAAGAAACCCAGAACTTGGCCATGATGGAATTTAATACAATCTTCAGTTCCACCAATGTGCACCCAAGCCATACACATGAATTCCTTTTTTTTTTTTTTTTTTTTTTTTTGAACTGGGGATTGAACCCAGGGGCACTCCACCACTGAGCCACATCCCCAGACCTATTTTTTTGTATTTTATTTAGAGACAGGGTCTCGCTGAGTTGCTTAGGGCCTTGCTAAATTGCTGAGGCTGGCTTTGAACTCGCGATTCTCCTGCCTCAGCCTCCCAAGTGCTGGGATTACAGGCGTGCACCACCATGCCCGGCCGTACACATGAATTTCAAGAGAGAATATAATCGGCAGGAGCTAAGAGCTTTCATTTTCCCAGCCTCAAAAGGCCTCTCCTCTCCTCGTGCTAACCCACATTCTCCAATTCACATCCTCCCTCTACAAGGGGTGAAAATGTTCAATTAGAAACAGGCAGATTTTTACGTTCCTCTAAAGACAAGCAAAACCTCATCGATGTTGAAAAATCTCTACTGGAAAGCAAACTCCTTTATGGCAGAACTTGCAGCCTGACACGCCACCCAGATTTACATATCATGTGCCAATGCTTAAACTTGCTGCAGAACTGGCTTCTCTCTTCTCTTTGTGACAGTCAAAACCAAAAGGTGTCATTTAGTGCAATGCATTCACCTATTGGCCAAGCAGAGCTGAGCAAGCCAATGGCAAAATCTAGACAGGTTGCATAGTAGGAGGCAGATACTGATGGTGTCAAAGACCACACATCTGAATGACTATATTTGTCCAGCAAAATCTTTGTGGATGCCTTACTCCCCAGAGAGGAGAAGTACAAAGGACATGGAAATAGCAGAGGTGGGTAGGCTGTGGATAGCTGTGCTACACCAACCCAGAAAAATTCATGTTATCTTTATAAGGTGGCAAGTTCAGAAAGGTTTGAAGTCAGCATTTAGCCTTTTTTCTAAATCCTACTGATGGCGAGCTGGGTAGCAGGAAATCCTAAAACAGCCACTGTTTTCTTTACATTGGCATTAACAGGCAACATGAAGGGTTTAAGAAAACTTCGCTGGAAATTTTCCACTTTGAACAGCAAGGGATTAGGTGTCTATTCCGATTTCTTTCTCACCCCCTCCCTTTCTGAGAGGGGAGTTCACTCTTAAGTTGAAAAGCAAACAGCCACAAAGGCCTTTCCAGGTACAAAGCCACTGGGTATGTTCCGGCCTTTTGGTAATGTCTCCTAGGTCTCTAACCACAGCCGGTTTTGTGTTCTGTGCATCAATCCACACTCGCGATTGTTACCGTACACCTGTATGTCATTCGGGGGGTTCACCCAGCTCAAGTAAATTATATTTTAAAACTGCGCTGATCAAAAAAAAAAAAAAGAAGTTCAGGGGAAGGGATTTCCTAGCTCTCAAATAAAAATGTGCAGTGGAGCGCTTACTAAGTAAACAGAAAACATGGGCAGCTGAGAAATCAATTTAGCTGAACAAACAATGTTCCATGTAATGAACTACTAATTATCCTTTTATGCCATGTCAGTCTGAGTGATTACAGAGCTGTGCAGTTTAATTTGACGTTTGAGCATTGCCTTGCTCCATTAGCTTCATATAAAGCTACAACACATGGGGAGGGGGGTTCTGTGTTTATCTGGAACTAAGTAAGCACCTGTATTAATAATAAGCATCTCAGAATCTTCTTTTTAAATATGTTTTTAATATGATGATGAATAAGGCACTGGACACTGAGAGAGAGTGCAGATCCAATCCCTTTGGTCAGTGAATGAAACACATGCCCTAGTCTCATTGCTACCTAGGCCCCCCAAACACCACCACCTCCCTGCTGAAGGACCAACCCAGATTTGGGTTCCAGGCTCCAACCAGCTGCTAGACTGGAGTTGGGACAAGTCAAGACAATGCAGAGCAGGACCAGAATGAGGAAAGGATTTTTTTTTTTTTTTAGTCGTCCATGGACCTTTATTTTTTATTTATTTATTTATATGTGGTGCTGAGGATCAAACCCAGGGCCTCACACATGTCAGGCTGAGCCACAACCCCAGCCTCAAAGAAAAGATTCCTTTTTGAACTAGACTCACTATATAGTACAAATCCCAAAAAAGCTGTACCTTGTGTTGAATGAGAATATGTTTGTGAAAAAAAATTTGGATTTGAACCCTTGATTTTACCTAGTTTTCATATAGTAAAATAGCTGAGAGTAGAAATGACAATCTGGAGGGTTGGGTTTGGTTTTGGGTTTTTGGTTTTTTTATTCCATCCAATTCAATAGGTACATGTTATGTTGGTGCCATGGGCCCAACTGGGCCAAGTGTTGTGGATGGAGAGAGAAATGAAGGGACAGGACAAGTCCTGCAAGGGGGCAGGCTTCACACCTTGGGCCATTTTCTATTCATCAATTTGTCGAGCAAGAAAAACTAGCCTTCTTAAGGCAAGGAGTGGTTCTCCAGTTTGGCTATACATTGGAATAACCTAGGGACTTTAAAAATAATATCACATCCCATCCCCAGAGATGATTCTCCTCCAAATGATCTGGGGAAGTCACTTTTATTAGGTTATTTTACTAACATTTATTTTAATTGATAAATCATAATTATATACATTGATGGAGTAAAATATGATGTTGAGATATATAAAATATTTATAGTAGAATGACTGACTCAAGCTAATTAACATATTCATCACCTAACATTATTTTTCATGGTAAGACATTTGAAATTTGCTCTGAGTTATTTTGAAATGTACAGTACATTCTGAGTACCTATGGTCATCCTGTTGTGTGATAGATCTCAAAATGTATTCCTTTCATCTAATACTGTATCAGCTCCCCATTTCCTCCCTCTCCCTCTCCACCTCTGACCTCTGGTAACCATCATTCTATTCTCTACTTCTCTGAGTCGGACTTTTTCAGATTCCACGTAGAGTGAGATCATGCTGTATTTGTCTTTCTGTGACTGGCATATTTCAATCAACATAAAGTCTGTTGCTTCATCCATAATGTCACAAGTAACAGGATTTCCAGGAGAGTCATTATTTTTAAGTCTCCCCAGGTAAATCTAATGAGAAGCCACTGTTGCAATCTACTGCTATGTTGCCTAAGGTTTCATCTTCCAATGACACCATTTACTCAATTTTCAAATATTTGTTGAGTACTTGAGAGGCACTTACATGGGATGAGAAAGATATATGGTGGTGATCTCCAACCAAGAGAGGAAAGAATCACTTCTCAGAAAACATTTTCACTAGAATCGTGCACTACATGGGAAAACTGATGTCGATGGCCACCCACAATAACTCTGAGCATTGTTACCTTATCATTATTCAACAAATGGGAAAACAAGGCTGACACCATCACAAGGCCCCCTCAAGGTCAAACACTTAGTAAATGACTAACTAGAAGATGGAGTGACCTAATTCAAGCTCTGTATTTTTCTAGAAAGTGCCCTTAGTTCCAGAGAAATTAAATGACTTGACCAACCAGTAGCCAAACAGCATTTAAAACTTTAAGACTGAAATTGTTTCCCTATTTCCAGTTCAGTGTTTTTATCTGAAAAATAGAATATACCTCAAGGTCAACTCTAGTCACTAGTCAGCTAAAACTAGGATTATCAGTGAACAACAGGATCCATAACTCAGCCCAAATCATATTGATGACTAAAGAAACAAATCCACTGCTTAGTACTGCATTTTCAAGATATAATAAAATTAAGTAGCCAGGTGTGGTAGCACACACGTGTAATCACAGTGACTTGGGAGGTTGAGGCAGGAGGATTGCAAATTGGAGGTCAGCCTCAGCAACTTAATAAGACCTTGTTTCCAAGTAAAAAATTTTAAAAGGCTTGGGAATATAGCCTGGTGATAAAAACACCCCTGGGTTCAATCCACAATACCAAAACAACAACAACAACAAAATATATAAAATTGAGCAAATTAGAACAATATTGTCAGCTAAATTCATGATGTAGAGACTTCTGGGATTCCAAATCCCAAATCCTTGACCAATGACATACCAGAGCCCTACTCTTCTCAATGACTATATTTAGAATTTTCAGGGGGTTTTGTTTTGTTTTTTGAGACAGGGCCTCCCTAAATTGCTGAAGCTGTCCTTAAATTTACAATTCTTCTACCTCAGACTTCTGATTCTCTGGAATTATAGGTGAGCAACACCATGCCCAGCAAATATGATCTTTATTACCAGGCAGCTAGGTCTTGAGTTCTCAGGTCTGGCTGCACATTAGAATCACCTGGTGTGCTATGACAGCATCCCCATGCTTCAATCATATCCCCAGGAATTCTGAGTTAATTGTTCTGGGGTGGGGTCTGGGCATCAGTATTTTTCAAAGGTCTTCAAGGGACTGTTTTATACAGGGGTTAGACTACTGGCCCTCAAATACACTGGGCCACCTTTGATCTTTGGGTCTTCTCCCACCCCACATGGAAGGTCAGAGTAAGTTTCCAAGACCACCCTCCATGCCTTGTCTTGCCCAGATCCATCATGATTCCTCACTGGCCTTCCAAGATAGGCAACAGCTTGTCTCAAGCAGGAAATGACAAGGCCTTAGGGTAAAACACAGCAAATTTTTTAGATATTCCACAAAATATCTGGCCAATACTCCTCAAAACTAGCAAGGTTATGAAAAACAAGGAAAGATTAAAAAATTGCCAGGCATGGTGGCTCACACCTGCAATCCCAGCGACCCAGGAGGCTGAGGCAGGAGGATCACAAGTTCAAAGCCAGCCTCCGCAACTTAGGGAGGCCCTAAGAAATTTAGCAAGACCCTACCTCAAAATAAAGCATTAAAGGACTACAGATGTGATTCAGTAGTTAAGCTCCCCTGGTTCAATCCCTGGTACCAAAACAAACAAACAAACAACTATCAGAGACCAAAGGGGACTAAGAAAATATGACAAATAAATGGAATATGGTTTCCTGTATTGGATGTTGGAAAAACAAAAACAAAAAGACATTATTGCAAAAACTAGTGGAACCCAGATGAAGTCTAGGGTTAATCTACCAACATTGGTCTCGTACTTTTGACAAATGTATCATGAGAATGTAAGATGGTAACATTGGGAATTTGAAATGGTTGCATGGTAAAAGTGAACTGTCTACTTGGCAAATTTTCTGTAAAACTGAAATGATTTCAAAATAAAAGGTATATTTAAAAATCAAGACTATGATTTTTCCAGGTGCTCTGCATGAGCATTTAAGAGATCGCTTACCCCACCTGGTTTTACTCAGGATCCTACTTATGGTCCTTCTCAATGCTTTACCTCTAGGTACTATGGTTAGTCCTATGTGTCTGAGGATTTCCATTTGTCCTTTAGCTGTTTCACAGCTCCAGGAGAGAAGGTTGAGTTCTCCTTAGAGTTTAGAAGCCCTCACAAATAATTCTATGAGCATGTGAATTAATCGTGTGGGGGAAATGGAGAATTGTAGCATTAGAATACATGGCACCCCATCTCACAAGAAGATGGTCTGGCTGCCATTCTCTGAGACGTGAACCACATGGTTCAGGCAGCATAACAAAGTATTTCCATTGTGTTGGCAGCACCGTTCTTACTGTCGTGTTCTTACCACACTCACATGCATATTTTATGATCTTACTGGATGCAATGTGTTCTCTACATATTACATATGTAGTCTCTAAGCACATTAAAAACAGCTGCTGCCTGGATCTCTGTCTCTTTTTCCCAGCCTATAAGCCTGGTTCCCAGGCCTGTCTTCCAAGACTCTTCCACTTAGGGAAAAAAAATGAATGAGCAAGTGGCATTTTGCTACCCAATCTCCAGAATCTTCATGAGAGCTCAGTGAAGCTGAAAGGAATCTAACTTCCACAATTCCATCCAAAGAGAAACCAGTTCATGGTCATTGCAGTAGTCATATTGCCAAAAATATAAATTTATTTGCTTCTGAGCAGAAACCCTTTGGAATCATTCCATCTTTATATTCCTTAGACAAAGAATGTTCTAGGAGCCTCCTGTATAGTGTCTCTGGGAGATGAACCCAAAATAGGAAGTTAGGAAGAAAAGATGCTGCAGTGTGGCTTTAAAGAGAGGCCCTTTTATCCAGTTGAGTCTGTTCCCTCACTAGACCAGAACAGGGTGCTTCAGCTTTGACCACCCGGCTAGGATAATGTTTTAAATCAGTCTCCTCCATTAGGCCTGCTTCTGGCTTTCCATGTGGCCAGGATAGGATTTCCGTTACACTATGTTCCAATTTGGAACCTAGAAGCTGGGTGGTTCCATATTTGGCCCAGGCTCAAACTTGTCCTTCTACTCAGCCTCCCAGATGCTCATGTTACTTCTGTGCCTATCTATTTTCTCTGCTAGATTATAAACCCCCAAGAAGGGAGAATAAGGTCTTATTCATCTTTGTGTCCCTTGCTACGCCTACCACAGTGGCTGTCAAATACCAAGTGTTCAACATATGTTTGTGAAATCTGTTTTATGATTCTTTAAGTGGCAAAGTTTCCTGTGGAGATGGCTCAGGGCTGCAATCAGAGTCTCTGTGGTCACACCAGTAGAGGAGGTTGGGACAGCTCTCAGCTGGAGGGCCCTATGGGTTGATTCATTGGAGACCCAAGGGAAGGCCAAAGCATCTCAGAATCATATACCATGGCCACAATGTCCCCTCATCTTTAAGCCAGAGGGAAGTTAGTATGTTTACTCCATTCACTACTTGAACTCTAGTGCTAAAGGATGTCTCATAAAGGAGACACATACTATCAGGGCATGGTAGTGGAGACAGAGAGGAGACAGGCCCTTTTAGTGTGAGGATGTATGAATCACTTTCAAGTAAGAGGTGAAGCTGGCAGTGTCCATAGTCAAATGACCAAGCTCACATAACAAAATCAGGAGCAAACACTTTCATGGGGAGGTTGGAGTGATATCATCCAATCTGAATCTGCAAAGGATGAAGATTAAAGAACTGTCTGTCCCATTTCTGGGCTCTTTCAACTAGCATTATGTTTTAATTCTATACTCCAGGCCTTTCCCAAAAGGCTTCCTCCTCAGGGTCCTTTCCTATAGAGCCACCCACTCATCAGTCTTTTGTCCACACCTTTTTTGCCTTTAAAGCATTTTGATTCCTCCCACCAGGGCTCCACCTTGGGCTCAGACCCACATGGTTTGTCAATCATTAGAACATGCACTTATATTTCTGGACTCTGAAGATGGAAAAAGAAAATGAGTAGAGGACTCTAATAATTACCTGGCCTAATGACAGAGTGTTTATGAAGCAATCATATGCATCGTACATCCACGGTTAACCTCTTGCTAGAATATTTCCTATGTCATTAAACTAAAAATGGTTTCAGTTTCCCTCTTTTCCTTGAATCCTGCCTCTTTCTTGATTACAAGCACTCACTATGTACTTGTGTATTTTGCTTATTAAATTGATTATAAAATCCTTTAAGAGAAGAACCATGTTTCTAATGTTTATTCTAGACTTGGTATACGCTGGATGCCACGAAATTATGAAGTGGTGGGAGAGAGGAGGAAAAATACCTGAGCCCTTCTATACTTTAATTCCAGGTCCATAACTTTGTAGATTTCTTATAAATCCTAGGTTTACTGTAAAATAATCTTAGCCATTTTTGTGGCCAAAAATCCAACAAACTTTCACTTTACTCATTGTTTCCTGAGTAATCTCATTATTACTCATTATTTCCTTATTATTTATTACTTCTCTGAATAAAATATCAGCTTAAATGGATGTCCTGCAGCCAAACTGGACAAATAGTTTCTAATTTGCACCTCTTCTTTCTAGGCTTGTATTAATCATATTTTTTGCTGAGATTATGCTGCTTGACAAAAGTTTCCCAAATATCAAGGATTCAAAATAACTGATATTCATTTTACACTCACAGGTCTGTACATATGCTGTCCTTTGGCTGATCTCAGCAAGGCTTATCTAGGACAGGCTGAATCAGGTCAGGTTACTTTCAGATCTGTCTCCAGATGCCTTCCTTCCAAATCCCAGGATGAAGGAGCAGCAGCTACCTGAAACATGCCTGTTACAGGGAAAGAAGCTTCAAGAGAGCTGGCTGAAATTTATCACATCTCTTGTAAGACCTGGACTCCCAAGTATCATGATGTCACTTCCACCCACATTCCACTGATCCAAAAAATCAAAATGCCAAGCCCAAGTCACTGGGGATAAGGGAGGATGCCTCAGCCAAATAGTTTAGAGAAGGAAATGAATATCTGCTCTTTTGTGATCTGATCAATCACAAGCCTCTACAGGTATCTTTAGGGGTGTTTTGCTTGGTTTTGTTGTTGCTTCTCCCAATGCTGGGGTGGAACTCAGGGCCTCACATATGCTAGGCAAGTGCTTTACCACTGAGCTACATCCCAGCCCTACAGGTGTATTTTTATTATTCAATTTAGATGAAATGCTGTTACCATCCATGAACCTAACCTATTTAAATCTGGTCTATCCCAATTCAAATATTACCTTTTGCCTGGCACCATGCTGTACTCCTGTAAGCCCAGTGACTCAGGAGGCTGAGGCAGGAGGATCACAAGTTCAAGGCCAAGTCTAGCAACTAGCAAGTCTCTCAGCAACTTAGTGAGACCCTATTTCAAATTTTTTAAAATAAATAAATAAAAGGATGTAACTCAGTGGGAAAGTGCCTCTGGGTTCAATTCCCAGTGTAGAAGAAAAAAAAATGTTCCCTTTGCCATAAAACTCTCTGATGTCACTGGGAAGAGTAAAGCAATTTTCCAAACACCAAAATGAGGATCACCCCAGCAGGAATGCATAAAACTCGTTTGTCTGTGTGTGATATCTTCTGTGAAATCCTGAGCACCTGAAAAATGGGTCTCTGAGCAATTCCAGTTTTCATTATCATCATCATCATCATCATCATCATCATCATCATCATCATCCCGTGCCCTTAGCATTGAGAAACGAATACATTCACATTTGTGTTAACGTATGTCAGAGGCGGGGGTGGCTCTGCATGAAAAAGAAAATACACTGATTAAGGGTTTCAAGCTGATATCAGACAGATTTCTGTTCAAATTCTGCCTCCCTTGTCCTTGGCTGAGTGCCCTCCAGGAAGCCATTTAACAGACCCATGACTCAGTTTCCTCATCTAGTAAGCGGGGATTATAAAAATCCATATAAATGGGGAGTACAAGAAAAGTACTCAGAAAGAGCTGCTATTCTATGGTTACTGCACACACTATGGTAAAAATGTTATTTCTCTTATTATATGCAGTGTGGTGAAAATATTTTTAAAATAAGTACATAATGACAGGGACTAAAAGGGAACATGTGTTAGGGTAGTAGGATGGTAAGTAAAACATCCTCTTCTTTATTTCCTTCTTGGATAATATGGTTTTGTTTATGCAATTAAAAAAATTAAGCATTTATTTTCCTTGGTGTTCAGCCAACTCTGGGGTGGTGACACCCATATGGACCTACCCTGCTCCAGAGAAATGACTGTTTGAACAGATGCTGCGTGCCAGGCTCATCAGAAATATTTTTTTCCAATTCTTACAACAATCCTGCAAAGTAAGAAGTATTGTTATTCCCATTTAATAGATAAGAAGGATGAGAACTTGAGAAGTTAAATCATTTGTCCCGGGCCCTGCAGTTAGCAAGCAAGAAATATGAGAAACAGATCTTAGGCCTGACTCTGAAGTTCAGACTCCCTTCTTTACCCTAAGTTTCTATGTTGTCACTATTTTATAGATAATTTATAGTGAGAAAAACAAACCAGGGGCATCTAGACAGATCTTCATTCCTAATACTATTCTCCAACAAAAGAAACCAGAGCTCCTTGAAGAAGTGACTAATTCTGATGAAGCAGGAAGTATACAAGATGAGCTGAACCATCTTACGGTGCCAAAAAGAAGGAAATACCATCCCCTCCACCACAAAAAATATATATATATTAAAGGAAACCATACACACACAATAATGTGCAGATCTTTAGGGTCACAAGATTCAAGTGAAAGAGCTTCCAATGGCCAAAGGGAAAAGAATTTGAGCAAAAAAATTAAGTAGAATTGGATTATAGCCTGAAGTATAAAATATCCTTGAGTCCATACTTATATAAATGACTGAATAAAGAAATAAATTAGGAAGAGTAGACAAATTTCCTACATAGAAGACTGACAATTTGTGTGGATATTCCAACCTCAAGGAGATAAAGTGTAGCTCCTTAAGTTCTGACCCTGAGTGGTAACTCCCTTCCAGAGAGGACAGTATGCATGGGGGGCAAATGGTAAGTTTACAGTGGGGAAACCTGACAAGTACTACCTCAGTAATTAAGCTCAGCCTCACCAGGGATGTCATGCAAACCCGTGCACCCAGCTATGGGATCAGGAGAAAGATACTTTGCCTCTGCCGTCTTTCTCCCCTAAACCCATAATCTCAGTCAAATCATCAGATGAATTCCACTCGTGGGACACTCCACAAAATACTTCTCAAAGCCTTCATGGTCATCAAAAACAAGGAAAATCAGAGAAAATGTTACAGCCAAGGAGTCTAAGGAAGCATGATGGATAAATGTAATATGATGTCCTGAATGGCATTCTAGAAGAAAAAATATATGTATATGCTAGGTGAAAACTAAAGAAATCTGAGGAAAAATGTAAAATTCTGTTAACAGTAGTATATCTGAAATGGTTAAGTTGTTGAGACAAATGTACCACACTACTGCAAAATGCTAATAGTAGGGAAAACTGGGCATAGGATATATGGAAACTCTACAATCTTCAGAACATTTCTACAAACTCAAAACTGTTCTACAGTTAAAAGTTTCAGGACAAGTTTCAACTCTAGAGAGAGAACCAGGAATATAGAATTGAATTGATTTTCTTGTTTCGAAATTAAAAAATGGCAGTCCTTTACCTGGAGTAACTAAGATAAAAGGAGAAGACTCAAATAAATAAAATCAGAGACAAAAAAGGGGACATTATGAACAATACTAAAGAAATAGAGAAGATCACAAGAGATTATTATGAACAACTACAAGTCAACAAATTGGATGACCTTAAAGAAATGGACAGCTGGGCATGATATCACACACCTGTAATCCCAGAGGCTCAGGAGGCTGAGACAGGAGTTCAAAGCCAGTCTCAACAAAAGCCACGTGCTTAGCCACTCAGTGAGACCCTGTCTCTAAATAAAATACAAAATAGGGCTGGGGTTGTGGCTCAGTGACCAAGTGCCCCTGAGTTCAATTCCTGGCACCCACCCCCCAAAAAGAGAAATGACACATAGAATTTACCAACATTGAATCATAAAGAAATAAAAAACATGAACAGACCAGTAACAAATACCAAGAGTGAATCAGGAATCAAAATCCCTTCCATTAAGGAAAATCCCAGGATAGCATAATTGCAGAAGTCTTTCAGATATTTAAAGAACTAATACCAATTCTTCTCAAATTATTTCAAAAATATTGAAGAGGAAGAAAATCTTTCAAACACATTCTACAAGACCAACGTTACCCTGATCCTAAAACCAGACAAGGACAACACAGAACAAAAAAGCTCCAGACCAGTATCCCCGATGAACAAACATAAATATAAAAGTCCTCAACATCATAATAGCAAACTGGATCCAGTGTCACATTAAAAAGATTATTAACTACCATTAAATGAGATTCAGCCTAGGGATGCAAGGATGGTTCAATATATGCAAATCGACAAATCCAATACACCCCATCAACAGAATGGAGGACAAAAATCATATAACCCTCTCAACAGACTAGAAAATCACTTAATAAAAATTTTAAATCCCTTTATGGTAAAGGGAATATGTACCTCAGGACTGGGGTTGTGACTCAGTGATAGAGCACTTGCCTAGCATGTGTGAGGCACTGGGTTCAATCCTCAGCACCACATAAAAATAAATAAATAAAGGTATTATGTCCATCTACAATTTTTAAAAAAAGGAATATGTACATCAACATAATAAAGGCCACTTAAACCCAGCAGCTCTCGAGGCTGAGGCAGAAGAATCACAAGTTCAAAGCCAGCCCCAGCAAGGGCAAGGTGCTAAGCAACTCAGTGAGACCCTGTCTCTAAATAAAAATACAAAATAGGGCTGGGGATGTGGCTCAGTGACTGAGTGCCCCTGAGTTCAATCCCCAGTTCCAAAAAAATATAAATAAATAAATAAAGGCCACTTAAAATAAATACACCACTAAGTGGGGTAAAGCTGAAATCTTTCTCCCCAAGATGTGGAACAAGCCCTTTTACCACTTTTACTCAACATAGTACTAGAAGTCCTAATCAGAGCAATTGAGCATGAGATGTAACTAAAAAGCAACCAGATGGGAAAGGAGGAAGTCAAATTATCACTGTTTGCAAATGGCATTATGTTATACATAGAAAACCCCAAAGACTCCACCAAAACCTGTTAGAACTGATAAATGAATTTAGCAAAATTACAGGATATGAAATCAACATACAAAAATCAATAGGGTTGCTATGTGCCAATAACAAGTTATCTGTGGAAAAATAAGGAAAGCAATCTCATTTATAGTAGTTACCAAAAAGTCATAAAATGCCTAACAATAAATTTAACCAAAGAGGTGAAAAATCTCTACCATGAAAATTAAGAAACATTCATTAAAATATTAAAGAGGACACTAATCAATGGGAAAATGTTCCATGTTCCAGTACTAGAAGAATTGATACTGTTAAAATTTTCACACTACCCAAAGCAATCTACAGATTTAATGCAATCCCTATCAAAGCACAAATGACATTTTTCATATAAAGTAGAAAAAAACAATCCTTGAACTCCTCTAGAACCATTTTTAAAAAATGGAAAAACTAAGCCACTCTTCAGCCAAAGGAGTCAATAGGGAAGCATTATACTAACTGACTTCAAAAATATACTACAAAGCTATAATAGTCAAAACAATGGTATTGACATTAAAGCAGACACATAAGCCTATGAAACATAATAGAGGGTCTACGAGTAAGCCCCCACATTTCCTGCCAACTGATCTGAAATAGAGGTGCCAAGATGGGGAAAGGATGGTCTCTTCTATAAGTGATTCTGGGAAAGTTGAATATCCACATGCAGAAGAATAAGACTAGACCCTTATCTCTCACCATATACAAAAAATTAACTCAAAGTGGACTAAAGATTTAAATGTAAGATTTGAAACTATAAACGTACTAGAAGAAAAATTGGGACAAATCCATCTGAACATTGGAATGAGTATGTGTTTTTGTACAGCCCACAAAACCACAGGCAACCAAAGTAAAAAGAAACAAAATTACATCAAACTGAAAAACTTCTGCACAGCAGAGAAAACAATCAACAGAGGGAAGAGACAGTCCACAGAATGAGAGAAAACATTTGCAAGCTACATATCTGACAAGGGGTTAATATCCACAATATATAAGGAACTCAAACGCCCAACAGCAAAAACATGAACAATCTGATTGTAAAATGAACAAATAGATATTTCTCAAAAGAAGACACACAAATAATCAGTAAATAAATGAAAAAATGCTCAATATTACTATTCAGCTCACTCCAGTTAATGGCTTTTATCAAAAAGACAATAAGGGCTAGCAGAATACCTCAGAATAGCATGCTTGAAGCCCTAGATTTAATCTCCAGTCCCCTCAAAAGGAAAAAAAATTAGTAATGGGAACCATTATATACTATTGGTGGTAAGGTGAATTAGTATAGCCATATGTAAAACAGTACAGAGGTTTCTCAAAAAAATTAGAAATAAAACTACCATATGATCCACCTAGCCCACTACTAGGTATATATCCCAAAAGAAATGAAAGCAGTATGTTGAAGAGACATCTGCACTTGCATGTTTATTGCAGCTCTAGTCACAACAACCAAGAATTGGAAGATTGTGTATGGCAACGTGAAGCTCCTTAACCACAATCTACTGAGCCCTTGCACCTGATGTTGGTGCCCAAAGAGCCCATTGATGGCTAGGAGAAGGACAAGACATTTCTGAGAAAGATGCCCCACGTGCTGCAGGAGGTGGACCACCCTGCAGTGCCCAGAGTCTGAAAGTCTGTTTCCCATCATCAGCAGGATCCCCAACATGCTGCAGAATAATGAGGAAACCGAGAGTTAACCGTGTCAGACACTAGTTTTACGTTTTGTGACTGTGAGTATCTTTGTGGACATATATTCTGTTTGCTAGTTCTGCCATGTGTAGCCCCAGTCCTCGACCCAATTGACACACTGACCACAGTGTTCTTGAGCTCCATAGTATATCTCTTTGTTTTTTCCTCATTAAAGTTTCAAAACCAAAAAAAACAAAGACAATCCAACAACCTGTGTCTACCAACTAATGAAGGGATAAAGAAAACACAGTATGTATACATGATGAAATACTATTCATCCATTAAAAATAAGAATGAAATCCTGTCATTTGTGACAACATGGATGTAACCAGAGGTCGTTATGTTAGATGAAATAAGCCAGGCACAGAAGACAAATAGTGCATGAAATCTAAAAAAGTTGATCTCTCAAAAGCTGAGAACAGAGCAGGGTTACTAGAGGCTGCAGAAAGTAAGAGGGATGCAGGAATGGGCAGAGGCTAGTCACCAGGTACTGAGTTAGAGTTAGACAAGGTCAGTAAGTTCTGGAATTCTATTGCACAGTTTGAAGGCAATAATTAATAACAATGACACAAATCAAAGATTTATCTCTAAGATTTTATCTCACTCCAATCAGAATGGCAATTATCAAGAATACAAGCAACAATAAATGTTGGCAAGGATGTGGGGAAAAAGGTACACTCATACATTGCTGGTGGGAATGCAAATTGGTGCAACCATTATGGAAAGCAGTATGGAGACTCCTCAGAAAACTTGGAATGGAACCACCATTTGACCCAGTTAACCCACTCCTTGGTTTATATCCAGACTTAAAATCAGCATACTACTGTAACACAGTCACCTCAATGTTTATAGCAGCTCAATTCACAATAGCTAAACTATGGAAACAACCAAGATGCCCTTCAGGAGATGAATGGATAAAGCTAATGTGGTGTATATACACAATGGAATATTACTTAGCCTTAAAGAAGAATGAAATTCTGGCATTTGCTGGTCAATGGATGGAGTTAGAGAATATTGTGCTAAGTGAAATAAGCCAAACCCCAAAAACCAAAGACAGAATGTTTTCTCTGATATGTGAAAGCTAAATCACAACAAAAAGGGTCGGGGATAGGGAAGAATAAAGATATATTAGGTAGAGGGGAGTGAAGGGAGGTCAAGGGATATGGGGGAAGGATTGATAGTAGAGCAAAACAGATATTATTACATCATATACATGTATGACTGCATGACTAATGTGATCCTGAAATATGTATAATCAGAAAAATGAGAGATTACACCCTATTTATGTATGATCTATTAAAATGCATAAATGCATTCTACTGTCATGTACAACTAATTAGAACAAATAAAATATATATTATAATGACAACAAACAATAATAGTAATGTACATTTCAAGAAAGCTAGAAGAAAGAATTTTAAATACTTTTATCACAAAGAAATAATAAATGTTTGAGGAGATAGACTTGCCTACCCTGAGCTAATATATACATGTATCAAAACATCCTGTGGCTTATTTCACTTACCATAATGTTCTCAAGTTCCATTTTCCTGCAAATGACATAATTTTATTCTTCTTTATCGCTGAATAAAAATCCATAGCCAAACTCAAAAAGTCAAGGGTCATATGCTTTCTCTCATATGTAGAAGCTAGATAGGAAAAAATAAAAGAAAGGTGGGGGACGGGAGTCTCATGAAAATATAAAGGAGATCCATAGAGTAGAGGAAAGAGACCAGAGGGAGGAAGGAAGGAGGGAAAGTGGCAATACTGGGGAATGATATTGGCCAAATTATGTTGTTATGCTGTGTGCATATACAAATATGAAATAACAAATCCCACCATTGTGTACAAAAGATAAAGGAGAAAAAAACTTCTGATGGTATCCCATAAAATGTACAGATTTTTTGTGTCAATGTGTCATGGCTTGGATATGAGGTGCCCCCCCAAAGCTCCCAAAGCACAGAAATGTTCAGAAGTAAAATGATTAGATTATGAGAACTGTAACGTGACTGGTCTATCCTAGTTGAATGGACTAGATGATAACTGTAGGCAGGTGCAATGTGGCTGCAGGAGGTGGATCACTGGAGGGTTGCCCTGAAAGGGTTCATCTTCCCCGTGGCCCCTTGCCTCCTTCTCTTTCTCCATTCCTGGGCCACCATGTGCTGAGCAGCTCCCCACCACCTTGCCCTTCCACCATTATGTGCTGCCTCACTGTGGGCCCAGAGCAATGGAGTTGGCCTACCACAGACTAAATCTCTAAAACCATGAGCCGAAATAAAATTTCCCTCCTATCAGTTGTTTTTCTCAGATATCTTGGGCACAAAGACACAAAGCTGACTAATATAATAAGAAAAGGATTTTCCTGTTCTCTTGGTGGCACTTTGGAAAGTACCACATTACAAAATACTTGGACACCATCACATTTTAAAGTTTATTCACCTAACTGAGCAGCTATATGGTGATCCTAAGTAAAGGATCAACTTGTTTAATCTTAAAGCAATTTATTTCATAGGTATATAATGATATCTATCAACGTCCCCCCTATTGCATTTCTCATAGCACACGTTGTTCTTTTTCCTTATAGCACTTACTCCTGGTAAATAATTTATTTGACAATTATCTTCTTCTTGTCTGTCTTCCCCAGTACTCCGCAAGTTCAGGAAGAGACAGCTTTCACCACGGTATTCCCAGAACTTAGCAGAGCGGCACCTACTAGGTGCTCAATAACTATTTTCTGAATGTATGAATGGATCTCAAGGAGCAACGATCCACACTGCTCACTGGGGTCCCCAGCGAATGACAAACCTGGGCTTTCTGAAGACTGAGATGCTACTGGAACAGTGTCTCTCTCAATCTTCCCAGGCTCTTGGGTCCCCATTCAAGTCCTCAAATACCATTATTTCTACACCTTTCAAATAAGACCTGAGAGAGGGATTTTACATGTTGTAATCAGATCTGGTCCTAGAAAACTCTGAAGTTGCCTAAAAACCAAGGAAATGATAAGAGTCACATATTTTCTTTTGTGTGGCTCATCGTTAGCCTACGAACTGAGTCTAGCTAGTCCAGACATCACAAGAAAACCTAGACTCCTGAAAACCACAGGGAACATGTGGCCAAAAGCACGGTGAGAAAAAAACAGATTTCACTGAGGGCACTTGGTCTTAAGTCTCTCTGGTACATCAATCTTCATTATTGTTATTTTATTCTATCAGTGCATTCCAGGTCACAGCAAGTTAGTAATTTTGCCATATCTTTCACTGCCTGGCTTTATGTAAGTGCTGCTAAGAATAAAATTAAGCAGTGGGAGAAAAACATCAGTTTGGTGTCTAAATTTAGAAAACTTGATGAATAAATCTATTAAATTCATTGTGGGGAGAGAGAAGAGCAAATCATTCCTCATTGGAAAGATAAAATAAATAGAAAATAAAAGGTGATTGTCTTTATCATTTAGAACAACAAATTTAAATGTAAAGCCCCCCCCCCCCAATACACACATACACCCTCTTTTATTTACAAATGAGTATATTGGTTGATTGTGTATTTTCATTCACATAACCCTCCACTTGAATTTTTAAAAAGACATAAGCCGAGGCGAGAAACCTTGCAGAAAACCCTTCTTGAGCCCTGGATTCTGTATTTACCAGGGAGGGGAGGTCCTTTATGAGATTCTGCTGATGTGATATAAATCATCTTCTGGAGACCATGGAAAGCAGGTGCCCAACAGGCTGCTCTGCAGACATCTGGCAGGCTTTCATCCTCACACCCACCCTCCCGAGTAACATCTGGCAGCCCCTTCATCCCTGCACCCCACCCCCTCCCCAACTGCCTCCCAACATCTGCCACACACTTCCCTTAACCTCAGAAGCAAATCCAGTCAAAAGCTCAAAAGCACAGTGTTCCAGAGGTGGTGACCTAGAGTTACTTGCTGGGTGGGGGCAGGGCAAGGTTTTTATTTATTTATTTATTTATCTATTTATTTATTTATCTACTTATTTATTTATTTATTTCCTAAACTTGAAATAAATACACAAGTCCCTTGGAAGTACGCTTTCATGTCTAACTGGTTCTCAGTGAGAAGCTTGCTTAAAATTGAAATCCATGGTTACTATCAACCTCTATAAAAGTTGCAAATCACCTGAGAATTGGAGGGAACAATCAAAAAAGCATAGGGAGAAAAAAAAAAAGGAGCAATTTTATGCTGATGACATGCATCCTATGAACAAAGAGGATTAATTTTGATTGGGGAAAAATGGACAAAATACTGTGTCTTCCCTGTAAAGTAGAAATCACTTAGAGAAAGTGTTTTAAACCTAATCTAAAAATGTCTTGAAACCTGTTTAAGGAAGCCAGTGAGTGCAATTTAAATTCCATGTGAGTCTAGAAATTCCTTCTTAGTACCTCCAACCCCTGATGGCACTTACTGGCTTATAGCACCATCTCACATGTGGCTTCCCCTGGTTCTGAATGGAAGGTAGCTTCCTTGTGGGGTTTGCCCCTGAAACCTCTGCTCC
>JAJEJO010001907.1:284094-318459 GCA_020662805.1 Glaucomys volans | reverse complement strand
TTTTTTTTTTTTTTTTTTTGAACCAGGGATTGAACTCAGGGACACTTGGCCACTGAGCCACATTTCCAGCCCTATTTTGTATTTTATTTAGAGACAGGGTCTCACTGAGTTGCTAAGGGCCTCACTAAGTTACTGAGGCTGGCTTTGAACTCGCGATCCTCCTGACTCAGCCTCCCAAGTCGCTTGGATTACAGGCATGCGCCACCACACCCGGCTGAAAATGTGTGACTTTTATTACAATCCAGGTTTCCTACTCAGCCATCCAGCCCTCTCTAAGTAAAGGTGGTGACCAGCAGACCTGCCCCTTGTCCTGCCGTTCACACTCAGTTCCCTGCTCACATGAGCCTTCACAGGGTTACACCCAGAGTCCTTCAGAGCTGACGCTGGGACAGGCCCGCAGACAGCTTGTCCTGCCTCCAAGCCTTACATCACTCTGTCCTCACAGCGTCCTGCCAGAATGCAGGTCTGGGACGAGGTGATGTTACAAAGCAGATGAGGCTGAAGACACAGGCAGACGGTGCACAGTGGCCTGCTCGTGGTCTTCCCCCAGTGAGCCATGACAGGCGAGCGGGCAGAGGGCGGAGGGCACGCGCTCCACCACGGCTTCCTTTGCTGGTTCACTGGTGCTGCTAACGGGACCACCTCCCGTGGAAGCAGAGACCAAGAGCACTAGGCGTGCCGTGCCCTTTGACCCTGGCCTGGGGTGAGCCCTTCTACTTACGCAACTCTTAGCGTCTCTAGTCTCCAAAGGGACCGCGCGTGGACAGAGACAGCACCACCTTCATAGTGAACAGTTCTGTTGAAACAAAAAAGACCGATTTTGACTCTTGACGTGTTTCATTCTTTGGCCTCTATTTTTCAAGTGAATTAAAAGAGCAATGCAAATGGGAGAGCTTGAGAGTAAACAGCCATGATCGTCGACAGGAGGCCATACAACCGGGAAGGAAAATACCCAGGATAATAAACACTGACTTAAACATATTCTCTCACTGTCATTTTCTCCCTCTAATCCATTTGTTCTTTGTTCCTTCCACGCCCTCAAGAGTAGATGCACCTATTTTTTCTAACTCAGGTCCATGAAAGTACTCACTGGTTTAGGTGTGGCTTAATATATTATTATTTAAATACATACCTATAATTATGCACAGTTCTAAATTATATTTCAGGTATGTAAGCATTTCAAAGAAAGATAAGAGCACTAATTCTTAACATTTTAATATTGCAATTTGCAATTCACAATGAATCTATTTATATCAAAATTTAAATATCAACAAGAGTCATGAAAAAGCAACTTCTTTGGATGTACATCACATGCCCCAAACTCAAAAACTCTCAAAATAATACGATTGCCACATAAGATGCTAAGTTGTAGACATTATCCAAATTGATCTCTGCATCAACCCTTTGAGACTCTTTTAATTCATGGTGAAGTTTTTAATTCTGGAAATATTTCTATGAAATCAACACAGGTACGTTAAAATAGTTTGGCATTATGGTCTAGAGATAATACATCCCCTAAAAACTTCTGTGTTCATGTAGGAAATGAAATGATTAGATTATGATAACCCAATCAGCAGATTAATCCATCTGATGGAATAGTAATTTAAATGAATTACTGTGTAGCAGCTCCAGGCAGGTGGGGCATGGCTAGAGGACGTGGGTCACCAGGGACATGTCTTTGGGATTATGCATTTTTTTCTTGGCTCCTCTCACTCTTTCTCTGCCTCCTGGATACCATGAGGTGAGCAGTCTTCCTCCACCACGCCCTTCTGCCATGACCCTCCCCAAATACATGTCCATCTCACAATGCACAATGCATTTAGTGCATCCTTAAGAGTCCCCATGATCAACATTTCCAGCACTGCTCAAGAGTTCAAGGCCAAAGTGTCCTCTGAGATTCAAGCCAAACTTCTGGCTGTGAGCCCCTGTGAAGATCAAAAGCAGCTTATATACATGAAATATGTAATGGCACAGAGTAAATGCATCCATTCTGAAAGGGAGAAATAGGCACATAGTAAAAATGGAATGGAACCAAAGCAAGACCAAAATCCAACCAGGCAAACCAACCCTGTAACTTCACACCTGGCATCTGGAGCACATGGCAGTGAGATGAGCTCTCCAAAGGGCCTGGGCAGCCCTGCCCAACGGACTTGCTGCTTACAGCCTACATAGCCTCTCTCTCAGCTGGCTCTGTCCACAGCCAGGAGCTCTCCTCAGCAGATGCTCCACATTACTGGCATCTCCTAATCCCATCCCTGGGATTTGTGAATCTGAGAGTCTTCACTACAGCTTTGGCTTCCTTCTCAGATTCACAAATCACCCTCTCAGGGGCTTCCAGCAGGGATTCCAACCCAGCTACACTTTGTCTGACCTCCCAGCCTCCCTTTGAACTCCCAGTGGAAGCCTCCGTGACCCCTTAACTTCACCATCCTGCATTACTACAAAATCTGCACCCCATGGACAACACCAGGTCTGTCGCCAGCTCGAGCAGTAGCCACGCCCCTGGGACCAAGGCTACAAGGGCCTCTGGTTACTTGTGAAGCTGAGCCTGGTGAAAGGAATCTTGGGGAGAACGTTTTCTAGGCACCCCTGTCTGAGCACTCTTGGATGAGTGTCCCCTCTTCACTCTAGAGCCTCCAAGGGTGTGGTCTTGCTGATTTCTGAGATGTCCTCAAGGCATCGTCCCTGTAGTATCTGTGCAAAGTATTTAGCTCCTCTTAAGTGGCAGCAACCTGTTGGTTTACTTGGTTCCCTATTTATTCTCTTCAGACAAGTCTTTCTTTAGTTTCATTATTTATTCTTTCATAAGGGATTATAGGCTAAAATTCTTTAAAATTGACACATGAATCACAGAAATCCTGTGGGGTGTTCTCTTCATTGTATTAAGCAGGGCAAACCTTCTGACCCATGAATTGTCTGTAAGAGTTTCTCAATTTTCCAAGTGGTTATTTTTGTCATCTTTTTAGTATTTGCTTACAAATTTTATGGTTCACGATCAACAAAAATGATGAGTAAGAGTCTTCACTTTTTAAAAAACTGTGATAAAGTGTTCTTTCTGGTCATCATGTACAAGACCTTTGTTAAATGTCAGACTTGTTTTTAAAATATACATACATAAAATATTATATGATGTTAATTCATAACAATATATATGAGCTCCAGACTTTCCAGTCATGGCCATACATAAGTGATCACCTGGACAACTTTTTTTTTTACTTTTTTATTTTTTGGCACTGGGGATTGAACCCAGGGGCTCTCGACCACTGAGCCACATCCCCAGCCCTATTTTGTATTTAATTTAGAGACAGGGTCTCACTGAGTTGCTTAGGGCCTTGCTAAGTTGCTGAGGCTGGCTTTGAACCCGCGATCCTCTTGGCTCAGCCTCCCAAGTCGCTTGGATTACAGGCGTGCACCACCGCGCCCAGCTACCTGGACAACTTTTAAACCCCCATGCCAATTCCTTACCAACTAAACAGATCTTTTGAAACTCTCCTGCTGTGGTAATGGAAAGAGAAGGCTTGAACACCGTAGTCCAGGCATGCTTCTCCACCTCAACGCAGCTGTCTGTGGGACTGGGAAACTAAGTAAAGGAAGAGCTGTCTGGAGACAATTAATGGGGAACCAAATAAACCAAGAGAAATTAGAATGAAGAAGGGATCTACGATGCTGTTAAGACAAATAAGATGGAGAGCAAATAAGTGCACTTCCTGCACAACAGGAAGTCCCTAGAACTCTGTCACATATCACAGCATATACCTCCAGGTGAGCAGAGCAAGGGTGTTCAATGACAAACATCAAAATAGTGATTACACAAGGATGCAGAGAAAATAAGATTGAAAATAAAAGGGTCTTTGAGATACATGAATACGTTTATTAAAACTATGTTTATATATAATGAAGCATATGAAGAATTAGCATTCAAATATGATCCCTTTTGTAACTTTTAACAATGAGTTTTTCTTATTAGAGTAGAAATCCAAAGGTATCTTAATTAAAAATTTAAAACACAATTAAAAAGTCGTAAGGGAAAGCTGGATCCTTCTTCCTACCTGAAATATTTTCAGCTTTATCCTGAAGGTCATTATAATTTGAATTTTTTTTTTATTTTTAGAAACTGTTTCATCTGTAGATGTGGAGAACATGTTTAAAGTGTGTTTATTGTTTGTTTTGCTTTTTTTATTTTTTGTATTGGGAATGTTACCAAGAGACAATTTACCACTGAGCTACGTCCACAGCCCTTTTTGTTTTGAGCCAGGGTCTTGCTAAGTTGCTTAAAGCCTCACTAAGTTGCAAAGGCTGGCCTTGAATTTGCATTCATCCTGCCTCGGCCTCCTTTGCAGCTGGGATTACAGGCTGCACCACTGCACCCAGCTGATAGATACGGAGAACCCTGACTTCCTCAATCATTTGTTGCTGTCTGGGGAATCTTTGCCATTTTTTTGTTTCCCTCATGTAAGTACAGAGCAGAACACAATGCCAACTGTCATCTAATCATCTTAAAGGGCTGTTTCACACTAAGTGACATCATAATATCAAAGTCCTAAATCACAGTCCACCAGATATGACACTAAACACACACAGACTTATTTAGAAATTGGTCTACCTGGTGTGGAACATACCTGTTCTATGGAAAGAATCAACACTTTTCCTATAATATATCTCAAGTATCAAATCTGAATCCAGAGAGACAACTGTTTTAAAGACCAAGAAGCTCACCAAATGGTATTACCATCTCTAAACTCAGACAACTAAATAATCATCTTTAGGGTGATCCCCTTTCCAACAGGAAACCTAGGAAAGAATCAAGTTTGTTTAAAAAGATACACAGATCAATAGCAACCTCATCCTTGGAGATGATGATTGGCTGATCATCAGGGGATTTCAATGCCAATGGCGGCAATGATACCCAGACTCAAGTGAAGGTCAGTGGATACTAAAACACAAAACTGCTCACGCAACTCTCTTTTCACTGAAGAGTATTTTTGCAATGTATCAAACCAGTGTTACAGCTAGTGAGAAAAAGAAAGTACGTGAAAATAACTGGACACTGATATCATTTCTAATCAAAAATTTTTAAAGAAACTTCCATCTCATGAATCAGAAGAATTAAGTCACTGAATAGGAATTTTTAAAATATGCACATAATCACCAGTCCTGTGAGCTCATTCAACAGTTCTTTGAAAAATTCTAGGTGTCAGATGTAAGTTATGCCTCCATGACACATTTTCCTCCCACATAATACATTTCATTAAGGAACTCATCTTTCACACTGACCACATAAAACTGCCTGAAGAGATTCTTTAAGGTCATTCTGTTAAATGTACAAATTCATTCTATTAGATCATCAACTTATCTTCTCAAGCTATTATAATACTGTCCACTGAAATAAAAGTAGTTATCTATATTTTGTGTTTTGGGCAATAAAATATAATTTGTCTTATTTTAGTTGTCAGACCTCTTGTTTTAGAAGTAAAAAGCAGGCACTTTGACAGCTACAATAGTTCATCCACAGAATCTGAAGGTCAGAAAAGACCATATCAGCATCTTAATTAAAGTACAAATGCTTACAAGCTTTCCACTGCCTGACAATATGGTATTTATGTATAATGAAATGTTACAGGATTCACAATTCCAATTAGGGAACTTTAGTGCAGAATCACAAAACCTGTTATGAACGAGAGTCTGGGCACAGTAAAAAGACCCTTCCCCTTACCAGGGCGAGGTTTGCCAGAGGGCATTTTTGCTGGATGGCACCACAGTTAGGAGCTCACTTTTCTCCTCCTTTTGTCCCCCCCCCCTTGCAGGGCATCCAAAAGCTGACAAGCCACTTTCAGATTTCATTATTACTAAGTTTCTGAAAATGTCACTTCACTGTGTGAACTCGAGCAAGCTGCGGGACTCTGTGCCTTGCTTTCTCCAGACATAAGATGGGAGTAACTTTTACCACTAACTCTAACTCTTCCATGAGGGACAGCAGAGTGGCAGAGCCCCTGAGACCCAGCAGGCTGTACACTGCAACAAATGCTGGCTCTGAGGGCGGAGACGGCAGCAGTGAAGAGCTGAGGTGCGATGCTCCTCACCGGGAGCTCGGGACTCAGGGACGTTCGCTTCCCACTGAAGCACCACAGACGTGTCGGTGCACCAAGGAGCAGAGAGACCTGTGTGGCCTGCTGAGCCACGTAAGTAGGATATGAGGCCGACCTCGTCTCCTCCCGAGTCAGCCCAGGCCTGGGCCTGGGCTCCCTGCCTCCTCACACGCACTTACTATCACTGAATCCACGCAGAGCAGGAACCCAGCACAGCTTCACGGGCGTGGGTCTCTGGTGAAGCTGCTGGGTCGCAGTCATGGGCTGAGGATGAGCTGGAGAACTCACCTTCCAGATGGTTCTGTCTTGCACCTCTTAGAAGACAGCTTTGTTTCCTCTCCAGGCAGTTCCCCTGCAGGTCCCAGAGCTTTGCATGGCCTGGTGGGCCCTGGGCTCTCCATCTCCCACCCTGTCCACCCATCAAGCTCAACATGTCCTTCCCCTCAGCAGTGGTTCTTGACCTTCATGGAGTCACATGCGGAGATCTAATGAACCCAGGGACAGTCCCCCAGTAAGCACAGATCTGCATCCATCAGCTCTCCTTCTCAGCCACATGGGGACACACTCCTGCTGCTTGAGTAGTCACAGGCCACAGATAGAAGGATTCCAAACATGCTTGCAGTCTTAACTTCACATACCAATCAATGAATTTTTGGTCATTTGGTACCTGTCACAATGAACTGTTTGAAATCTACCAAAAAACCCCCAAAACTGTATATATTCATGGTGTCAGAGATGGCGTTTTAAAATATGCACTCATTGTGGAATGGCGGAACCAGGTCAGTGAATGGGACACCCCTCATCATGTTTATGTGGTGAAAACACCTAAAATGTACTCTCGTGATTTTCCAGGACAGGATACACCCTCATTAACTGTGGTGCTGGTTCATACAAAACATCACTTATCCCCCCTAACTGAGATGTTGGATCCTTTGACCAGGGTCTCCCCACTGCCCCTCACCCCAGCCCATGGCAACTATGCTCCTATTCTCAGCTTATGTAAGTTTGACACATAAGTGACATTAGATTCCACACATAAGTGACAGTATGTACTAAGTGTCTTTCTGTGCCTGGCTCATTTCACTTAATGCACGTGCTCAGGTTCATCCATGATGGGACTTCTCTTTTTGTATGGCTAAATAGTATTCCATTGCATACGTTTTATAATACATTTTGATAATAAAAGGATGCTATAAAAAAATTGAAGCTCTGAAAAGAACTTTTACTATGTATAAATTAAGAGGATGTTTATTTTCCTGTCTACTTCCTCCCTTTTCTCACTTAAGTCTGCTCTTGAAGCCACTGGCTTTGTCATCCTTCCTTTGGCCCTCAGCACAGGTATCCATGTGTCTCCAGGACTGCTGGATTAATGAGCACCCTGTCCCCACAACTGCCACGGCCTCTATGGAAAGGTGACTTAACATAGGAGCAGGCAATTTTTCTTTCTTCTTTTTTTTTTTTTTTGGTTTCTTTTTGGTAAAGGGTCAAGTAAATACCCAACTCTGCAGGTCTCTGCCACATTATTCAACTCTGTTGTTATAACACAATAGCAAACAGACAGTAGGTTAAAAATAACTGCATGAAGCCAGGCACAGTGAGCCACACCTGTGATCCCACACTGTGATCCAGTGACTCAGGAGGCTGAGGCAGGAGGACTGCAAGTTCAAAGCCAGCCTCAGCAACTTAGGCCCTAAGCAACTCTGAGATCCTGACTCAAATCATTTTGTAAACATTGACTGAAAACTTAGTTCATAAGCAATTTGGTGGAAATTGACATTAATTTTGTGTGTTAGAGATCTCTCCATTTATTTAAGCCTTCTGTAAAACTGTTTTGTATTTTTTGGTGAATAGATTTTGCCCCAATTTTGTTAAATTTAACTCCTTGTAGTCCATGCATTAGGAATACACCATAAATTGAATAGCATTAATTTTCCTTTTCAGTTGTTTGTTTCTAGTATGTAGAAACTCAGTCAATTTGTATGTACTGAGCTTTTCCTCCTTGACTTTGACAGATCTATGTATTAGCTCTATCAGGCTTTGTAGTCTCTCTGGATTTTCTCCATACAATCAGGTATCTGTGAATAAATACAGTTTTATTTCTTAAAAAAAAATAAAAATTAAATAAATAAATAAAAATAAGAAGGGGCGAGAATGTAGCTTAGTGGTAACATATCCCTGGGTTCAATCTCCAGGAGCAAAACAACAAGAACAATAATTGCACGGCTGTGTTCTAATAAAACTTTGTTTATAAAAGTAGGCCCTGGCAGGACACTGTGGTTTGCTGTCCCCAGGTCTAGAAGTCATGCCCCGTTACTGGCAATTTTAATCTCAGAGTTTGAGAGAAAGTCCATCATTTCTACTTTCAATCACACTTTAATTCTGGAATTAATACCTACAATGGAAGATTCTTTTCCCCTCCAATGGAAATACCGATAAACTCAGTGCTCCAGAGTACTTATCCAAAATAAACTGCACCAAAAAAAGAAAAACCAGGGCATTTTCAAATGTATTTTTTGATTGCTCAACACAGGAAAGCTCTTGAGCATTTAGCATATTATTTTAACACTGAATGGTGTATGTTATCAATAATCATGCAGTACTGCAGAAGCCTGGGGCTGCGGCTCCCAGGGATATTCTTTTTCTTTCTTTTTGCTTTCTTCACATTTAGTCCATGATTTTAAAGAGGGACTTGGGACAGACCTGCTGAGGGTCCACACACATTCCGGTTTGACTTTCTTCAAGAGAAAGTCTAAGGTGTGGCACCAACGCTGAACACTGAAGCAGGAAGCAACAAGGAGAAAAGGCAAGTTCATCAGTCCCTTTGAATTATGATCATGATTGAGAATATAAAAGTCAAACCGAGAAAGGCAGAGCATGGGCCGCTGAAGATTCCTGGCCTAGTCATGCCATCTTTCCATGCACAGTTCTGTAGAAGGCAGCAGGGTCAAAAAACACAAATATCCATGCACTATGAAGCTCCAGTCATCAAGACAGTGTGGTATTAGCCATAGAAGAGTCAAACAGAAAACAGAACACAGAGTCCAGAAATAGACCCACAAAAATATGGTCAACTTCTCTTTGACAGAGGAGCAAAGGTCATTTGATGGGGAAAAGGATAGTTCTCAACAACTGTACTTTCATGTGTAAAAAATAAACAAATGAAAATCCAGAGATATTTGTTATATCCTTTGCAAAAATCACTCAAATTGGATATCTTCATCCTTGACCTTTCTGTCGCATATAAAAGGTGCTAAAATGCTTTTCCCTATGTGATGGTTGAGGACAATATCTTCACAAGGATATTAGTTGTCCAATTGTGTCCAAGGACATAAACCCTGTATCTCTTCCTGAACCAGCCTGAGAGACAGTCAATTCTTTACATCAAAGCCATCTCATGACTTATCAACTATTTACAATTACTGATCTTTAAGTCATCCTAAAAGGGATATGGAGGTAAAAATATTGTCATGAGCACACACAGCACAGCTCTCTGATGAGTGATATTCTGCAAAGAAAATGTGTCCAGATATTGTCAGGAATAACTTAATTGCCCTGTTTTGAAAGTAACAGGACAGAACAAGTACATGCCAAGAGCAATGGATGATGAGATGGAAGCAGCAAACCTTTCTCTCTCTGTACCTCTCTCCTCCCCTCTGCCCTCCCACAAAACAGGCAGCACATGTGAACATTTAAGAACCCACAGGCTCTTAGAAACACATTTTCTCCATGGGCTCTTAGAAACACCTTTTGTGGGAATGTAAAAAGGAGCCACTGAGGTATATGGTCCCTAGGCTGAGGAACAGTACAATCCTAGAGCACACTCAGGATTATTCATGCTTGAGGGCACACTCTAAAGTGAGTAGACCAGCCCACGGCCATTGCCTCAGGAGAGTTTCGCTAGTCCTTCTCTCTCCCCGCTCCCTTTGTGAAACTGTGTGACTCCTAATTGGACCATCCTTACAGACTATCATGTTACAGGTTATTTTCTTTGTTCTCGGACTCCCCTCTTACATAAAAGTACTGCACCTCCTTAATAAACTCTGAGACTGCATTTTGAATCTGCTCTCCCGGAGTTGTTGCTCTGACGCCTTACCCCCTCTGGAGGGAAAAAAACCCCACGAGAACTACAACCTTTGATTTCTGTGTACCTGTAAACATGCATTTACAAATGACATATTTGCTTTTACTGTCACATTCCACACTAGAATATAAACTCCCTGAGGACACTGTCTCTTCCTGCATACTGTAGAGCCCAGCATGCAGAATATGACAGTTATTCCACAACTGTTTACTGAATGAATAAGACTATGTTCAAGCTAAGTAGTGAAGCTGTTTTTAACATACAAATAATGCATTACAAACAATATTCCCCTAATATTGGTTTCCAAATCAGATATCCCATGTAATACTCCCGTAATTTATCCATTTAAGATTATATTTAAACTTGCTGAGCTATAGCGAGGTGGTAGAGCCCTTACCAAGCATGTGTAAAGGCCTGGGTCCAATCCCTAGCACTACAAAAATATACACCACCACCACCAGCATTCCTACTACTAATAGCAGTAATAACAATAAATTAAATTTATTAAGAATGGCAAACTTAATTCAGATAGTACATATTTCATCCATAGGTGTATATGTGCATACAAGAAATGCCTTTGTTGATATTGTATTACATCCACATAAAACTAGGGACAGAAATAATGAGATACAATCCAGAGAAAAATCTAGAAGAGAGAGTCCTCTCCACATATATTATTCTTGAAATAAAATTCTGTAATCGTATTTCAATTAGAACAAAAGTCTATTTTAAAGCATAGTTAAAACACTAAGCTTCATTCCCTGGCCAGCTACCAGAACCTGTTTCTCCTTAACTTCTCCTATCTCAGTAACTGAAGAGACTGAGTCAGAACCACAAATCCTTTCCTTTCACCTGAGTGTGGAATCTACTGCAGATATATTTTTTACCCTCGTTGTTGTTTAGAAGCCAGTTGTCGTCTTTCTGGGAAAATCTCAAGAAACTTAAAACAGCAATGATGCTATATTTCACAAGCACCTCAGAGTTCACTCTGTAATGTAACATGGGAAGGAAGCATGGGGAAAATATCAGGTTTCACTTTGTAGTTCTCGTTCTTCAATTCAATTCTGCTTAATTGAATGGTACCCTGTAGGCTTTTCATCCTCAGAGTCATATTATAATCTTTATGAGAACAGAGAAGTAATCATATATACATAAACATATAGATGTGAAGAGGAAGTTAAAGATAAATCTCATGGTCTCTAGAATTACACTGAACTGCATTTTCAGTAGTTATAATTATAGATATGCATATTCAATAGCTGTTGGTGAACCAAGGCAAGGGCAGATCCACAGATCCACAAATCCACTTCGGAATACAGGATGGATGATCAGAATATTCCTTTTTTTTTTGTTTCGTAGTGTTGGGGATTGAACCCAGGGCCCTGTGCTTATGGGGCAAGCACTCTACCAACTGAGCTATATCCCCAGCCCCAGAATATTCCTAAACTGCTCAGAAGGTTAAATGCCAGTGCTGACCATCTCCTTAATCTACTTCTTAGACAAAGTTGATCTGATTTTGGTTGCCTAATTTTTCATAAGAGTATATAATTAATGGAATAATTAGATAAAATTACAACAAAGAGCTATGAAGTAAAAGAAGATTTTAAATATTATCCTGGAAATTCTCCAGCTTTCAAATCCCTGTCTGAAAATCAAATTATTTTTTCTTTCTTTTAAATGAACCTAAAGTATTTTTAGATCATTATTATGCATTTATTCCCCCCAAACAGACTGATATCAATTTAAGAAAAAAGCTACCTTCAGGCTGAGCTGCCCTTTGCCTCCCCCAGTTCCCTATGGCACAGGCCATGACTCAGAGTGAAAACAAAGGAAGATTTCTAAATATCCATGTTCCTTAAATTGAGCACACCTGGAAATGTGTGCACCATCTTTTCTTGTTGAAGAGAGATCCAAAGACGTTCACTGAGCATGCTCAGAAATGTGCACCTAAAAGCATCTTCAGGACTGTGTCAGCCCCTACCTGGGCTGGGCCTTCCTGTGTGTGTGTGTGTGTGTGTGTGTGTGCAGGCTTCCCAATAAAATCACCAGGCTTTCCTTTATGGGGAGAACAACAAATTGCAAATAACCCCAATGGTCTCCTTCCTTGTTGCAAAAAATAAAACTTTCTCCCCTCTTTAAATATGATAATAAAAAGTCTTTGTAATTACAGTAACAAGTTCTGAAATACTAAAGTGCTTCATAAATTTAAATGTGAAGAATGATTTCATCATTATGTGCCAATGAGCACTCAATCCCACTATGTGATCAGGACAAACGTAACCCTTTCTTAAGCAATGTCCCTAAGGCTCCAGGCTGCCTATATCTGACTTGCTTTCTCCTGCAACTCATGATCTGACATCCATTTTCATCTAATTTCACCCATGTGGACATGCTATAAAAAGGGACTAAAACAGATGTATTCTTACTGCCAGCGCTACCTTGAAAGAGTCTCAATATGTTTAGCTGAATACATGCTGAGATTAAAATGATGTAGAAATCATCAACGTTAAATCAAGACTGGTATTTTGGGTGGGTGGGCAGGCCCACACACGTGTGTAATAGGAGAGTGGGCTCAGAGCACTGCAAACACATCTTTGAAATTTCTCATAATTTTCTGCAGTAATAACCAGCTGTATAACGGGCTTTCTTTAATCTAGGGTGGCCTCTCTTCCAACAAAGTGTAAGCTCTACATTCTTTCATGCCCAGGATCCTCAAAGATTTTCCTGCTACCTTGCTAAAGGCTCTCTCTTCAGTCTAAATAATGGTGCCAGTAACAATGACCATCAATAAAGAAGTTGATCCCTTAATGGGCATCAAGTACTTCACGCACATTTTCTCATCTAACGTGTAAGCAGTCCCGTGAAGGAGGAGACAGCATTTAAGCTGCATTTTACACAGAGGGAGAGCAGGGTTTAAGGAAATGAAGTCACCTACATGAGCCACGCAGCTAGCAGGCCCATTCCCTAACCACAGGTCTCTCTAGCGTCTGGGCAAAGTGCCTCTGGAAATCCAAGCCTCACTTGGTGCTAGTCTTCCACTGCACAAGTCAGGACTGAAGACCAGACAAACAGGCACAGGCCCTAAAGACCCCCGACTCCATGAACACATCACGCCATTCAACACACCCCCACATCAGTCCTCTTGGATTCCACAGCTACCTTCCCTGGGCCTCCACCTCACCAACCTCCTGTCTCCTTCTGATCGTCTTCAGTCCCCATCCTAAGTGCCAGTGTTCTAGAGGGTTCTGTCCTCACCCTCCCACCTGGTTCGTCTATTCCAGGCCTTCCCAGACTTCTGAGAGCAGTGACAGATGGTTGCACACTCCCCCTCATGCCCACTCCTCCCTTTCCATTTCAGGGGACGTAATGGATGCCCATTCCTCCAACTTCTCCTGCATTATTGATTTACATTCAACTCACATTTTTCCGAAGTCCAAGACAGATTTCCCAATTTCCTATTTCACGTCCCCAGAGCCCTCTGTGCTCACCTGTGCCCAAAGTTCCACTCCTTTCCTAGCAGATGTGCGCCAGCCACTGCAACTTCGCACTGGCTCTGCCCCATGAGAAACATGGGATCCCCATGTGGGGATCTGACACTGCCCACCATCCAGGTGTGGTGTGTGCCTAAACCTGTCAGCAGACCTGAAACTCCTTGGAAAGGTCGTCCTGTGCATTCTAACGACACTTCCTGGGTTAAGGGTCTTAGCTTCTGACCTGTGAACTACTGCAATCAGCCCACCGACTGGTTCCCCCAGTCACACGCTCCCCACCTCTACTCTAAACCCCGCTCACAGGTCACAGCTGACCATTCCACCCCAGCCCGCAACCCTCCCAGCCAGCTCAGGAAAAGCCAGTCCATGAGAATGGCACCGACCAAAAAGCCAACCAAAGCACTCTCTTGCTTGGTTTCATCCTTTCCTCCATCACCCTGTGCCACAAGTACTATTCCCAGAACATGCTAGCACCGCCTATGCTGCCTCTTACGTTTAGCCTTCTGGTTTGGAATTCATTCCTCAAACTAAATACTTTTTGGGCAGGGAGGAGTACTGGGATTGAACCCAGGGCTGCTTAACCACTGAGTCACAACTCCAATCCTTTTTAATTTTTATTTTTGAGGCAGGTCTAAGTTGCATAGGATCTCACTAAGTTGCTTAGGTTGGCCTCCAATTTGTGATCCTCCTGTCTCAGCCTCCCAAGCAGCAGGGATTAAATCCATGTGCCAACAGGCCTGGCTTCTCAAACTAACTACTTCTTGTATCTCTGTATTTATACAAACCTTTAAGCACCTTGCCGTCTTCTTCCTATCTCACTAAATGCAGCAATTTCAGCTGAGGGAATTTTCCCAGGACCTGCATTTCCCTCTTCAGCCAGGTCTGCCTAGTGAAAAGTGAGGCCCAGGACCAGGCCTCAGAGTGATTTTCCTGAGCTAGATAAATGACTATTAATTTTTAAAATGCTTCCTATATCTTCTTATTAATATACAATAAATATTAAATGTTACCCAAGTGTCCATGTTATTATGAAAAATACCCACTGAAAAATTCACAAACACAGAATAAACCATCCAGATAAGGCCTTCCCTAGCTGCGATCGGTTATTTATGTCTTCACCTTACTATACTCGTTGGTTAACTTGTGAAGTGCTGTAGTCACCCTAAATATTCTTACAGTTTTATAGTACTTACAGACTTTTCCCAGTGAATGCAGGCTATTTTAATCTTGTCTCAATGACAAAAAATATTAATAGGAGGGAGATATTTTATCATATAAAATATGAGGCAAAGTTGACAATTTCATTATCTGTCAATAAACTGGAGATAACACAGGAAGATCCTGAGATTTTGCAAAATTTGAGAACTCTGACTTTGCATGAAATTAAACCTCGTTGACAATTAATCAAAACCTATGAACAATAATGACATTTTAAGTAGTGGAATTTCATATGCTCACCCCACCCACTCCATTTATTTATTTGGTTCGATGCTTCTTAGTGTGTTTTCATTATACAACCATGCCCAGCCCTCCTTCTGCTGATGGGTAAGAAAAACATGAGAAAAAAGTTGTAAGGAAGCCAAGAAAGGGATCACTGCAGTGGCCAGGAGGGTGCCTGTGTCCCTCTTGTGCAAAGTTAGTGTGCTAAGCAGACATGTTCCTAGTTAAGAACATTCTTTAAAGCAAAGAAAAAGGCAGCAACCGTATCAAAGCCAGCACAACACACTGGGCTCGGGACCAACCTCCGCTGCTCCTCGCCGTGTTCTCCTGAAGGGACAGTGAGACATTCATCCATGTGTCCATGCAGCAACCTGAGGACGTCCCCACCAATCAGATACCCTGTAACGATGAAAGGTCATTTGCAATTTGGACTGTCACAGTTCGGGCTGGGAGCCAGACAGTGCACCTCGTCCAAACATCAAGGGAGGCTTATGTGTCTGGCCACGGTCGCAGAGGTGGATCATCCTGGCCGACTCCCAAGTCCCAGTTAGAAACATTCCCACCAGGATACATGACCACAATAAAACCTTTGTTAAACACATGAGCAGATAGATACCAGGGCACATAGGTACCTACATAAGTGAGAACAAACCAAATGAATGCTGGCCTGGCCCTGGGAAACCCTACTGCAGAGCATCATGGTCATCCAGCTCTAAGGCCCCAGCCCAGAAAATGAGAAATACCAACGTGTGCCAACTGAGCAATACCCTGAACATGAGGCCAGAACATCAGGGAAAACAACTCTCAGAAACCTGGCAAGTGAAACCACACTAATGAGCTCAAGTTGGCAAAAGCATAAAAATAAGCAAAGAGAAATCTTACTAGAAGCTTCACTTTTAAACAGCAGTAGAAACAAGATTCTCAAATGTCTAGTATCTGCTTGAGAGGATATTCAGACACAAAAGAACTCTGATGATGAGCTCATTAACGCAATTCCACAGAGGATCATCAGCTCTGCATCAGGGAGGAGCCCTTGAGCACAAGTACAGATTTTACCTTGGGCTGCTTCACTTCCTGAGCTGATGGGCGCCACACTCCACAGAGTCTGCTGGAAGGCAGCGTCCACGTGCAGGCTCCCATTGCCGTAAGACAGGTGCTGCAGCAAGAGGCAAGAGGAGGCAGGGCTGTCAGTCCCAGGGTGACGTGCTCCGACAGCGCACACTTACCACTGCAGCTTGAGAAATGTCTGCAGACAGCGCCTACTCAACCCCGCCATTCAAAAACTGACAGACTAGTAGGAAAAACAATAGTAACAGTTCCTATTTGATGTTAGGTATTTTTCAACTTCATGCTCAGAGTTATTAACTTAAACCAGTAATCAGAAACCACACAAATAATAAATACACTAGGTAAATTCATTTGTACCAAGAGACAATTTTTGTATTAAGACTTGTGGATGGAAAACTTGGTGTAGAAAGTGGAAACTTAAAAGGTATGATTAACTTTTCTACACACTGCACCGCAGTAGTTAATTGAGGATGAGGCGGGTAAAATATGCAGAACCAAATTCAGCATTTTGTTGAGTCCTTTAGGAACTGTTATCTGCAATTTGATATAGCAGCCATTAGATGGCGCTATTCCCAACAGCAATTTAAAATTAAGATAACTTAATTTCCTCTAAAACTCAGATATTACAAATTTCAGATTTTCCTTCTTAAAAATAAAAGTGTATTAAAATAATGATATTTAATTTCCCTGACAGACATAATATATGAGTTACAAAACGTTAACTGAGAGAAACAAAATTATGAGTACAGCCAAGTGCCTTGCTTATTTTACTACACTACCCAGCTGCCTGTCGAATTTCAAAACTACAAAGAACCACCACCTGTTGGCCTGGAATCTTCTCAGCAAATATCACCAGTGCCCTGCAATGCTTCTGCAACACGTTTCCAACACTGATGACGGCCTAAGCATTTAGGGGATTTGCTCATACCAGAGATCTCCCAGGAATCTGACCGTCCTAGAAAGATAAGGTCAGCTGCAGCCCGAAGGAGCCATCCGAGGTGACCTCCACAGGGCTGCCAACACCCTAACGGGCTCCTTGACCTAAATATGGGCATGCAGGTCCTCGGCAAGAATACATCTTATTCTTTTTCTCTTAAAACCAAAGAAACTTCTAGCATGGTGACGTGTTCGCTTCCCACCAGCAGTTTTTCCAGTCAATAAGACGAAAAGCCTCCCAGGGGAGATGTAGACCCAGCAGGCGTGTGCCCCCACCCCGTCCTGGGCCTTCGCCGGCTGTCTTGCTTCTGCACAACCTCACTGTCACCTCGGGCTGGTCATTCTTACCCACATCCCAGCTGGGACTCCTTCACCAGCTCAGTTTCTTTCCCAATATGTTAAAATTCTTTCACTGTTTATGAATAAATCATATCCTATCTGCTTCCACAAGCAAGCAAAATGTACTTTTCTTCACGGCAATTATCACACAATGCAATTCTCTGGTTTATTTTCCTTCTTCCTCTTGTAAGTTGGCACAGGTTCACAGCCTTATCCTTAGCCATCTACAGTGTTAATTAATAAACACATACATGGAGACACCAACCAAACTTTTAAAATTATAATAGCACACATTTTTTAAAAACATATTCTAAGTAATTCCATAAATATTCCTATTTTAATGACTTGGTAAAAAAAAAGTGCACACATTATATAAATATGTATACACATATACACATGTATAATATATAGGAGATAAGAAAATCTCTCTGAAGAGCTCATCTGAAAATAATTCAGAATACTAATGCTCATATTTTATTTTGGTGAAATAAAACTACATGAGTGGAAAGCTCAGGCAATATGAAACGTAGATAATTATTTGTTAATTAATCCTGGATTTGAATGTACTGTGCCCAAAACATCAAGCTCAATATTAAGAGAACGCATTCTTCACCCTGAGGTGCTGCACTCTTGCAGGGACAGTAAAAAGCACACACGAAACAATGTACGACTGTGTATTACAATGGCATGCTGATTACAACCAGAACACTGCAGGAATTGCAAGAACTCTGGGGACACTGTGGACAGAGCTGCTGTGCTGGGCCTGTAGGGACAGATGGCCTTCCACAGGTGAGGGGGGATCCTTGTGGCAAAGGCTTCGCCTGGGCCTCCCATTTTGAAGATAACATCTCCAGATAAGTTTACCCATACATCGGATTTAGACATGTGTAAGAATAATGTTCAAATGTTAAGCAAAAATACATAAACACACCAAAATTTCTGTAAACAAGTTTAGGGATTTTCATTTTTAATATACCAGAAACCTTGACACTGGGAGGAGGGTAGGCCCCCTGGCCAGTGAGAAGCTCTGGGCAGGAAATGGATGCTAACGACCACAAAGGACAGACCCACAGGAACATGGGGTCCCACAGAGACCCTGTGACAGGCTGACAGGTTTGGCTCCATGGAAATGTAGCAGGCCAGGCTATATGGAAAATGACTAAGCAGACTCCATCTTGCTCTGAGACTCATGCTAAGTAGGAGATGAGCTTCTCCCATGGGAACGCCCCACCTCTGTACCCATCAACAGTTGCTTAGCTTCTCCCATGGGAACACCCGGCCTCTATACCCATCATTAGTTACTTAGCATGATGTGTTTAGCAATACAAAATGTCAATTCTTATGTGATTCTTATTTATCCTAAAACAATGCACCATGTGAACAGTGATATCAACAACGATTGTGTGGATGTTAGTAACCATTCTTTAGTTTGTACCTAGGTAAAGCCATTTTGACCCACTTCCCCCTCTGCTGATGATTTCATGATATAATTTTGTAATTTCGAATCATAGCTACAGACACTCATGATTGATGTGATTTTTGGTATAAGAACCCCTGCAACCCTATGGTCGGGGCTCTTCTCCCAATAGCCATTTTTGGGGCATTGTGTGAGACAGTCAGCCTGCTGGCTTAATAAAGACTCTCAGATTTGGACTTCTCAGTGGTGAACAGTCTGTTATTAAGTTGTGCCCCATGACAACCCCTCCTGCTGGCAGCTCACACTTAGGAGGTGCAATGAGCCAGGGGCCAGGACTTTGTATTTTAGGCATTGAGGAGCTGCTGCAATGGAAGCCCAATGAGGGGCGGAGAGGCTGAAGTGCAATTGCCAAGTTATACCTAAGACGTATAATGGAAGAGGAATATAAAAATTAGAAATTTCAGTCTGTTCAAATCCTCAGCAAGCCCTTAGAATCGTATCACAGTCACATGAAGTTATCTAAATAATGTGTGCTCTTTGAAAGAAAAATATTCTCTGGGCATAACAACTCTGGATGCTTTCATTTAATTTTGCTGCTTAAACAGCAATGGGAAATCTGAGTGAGAAGAGCGTAAGTCGGCCGTGGTACTGAATATTCAAAATGCAGGAACAGCTTCAGTCACCCAAACGAAGACAAGTTGTCTTTAAAGCCAAAACAGATGTCAGTAGAAAGTAAAATCAGACTTTGGCTGAAAAATGCAATCACCACAGAATTTACACAATAAAATTTACACAACAGAAAGGCGTATAACCCAGAGCCCAGGGTATGGGCACCATCTGCTCCCTCATCTCACCTTTAACCTGAAGGGAGTGACTTTGAGGCTTTAGAATGCACACCATCATCTGAGGACAAGGTCCACAAATGGAGACTTAGATTCAGTAGGAGCAGGATGAGGTCAGTCAAGACCACAGGTCCCAAGACTATGTTTTGGGCACACAATCTCAGAAACAGAAGTGACATTATAAATCCCCTCCCAGGATTCATATCCTAAGGCTCACAAAGCCATACCTCAGTATTTTTAGTTTCCTTTGTAGCCCTATGTATTTATTTTATGCATTTTAAGAAATTTTTATGACAAGAGGTCAAAAAGCTTTGGGACTGCCAGAGGCACCATGGCCCCAGAACATTTAGGAAATCTGAATTCAACCCTTGGCTGACGCAATTGTCCATTCGTTTATTTATCTCTTATTAAATGTCAGGCACTTGGGCCCTGGTGATCCAGCATTCAGAATAAATCATCATCCAGGGCGGAAAACACAAGTAAATAAGCCTGACCCCTCGGGCTTTGGTTTATTCCTCTGAAAAAATAAATAAATAAATGATGGGCATAGAAATAGACGATCTCGTCAGAGAAGACTCTCAGCCTGGTGATGAGTGGATGCTGACACATAAGGGGGGCGGTAAGAGAAGAAGGGAGGAACTTGGGATTGTGTAGAGGGAAATGAGGGGAAGGGAGGTGGCAGGGGAAGGAAAGATGGTGGAATGAGACAGACATCAGTACCCTATGTCCATGTGTGATTACACTAATGGTGTGACTCTACAGTGTGTACAAGCACAGAAACGAAAAGTCATACCCCATTTGTGTACAATGAATCAAAATACAGTCTGTTAAAATAAAAATAAATAAATTTTAAAAAAATTAAATAAAATAAAAAAGAAATAGATGTTCTTTTCGGATGTAATATTCTATGACTACATTACCTGAGCCACAAAGAGACTCTGTGTGTGTGTGTGTGATGCTGGGGATTGAACCCAGGGCCTTGTGCATATGAGGCAAGGACTCTACCAACTGAGCTGTATCCCCAGCCCCACAAGGAGACTTTTTTTTAAAAGGCTCAAGGTAAATTCATCAGAACAGCATTGGAGGCCTGGGAGCACAGCTCTGGATTCAGTTCCTACAACCCAACTGAACTGGCAGATAAAATAATCCACTTGAAAATATTTATGATCAAGATTTTATCCTCATTTTTAAGCGACTTGAGGCAATTCGGCAATTTATTCTGCAGTTAAAACACTTCTGTGTTTCCTACCAAAAATTCTAAGGTGGGTAGGAAAGAATCAGAGTTAATTTTTGTGAACCTTAAAATAGCTCTCCCTCAACTAAATCCTTAATTTCCCTCACTCTTTAGGTTGGAAGGTACTGCTTTTCTTAATTCATTTTCAATCAGTCATTTGACAATGTTTTCATGAACTAAAAAACTGTCTATGTCTATGCCCTCATCAAGAGAAAATTGACAGGAAATTATCATTTCCAATGCAAAAAAACCCCCAGTCCATGGACTGGGATTGTTGGCGCACTCCAGGGTGATGTTACATCTAACATACATAAAAATGTTTTATGCACTCTACCTTATTTTATTCAGTTGGGAAAGGAGTCACCATCAGTAATAACTACTTGCCCTCTTTTCTCTACTTTAAATTGTGTATTTATCTTATACTTAAGTTGCTTCACTAAAGTCTTCTTCAAAAGAAGAACCAAATTTCCAACGGGGGCACAAGAATTTCTTTCCTTTTGAATATTCCTAAAAAGAGGGTTAAGATATCATTTCTTGGTAGAATATAAAACAGCAGAAAATGAGAAAAGACATTATTTGGGTGAGTGGTTTACAACCATTCTTTGAGATAAGGTGCTCTCTTTCTTGGAAATCGTGTCTCAGTGCCCAATTCATAAGGCACATGTGCCTCTTCCACACACCAGGCACCTTTGCAGAAGATGAAAACTGGCCCTTGAAATCATTTTAATCAACTCAGCATCCCAGCAGCTGTGAGCCTTGCTGTGGGGTATCCCAGGCACCACATTACATGGGGTAACCTCAGCCAAGAGCATGGGAGACAGCTCCTGGGCCAACAGGCACCAGGACTAAGTAGCTGTCAGGTCAATGGCGAGACCAGTTTCTTTTTCATAGTTTTAACTAATTTGGGCACAAATTGTAAACTGTGTATTTTTACCCACCCCAGCGTCTTCTCAGATCCTTGCTTTCACACAACAGATCTTCCTTCAGGACCACCTATTGCATGCTCTCTTCGCCTGCTTTCCCATCTCTCCCTTCTTCTGGTTCCACACCTACAGTTTCTTTAACCCCACTCCATGGGCACAAATCTCCCAGGGAGCAATGACAGCAGCACACTATGCCAGCCCTAGGAGCCTGGCTTGGACTGAAGCATCTCATCCTCACGGCACCCGACAAGCTGAGCTCTTGGTTCACCCCATAGTCCCGATGCAGAAACCGAGTGTGAAGTCACGTGGTTGGCTCAGGCTCAGACTCACCAGACTCTGAAGTAATACAACAAAACACCATATACATATGTGTACATACACATGTGCAAGAGCATTATCTAGAGTTCCGTGTGTGGACTGTCCCTATCAGGGTCCTTCACTACCTCACCTCGTGCCCTTGCTTTTTCCTAGATCTTTCCACCGAGTCCACCATGAAAGCTCTTCAACCCACCGCCGAGGGACTCTATCAACACAGCATCAGGAGACGGAGATGCTAATGAGCACGCTGGGATCCAAGGCAGCCTCCCTAATCAGCCTCGTCATCTTCTCCTGCACCTCCAGGCAGCGTGTTCATGCTGAGGGTTGTGTTAAATGTCCAGCGAAGGCTTGTGTGTTGGAGGCTTGGTCCCCAGCTGACGGCATTGCTGGGAGGTGGCAATAACATTCAGGAGGTGGGGCCCAGAGGGAAGGAATGTCTGAATCCATGTCACTTGATTTCAAAAGGACTTGGGGGTGGTGATGTGACAGCTGCACTATGATGATTCTTTTAAAAAACCAGAGAAATAAAAGTAGTGCTCCATTTATGTGCAATGAATCAAAATAATAAAATAGATCTCCCAGTACATTTTTGGGATGCTGATGTTCAAAAAAAGATACAAAGTGTTATCAGCTGAAATCTCACCATCCTGTGCCCTTGTGTTATTTGTTACTGGGGGCTTGTCCTTGAAAGGGACATTGGGACCCCAGCCCCTTCCTCACTTTGCCTCCCAGCCACCATGACATAAGCAGGTTGGCTCCACCATGCTCCTGCCATGGTACCTGCCTCACCACAGGGACAAAATGACCAAGTAACCAAGGACTGGAGTCTCTGAAACCATGACCCACAATACATCTTTCCTTTCCTTATGTGGTTTATGTCAGGTATTTTGTCACAGTGATGGGAAGCTGACTAACTCATTTTATGGCATCCACTAACTCTCTGAGGGCAGACCTGGTGTGCAATGGGTCCACAGTCTCTCCTGTTGTTTCTGTTATTGCTAGGTCCACACACGCATGAACAATTAAAGCAATGATTTCATTACCAATCGAGAGGGGAATTTTAACAGCCTGGTTGGTTGCTCTTTTATGGCTCTTCTTAAAAGTTCATGCTGGAAACTTAAAGTAATTAACTGAACTGTACCTTGGAAATTGTGCATTTTAACTGACATGAGGTTCATTTATTTCCAAAGTTAACAGGAGGCAAACCTCATCTCAGACATGGCCAGTAGTATTGCCATTATTTGAACAGTGCTTACTAAGTCATATTATATTAAAATTCATTATCTCCCTGCCTCTTTTTAAGAACCTTGGCTCTACATTCTGTTATTAGCCACAACCTCACTTTACAGGTGAGGAAGCTGGAGTTCAAGGGGTTACAGGACTTGCTCAGGTAGTTAGCTGCAGAATTGACAAGAGAAGTCCCCGCCTCTGGGAGGTTCTGAACTTTCTACTTCTTTGGTGAATAATACCCTGTCAAATAGAATCTGCTCTATAGCAAAAAATACAAGTTGTATAACAACAACAAAAAATGCAGAGTAACAACAAAGTCAAAATATGCTAGATGTAGAATTTGTATAGGGAAAGGTCCATGAATTATTTTCAATTCAACTGGTTTCCAAAGACAACTCCAACCCACCTGCACATCTCCTGAGCAAATGCATCACCCTGCAGTAACACATGCATGCAGCAAGGGCCTGAGAGAAGCTCATTTCACAAGCCGCACACTGTTCCAGAGATTGGCATGGTGACTGCTTCCATCCACATGGGCCAGGGGAAATGAGCAGGGAAGTGCTCGGGCCTCCCCCAGCGTGCACCAGGAGAGGCTGCTTTTAACATACTCATCCCTGCCAGGGACACAGTCACTGCTCCACGTTTCCTTGTCTTTACCATCATCTCTCTCCACAGAGAGGGGGATAGAAAGACATGCTCCCCAGAAACACTTAAAAACTAGAACTGAAGGTGCTGGTACCCCAAGACCTGCACAGCTCCCCCAAGCCTCCTGGTTCCACCTTTGCAGAGCACAGTGGACCAACCGCTCACTCAGTCCTACCCAGGGACATACAGCAACATTTTGATTTATGGCACTGGAAATGCATTTTCTAGAATCCAGGGTGTGATTCCCTGCAACGTGCTCTATTTCTGTAACCATCCATGACGGCCACTCGGATATTTTATGTGGATAGTCATGCGAAGCTTACAATGTCCCATTTTGTGTTTAATTTCTTTTTGAACCTTAAAATGAAAGAGTGTTCTGCACTGGAATCTTTCACACGCTTGTGGATTTCAATCTTCTATGAAGTTCATAATAGAATTGTTCTTTAACAAAACTACAACTTAGCAAATAAATCAAATTAAACACAAAATTTCCTCACCACAAAAATTAAAAGTCCTTCAGTGACGAAACATAAACTTCTTCCTTCGTTTTCCCATTTCTGGCCCCTATCCTTTGAAACAATGCAGGGTCAATAACAGACAAACTCTTCTTTATTTTTTTCTATTTCTCCTTAACATAGCAAGCATTTCTGATATAATTTTCTTTCATAAATACAAAAAGAGGCAGCCACAATCTTATTAGCATAGCCTTTACACTGGACATAAAATAAAGACCAGGGATTGGAACTCCTGATAATACTGAGCTCACATTCTCTTCATGCAAGAATCCAAACACGTGTACTCTCAGGGTCATGAGCACACACATCAGTCAAGGTCATGAGAAGCCTGCTTGAAGGAAAGTGCTTCCATGCAGGTCACCTCTCCTGCTCGTTGTTAATAACTCAACACATAGGGGCTGTTCCTCAACAATTTTCCCAGACAAATGGCAGTATAAACCCTAAAGGGACTTTGGGGTTTGGACATTGTGCTGTCCTTTATCACAGCACCAAGCCCACAGTCCTACTGTCCACACTTACCAAGTACCGCTCGGAGGACACGCTCACTAGGATGAGGTCATCTCCAACACGCACTTTCTCTCCTTCTGATCGCTGCTTCGAGGCCGGATGTATAGTCCACCAACAGGCCTCACCTGCAGAGCAACAGGGGAGAGGAACACCGAGAAGCATCTTTTAACTTAAAATCCATTTTCTTTGCCAGTGATTCCATTAGCACGACTTTCAGAAATGTAAAATTTCATGTAAATTTGTCTCTTAGACCATGAAAATCTGAAGAACTGAGCCAAATTAGCTTAGGATAAGACATACTGAAATGCAAAGTTTCTCCCAATAGAAACTGGGTGTGACATTGTGGGAAGGTTGGTCTCTCTCCCTTCCCCCACTCAGAACTATTTAAGGATATTTATATAAGTTCACGAGACCAAATCCAGCAGCCACCCGGATCTGATTTCACTCTGTGCAACCACCCGCCATCACCCTGTTCACATTGCTCTTCTGTAATAACATCTAGCTTGGTGTCACTTTAGTTTGAGAAGGACTTTGTGATGTGACAGTTTCCATTATGATGATTTTTTTTTTAATCTCCCGGGACTTTGAGGTGCTGATTCCAAAAAAGGATGCCAAGTGCTGTCATCTAAAATCTTACCACCCCATCCCTTCTGTGGCCTTGCTTTGTTAGTTTAAAATGAAGTTTCTATTAATCTAGAGGTAAAATAAAAGAGAATCCTACTATGTAAGGATACATCAGGAAAGAGCCAGCTACACATCAAATCCAGTATCTTCTAAATGAGTCAAGCAGAACCCCTGACCACAAGTCCATTGACCGTTCTTCAGCCCCTCTGCTGAGGTGGGGGTAGAGGCATACCCTCCTTCAGCCTGTTGAGACCTGAAGGTAGGTCCTCTCCAACAGGGATGATAGAGTTCTAGTGCTACCTGTTAGCTAGTAATCATCATTCTCTCCCCCTCCATGGCTTTATTATTTTTCTATAACATGTTTCTTCTTCCTAACTCCCCGATGCCAGAATGCAAGGTTCTGCATGTTTCACCTGCATGTTTTACTCACTGGGGTTTTCCCAGGTCCAAGTAGCATACTGTAGGCACTCAATGAAAGTTAATTTTGCATGAATGAATAAAGGAGTCATCCAATAATATTTCTCAAGCACCCTTACACTCAATATGTAACCTGTGCCGCTTTGCAGGCCTCCTGGCAGAATCCCGTATCTTCATTCACCAGATCCACTTTCTTAGAGTTGTAGGTAGTTTTTCATTCACTCACACAAGCATTTACAGTGTGCCCACTGTTTGCCAACCACCGCTTTCCAGTAGCTTGGAAGACATTAATAAACAAGAAAAAGGCTCCTGCCTTGTGGGCTTAATTATAATGAAGGGCAGCAGACAACAAATGATAGATGCAATAAATAATTCAGTAATTTAGAAGCAGAGCTACAAGGAGCAGACACAGGATTCAATGCAAGGACAGGGACGGACTATGTCATCCTAACCTCTCAGCACAGGCACCTGTCAGACCCTGAGCCTGTCTTGTATGTCTTCTGAAGAGCAAACTTGGCTTTCTTTTTCATTTAACAGTGTACTAAAACATATTAAATAAGAAAACTAAAACTCCAGCAAAAATACAGAAGAATTACTGGGCCTAGAAAGTGAAATAAAAATCAGAATGCCTGGGACTCAGAACTTCTTCATTAGGTTCATAAATACAGTTTTTTATCCATTTGTTGTTGATTAACCTTTAGAGAATATGGGAAAGTATTTTAATTTTATAGCAAACCGATATATAAAATGTAAAAATTGTACATGTTAATAGAGTACCATGAGATGATTTCATACATGCAAACAATGTACAATGTTCAAATCGGGTTTCTTGTTTGTTGATGGTGAAAACACATGGGCTCTTTTCTTCTAGTTTGTTGAAATGGAAGCTGCATAATTGTCATCAGTACTCACCATACTGTGCCACAGCATTCCAGAAAATGTTTGCTGTTGCTCTGCTCTGTTTATTCCTGCAGTGCTGGGGACTGAACCCAGGGCCTTTGCATGCTGGGCAAGTCCTCTACCTTGGAGCTAGCCACAGCCCACCAGAAAGATTTTTGGAAGAGGTGTGCGAATGGGCTGATCCCTCCCCTGAAAGGAACAGAGTTGGACTACCTCCTTCCATTCTTTTTCCTACTTGGTCTCATTTACTTTTAATCCCCAAAGTCATGCATACACTTTGTGAAAGATAAAAGAGTCAGATTGTACAGAGGTTTATAAAGTAAGTGTGAACTCCTCAGAGAACTGAGAATAGTTCTCTTATTTTGACTTCCAAAAGGACAAGTGTGTTTATACTTCTTTGTTTCAAAACTATGGAAACGCACATCTCCTCAGACAGATGTGCAGCACAATGCCCTGTGGGCAGAGAAATGAAGGAGATTTTCATTTTCTAGTTCCTGTTTGAAGTCGACATCGAGTACCTTACAGGTGTATACTTAAAATATGTTTAAGATGAGAGACGTTCAGTAATGTCTCATAAACGAAGCAGGACGCATTAGGTCCACACCCAGTTACCTGGACAGTAAGTACTGGTTTTTCTCTCCAAACTCAAAGAACACAATTTGAAATCTAGTTTCAACATCCAACTAATTACATGGGAATTACCAATAGGAAAAATACACACTTCCTCCCTCGACCAAGAACCCCAAGTAGGAGAGGACATTTACCCATGAGAGCACTGGTCTAACCATTTTCCAACCCAACCTTGGCCGGCCTCTCCAGTGTCCCCAGGCCCTCACCTGTGGTGTCCTCCTGCAGACCAACGTCAAAAGCCAGCTTATCCGTTGAAGACCGCGAGGTGGAGAGGCAGCACAGATACTGGAACACAGAACCAGGAGTTAGCCCTCGACATTCACAGTCACAGGGAGTCCTGTCCTGACAAGGGATTGGATACGTGTCTATCTCTACTGATTAGCCTCTTTCTAAGAATCTGGATGCCTCTGCCCAAAGCCCAGGCTTTTAAATGTCTGAGGCAGAACAGCCCTAGCACAGCGTTCATTAGGAGCGAAATTCTAAAGGCCATGTGGTCTTTTTTCCCTCATAAAAGACTAAGGAAATGTGCTCTGTCAGAACAAGGAGACAGTGGCTGGGGATGTGTTTGTACACCTCTCACTTCATGTGATATTCATGATCCCAGCGAGAGCACAGCGTGATCTGACAGCGAGAACCCTCTCCCCAGCAGAAACTGGAAAACTATTCACTTTTATCTTCTAGCTCTGCTTTCCCCTCAATTCTTTTTAACTCTCTGAAATCCATCCAGAATTGATTTTGGTATGCGGCAAGTCCGTTTACTAAAAGGAAGTTTGATCGTGCATGAGAGTGTGTTTCCCTGGAGTCATGGGACTCTCTCCATACCATCCTCGCGCCCCCTAGGTTTTCCTAACTATATGATCTTGGACATAACATTTAGGACCATTTTTCAGGCCAACTCCCCTATCCCCACTCCCACTTCAAACACCTTGTTAAGTGCTGTAAGAATAAGGACACCAAGATGAATGTGGTATGAGCTTAAAATACACCACCATCTGCACAAAGCGAGCTCCCTGCCAGTAATAACAGGAGCCTGTGAAGAGTGCTCGGAGACAATTCTGGGGATTGAGAAAGCCCAGGCCCCTCTCCAGAAGCTCTGGACAATTAATGCAAGAGCCATAAAATTCCTATTATGGAATCGGCCCATCCAGCTCCATGGCGGTCTGTGAGCGTGTGAGGGCAGGAGATGAAGGGATGGGGAAGTCAGCACCACAGGGATGTGGCGCCAACCTGACCTGAGACTCTGACTTGGCCTCTTGACTATGAAGCACTGGCTGTCAAGGTTATAGAGGAGGCTTCAAGGGTCCCCAAACCTATATTGAATCTGACCAGGGACAGGAAGCCCACAGTGGTTCTTGAAGTTCAAAGACTTCAGATATAAACTATGTTAAATGTCTGTTTTTATTAGGAAAAAGTAACAACTTCACAATGCTCAGATTTCCTAGACAAAACAAGGTGATGCCTGTTGACATCTTCTGCCATTTTTCTCACCAATATCATAGTCCTCAGCCCTGCCATTATTAACACACTCTGTCCTCTACGCTTCATGGTGACACTAAGGTAGATGCAATATAATTATTCCATGAATTTCATTAAATTCCATGGAGGAAGTACTTGGTCTATTCACTCTCCACTCAGCACAAGAATAGTGCCTAGCACACAGGAGATGATCAAGCAAATTTTTTCGGGGAATGAAAGGAATTTTCAGACACTTGAAAAACTTAAGGAGCCTCAGCCAAGTATCCCAAGCTGTGTGGGGGCAAAGTGCGGCTGAGCCCAGACCTCACCACCAAGGTGCAGAGTAGACTCAACTCTAACATGCTGTCATCTCTGAGATGCTCAGAGTTTTCCTAAAACATTTACTATTTCATGCAGTGTATGCATTTCGATTGCTACAGAGGGTGGAATTCTTCCCACAAAATCTTACTATGTGAACACTCCACCCCAACACGTTGTTTTGTATGGTGGTCTTGTCTCCAGGCTGTTAAACTCGATCACTTTATTCCATACCTGACCACGTCCAGCTGAGACCTTAAGAACAGTGCCAGGCAGCAATGACAGAGAGAATACACTCCTATTTTTAGTTGTTGGTTTTAGTCAGTTTTATCAAGAATGGCTTCACAATTTCATAATTATGGTGTTGGCTATTGATTTGATATTGATATTTGTTATCATTGAGGAAATAATCATCAATGCTGAGTTTTTGTTAGGAAAGAATGCTGGATTTTATTAAAGACCTTTTAACAGCACTGGTTAAGATGACAACATTTTATTTGAGATACTTATGTGATGCAGCACATTAATAAAATGGTAATAGCAAATCATCATTAATATCACACCTATACTTTTCCTGTACTTCTCTCCCTAGACTTTACAATTCCATTAACCTGACATTTAAAATCAGGTTTTTGCATCGACATCCATGACAGATTAACAACCTGTGTGTGCTTGTCGAAGCTTGGTTCTGAGGCAATGTTTAGTCTCCTGCATAAGAAAAAATTAAAAAATATAGGAATGATCTCCTTTTTAAAAGGAATGATTTATTTTATATGTCTCAATATTGGACTATTATGTAACCACTAAAATTATACTGATGAAGAACTTAAATAACATGGAAATATTCATATTAGGATTATTCGGTAATACAGTAAAACCTTAATTATGCAAAAAATATTTTAAGAACAGAAAAAACTGAAATGTTTTTAAAATAACCAACAGTTTTCTCTTAGTGTAAACCAAAGAATTTTTTTCTTGTAAACTTCAAAATATTAAAGAATAAATATCTACTACTTTTATAATTTAATAAAGCTTTATAATGAATGAGATGCAACCTTTATAAATGTACATGGCTATATCACATGTTAAAATAAAGCATTTATAAAATACATGAAAACGTATATGTATGTGAGCCTGGCACTGTGGACCTGCCTATAGTCCCAACAACTGGGGAGGCTGAGGCAGAGGCATCGCAAGTTTGAGGGCGACCTGGGCAACGTAGCAAGTCCCTGTCTCAAAATAAAAATAACAAGGACTGGGATGTATTTCAGTGGTAAAAGCCCCTGAGTTCAATACCCAGTACCAATACACAAGTGTGTGAATGTGTGTTACTTTAATACAGAGGAAGGAGAAAATGAGAATTCTGTGTCTGACGCGCGTCTCATGGAAAGCTGGGTGGAAGAAGGAGCAGACGTGGAAAAAGAACAGCCAGCCAAGAAGGCACAGCAGCTGGTGGTAGACCCGACACAGGAGTCCCCGGGGGCATTTTTATCTTATCTTCTGAAGGCATGTTTTAATTTTTTATAAAAGAATGGTTTCAAACAGAATCAGAAAAGGGACATATTTCTTTTTTGACTCTTAGAGTCCTCTCTTCCGAAAACTATCGGAAGTGAGATATCAGAGACAGGAGTCATATAAGATAGGACAGAGGGACCTTGAAGGCCCTCTAAGCTAACCTTCATGTTATCAATGAGAAAACCAAAAGGTTGCAAAGACACAAAAGGGTGCTCACATCCAAGTGCATCAACACCACGCCTAAGGATGCCACCAAGGTTTCCTGGCCTGGCAGCCCCACTGCATCCACAGGACACCTGAGAGGGGGACCCAAGGCGTCACTCACCATGCCACTGTAGGAGTGGCGCAGGAGGATGGCGTGTCCGTAGAGGAGTGTCCTGTGGCCACCACCTTGAGCAGTCTGCGCAGGAGAAGGAAGGGAAAGAGTTAAAAAGCACAAATCAGCACATCTCACGACAAAGCTCTTCCTCTTCCAACACCGAGGGAAAGGACCAGAGCAAAGATCAGTAAAAACTACTAAACACGCCAAGTGCTGAAGCTGGAGTCCAGCCTCCAAGGAAGCCTCTCTGCAGGCAGCACCTGCTCTGGCTCTCGAAGGTGACCTGCAGTGCTCATCCACAGCTCACGGATCCGCATGCCTCATGATGGGCTGGTCTCCGCCGGGCAGGAACACGGAGTGAGAACCAAGCTCGGGTTCAATGCACGAGTCTTCCCGGGACTCAGGATTCATCTTACCACCCCAGGCCTAAAGGCATTTCAACTGCTCATAGGACAAAGTCCAATTCTTGTCTATGAAATAAAAGAGCTTCTTAAATCAGCCCCCTGGAGGGCTCATGGAGACACAGGCCCTGGGCGTCACCCCGACATTCTGATTCAGGGGGCCTGGAGCCGCCACAGATGGTTCATTCCAAGCCCGTCCCAATGGTGCTGATGCTACTGGTCCAGGACAAGCACAGAGGACACTCAGAGTCAATGACCCTGGACCCAAACGCACCAGAACCCTCTCCCCTTCCACGCTGCTCTGTCCTGAGCCCAGTGTCCCCTCTCCCTACCCTCTTCTGAGTTATACATTTAGACTCAGGCTGGAGGCCACATCCTCCAGGAAACTTCATCCCCTTTCTGCAAAGTGAGCCCCTTCCTCTGTCCTCCTGCAGCCCTAGGGCACCCGCATACTGGTCTCATCCACTGCTCTGCAAGAACCTTCCTCCTCCTTCCTCCCATGACCAGACTGCAAATTCTTCAAGGACAATGATCTTGTTTTGCCCACAGTACCAGCAAAATTTAAGGCCACAGTAAGTGCTCGACAAACACCTGCTGAATGAAAACTGGATGGGGAAGCCCTGAGGCTGAATGATGAGTGGGCGGAAGGGCACCTGGAGGTGTTGGAGGTGGAGGGGTGTGAGCTTGAAGCACGGGGTTGCAGAGGAGCCTAACAGAATTTCACAAGGAGACCAGGGTGAGATCACAGAAGGTATAGACTTGCGTGTCAAGGAGTGTGCATTCCTTTCTGTGGGAGTCGGTAAGGACTGGAAGGATGAGAGGAACATGCTGACGGAGAAGGGCAGGAGAAAGGACTTCCATGCTCCCATATAGCACCTGCCTATTGTTCCAGACAATCTCCTAAAAAACACTTTATTCATATGTTATGTCTGAAAGACCCCAGAACCATTCTTAAACCGGATGTTAACAGGTATTGAGTAGTAAAAAGAAAAGGGAAAAATCTACTTTGAAAAATTATATTTTCCTCTACAGAATAAGGCTCTCTTGAGACAGTACTTATTTTTCTAAGATACATTTGATTACTGTGGCCAGGAGCACATTTTTCACATTAATGTTATATATGCCCTAGTATTGAATCTCCAGTAAGTAGAACAACATAAAAGAAATGCTCTTTCCTACTCGTAAAAAAAAAAAAATACCTTACAGGGCGTGTGCTCTAGGAGAGAGGTAGGAGAGGTTCTGGTGCCAAAGAGCTTTTACGTAACAAGCCCACAGTCTGCTTTTCTCTGCCGTGCAAACCAAAGTTTCCTTGGAAAGCTCAAATTATTCATTCATCACAATTATTTACACAATCCCACAATACTTGCCTTCAAAATCTTTGCACTCTAGCAGCATAAAGAAAGTGAACGTGTAAGAGCTGTGTCATGCGCACACGCGCGTGTGTGTGTTGTGTGTTTCTTAGCACCTCCATTGTATAACAGGTTAACTCTTCTTAGTAGAAGAATCGTGTGGAATTACACATCTTTGGAGCACTTTTTCAACACTGTCAGAGGCCCCATCTGTTCCTGAAAATGCAGCTGGGTGCTCACTCCACCTGGCTTCCCTCCTGTGCCAGCACAGTTAGTGAGGTGGCACTAGCCCTTCTCCTGGACCCTCCAGAGAGCCAGAAGCCTGCCGTCAGCTCTGGGGGATCTTAATCTCTGAGCCTGATGACGCTCCTTTCAGAGGTGCTGCTCTCTTGGGAAGGGGAACGATACTACTTCCAAACACCTCCTAGTAACCCAAGTACTTCTGGTAGAGCAGAGCCCAGCATCACTTCATAAGAGGTAGAATTTGCCTTTTTGAGAACATTAGTTTTCAGCAAACTGGCTTTTTCTTTTCTGGTTTCTATGTTTGGTCTCATGCGCCTGAGATGATCGATGGGGTTAATATAAAAGTGTATATAGCAAACTCATAAAACATAGGTGGATAAAAAAGTGCAAACCTTCCAACAAAGTCTAAGCAACGCTGCTGCATATATTCTAAACAAACCTCACCTCAAATTCTTCACAAGTTATTTTAATACCCACTGCGTGTTTTTTGGCATTCATATGCCTCCAGATTCCCAGAATCTTGTCCAAAATGTCCAATCGGGAAACCATCATTATAAGCAAAAGCTTTTATGTAAATACTCCTACATGGATATTTAGTCAGAGTAACAGTCAGTCATTGACCATAATTTACATGTCTGTTATTCTTTGTGGGGAGGGAGAAAAATTGGGTTAGTATAGCTACATTTGAGGTATTGCTAAGTTTCAAATTTACCAGGGCAGAAAACCATAAAACATGAAATAATAGTAATGATGGAGATGAACCAAAGAGATTTATACACACATGAGAATCAATAGCTCAGTGTTTTATTCCTTCATATTTGGGGTACTCATTTGGTGTTTTTTTTTATTTTATTTTATTTTTTTATTTTTTTATTTTTTTATTTTTTACGATTTTTTTAATTTACTTATTGATTCATTGAACACAAATGGAGTACAGCTATTGTTTCACTGGTTGTACACAAAGTAGAGTCACACCATCTGTGCGTTCATACATGTACACAGGGCAATGGTACCTGTCACACATTCTGTTATTATTTTTACCCCCCACCCCACCCCCACCCCTCCCTTCCCTCTATGCTATCTATCCTTCCTCCATTCTTGCCACCCTTCCCCCCTGCATTA
>JAJEJO010001907.1:89188-279094 GCA_020662805.1 Glaucomys volans | reverse complement strand
ATCATTCAATAGCATATTATTTAATCTCCAGGTCTTGGAGTAGTTTCTGTTTCTAACTTTATCATTGATATCTAATTTCATTCCATTATGATCTGATAGTATACAAGGTAGTATCTGTATATTTTTGTATTTGCTAAGAGTAGCTTTGTGGCATAACATATGGTCTATTTTAGAGAAGGAACCATGAGCTGCTGAGAAGAAAGTGTATTCGCTTTTTGATGGATGGAATATTCTATATATGTCTGTTAAGTCCAAATTAGCAATTGTGTCATTGAGTCCTATGGTTTCTTTGTTCAATTTTTGCTTGGAATATCTGTCCAATGGGGAGGGAGGAGTGTTAAAGTCTCCCAGTATTATTGTGTTTTGGTCTATTTGATTCCTGAAATTGAGAAGGATCTGATTGACATACATGGATGCACCATTGTTTGGTGCATAAATATTTATGATTGTTATGTCCTGTTGATTTATGCTACCTTTAAGCAATATGAAATGTCCTTCTTTATCCCTTCTGACTAACTTTGGCTTGAAGTCTGCTTTGTCTGAAATGAGAATGGAAACCCCAGCTTTTTTACTCAGTCCATGTGCATGGTATGTTTTTTCCCAACCTTTCACCTTTAGTCTGTGGGCATGTTTTTCTATGAGATGAGTCTCTTGAAGGCAGCATATTGTTGGGTCTTTCTTTTTAATCCAGTCTGCCAGTCTATGTCTTTTGATTGATGAGTTTAGGCCATTTACATTCAGGGTTATTATTGAGATATGACTTGTATTTCCTGTCATTTTAGCTTTTTTGGGGTTTTTAGCTTAACTTTGTTTCTCCTTTGATTGACACTATCTTTAGGGTAGTTCCTCCCCATGGTGACCGAGATTGTTATTTTTCATTTCTTCCTCTTCGAATATTTTGTTGAGAATGTTCTGTAGGGCAGGCTTTCTCTTTGTGAATTCTTTAAGCTTTTGTTTATCATGGAAGTATTTTATTTCGTCATCAAATCTGAAGGTAAGTTTTGCTGGGTATAAGATTCTTGGTTGGCATCCGTTTTCTTTCAGAGCTTGAAATATGTTGTTCCAGGCTCTTCTTGCTTTTAGGGTCTGGGCTGAGAAATCTGCTGATATCCGTATTGGTTTCCCCCTGTAGGTAATCTGATGCTTTTCTCTTACAGCCTTTAAAATTCTATCTTTGTTTTGTATGTTAGGTATTTTCATTATAATGTGCCTTGGTGTGGATCTGTTGAAATTCTGTGTGTTGGTGTCCTGTAGGCCTCTTGTAATTGATTTTCCATCTCATTCATCGTATTTGGGAAGTTTTCTGATATTATTTCATTGAACAGATTGTTCATACCCTTGGTTTGTATCTCTGTGCCTTCCTCAATCCCAATAACTCTTAAATTTGGTCTTTTCATGATGTCCCATATTTCTTGGAGGTTTCGTTCATGATTCCTAACCATCTTCTCTGTTTGTTCGACTTTGTTTTCAAGATTAAATATTTTGTCTTCATTGTCTGAGGTTCTGTCTTCCAAGTGATCTATTCTGTTAATTGTGCTTTCTATTGAGTTTTTAACTTGGTTGATTGTTTCCTTCATTTCCTTGTTTCCTTCAAGGATTTCTGTTTGTTTTTTTCTCAGAACTTCTATCTCTTTATTGAAATTATTTTTTGCTTCCTGCAATTGCTCTATTAGCTGGTTATTCATAGCCTGAATCTGCACTCTCGTCACCTCATTCTCTTCTCGGATCCTTTTAATTATGAACATTCTGAACTCCATTTCTGTCATTCCTTCTACCATGCTGTCTTTGGGATCTCTTGATGTATCATCTAGGTTTGTTTGGGACACTTTCTTCCCGTGTTTTCTCATGCTGCTCATGTATCTTCCCCTCTAGCAGTGCAAATCAGAGGGATTGCAATTTCCCTGTAAAGACTTAGGGCGTCCCTGCAGATTTCCAGTAACTCACCAGATGTTTGAGAGGTGCTTGATCAAGTGGTGACCCAAGATAGCTGCTGTCTCACAACCTCCAGGTTGAGAATGAACAATGCTTCTGGGCAGAAGCAACCAGGAGATGTAGCACCGTGGCCCTGGAGCTGCAGCGCTGTGTCCCCTTGGGAAGGGGTGGGCTTAGGTCCGAGGGCTCAGACAGCTCAAGATGGAGTCTCTCCGCCAGGAAAGCTGTAGAATCTCGGTGTTTATTAAATGTCTGCCATACATATCAGCTTATGAATATCTCTCTTGAATTATTGTTGATAAAAGTCATTTATTTCACTAACAATGTAACAACTCAGTATTTTGAGGTTTTCTGTTTTTGTAAACATCTCACTTGTACAAAAATGCTGTCCTAGGTGCTGGGCTGGGGCTCAGTGGTGGAGCCCTTGCCTGGCATGTGTGAGGCGCTGGACTCGATTCTCAGCACCACATAGATAAATGAACAAAATAAAGATCCATCAACATCTAAAATATATTTTTTTGAAAAAATGCTATGCTAATCAATGCAGAGTATTTGTCAAAATTCCAGGTCCTTATTATGTGAGTTTTTTTTAAAAAATAAGATTCTGCAGGAGAACTTTTCTATGACCTTGATATTTGTGATATCACATGCCATTTTAAAAGTTTGCCACTGGAATAGAAAAAGGAGTTTATTTGCTTCAAGCAACAAGGAAACATACCCTCGATGTTAGAAATTATAGACAACACCACAAAGAAATGTGTAATCACAGGAGTCCTTTCAGAGTGCTTGGATCCCAAGTGGAGATGTCTTTAAGTGTACCTTCAAATGCAAATAGTAATGCTTGGGAAATAGAAAAGCAAGTGGTTCCAGGGAGGAAAATATCTCAATATCTCAGGGGAGGGTGGGTCTCCAGCTTCAGGAGACTCTCAAACAGTCCTGCCATCCTTGAGCAGTGAATCTATCATAACACTTAATAAGAAAGGGGCTTTAAGTCGAAACCAATGTGCCTGATGAAGCCAGGTGACCACTAGCAAACAACCACGTGGCACTCAGGGCTTGACTTGTGCTGGTGTCTTCAACTCGTGTCTCCAAGGGAGGAGAGCAGGCTCAGGGCAGGAAGGACACCGCCCTGCTCAGCACCAGCCGCCAGAAAGGCCCTCTCACCAGAAAGCATCCAGCTGGTTCTCAGCTGCTGAACAAAGCCTTCCGGGTGTGGGACAGAAGGTGAGAGTGGAACAGTATTCAGCAGCCCCTCCTGCTAAGTGGCTCAAACCACTCCAGTGTGTGCGTATGCCTCCCTGGGCCAATTCCCGACCTTTCTGGGTCATCCAGGGCAGGTATGAAAATAAGCCATTGGCCTGATGGCCCCATAGTTAACAGAAGTCAGAGCTTCAATAAATTAGGCAGAATGATTTCTTTTTGCTGAGTCTACCCCATCTTTCTGCTTGCACTGGGTCTCACATGAATCTGCTCTCACCAAAGAGCTTATGATAACTCTTCCAGATGACTATTCCCCTACCAAGAGAGGCCTCCCCTATCAAGGGGAGACCAAGAGGGCACTGGAGCAGGGTCTGGGGTAGGGATGAGATAGTAAATGCAGATTTAGCAAGAAAAACAATGTTTTATCAAAGCCGATTTCATGACTGATATTTACAAGGAGAAGGTTTATCCCCATGTTGCTGCTGCTTTGGAATACTCTTCCCACCAAGCTCCTTGGGTCTCCATGCACCAAGACAAGCAGGAAACACCCCCTTCTTATAATATAATGGAAATATTTTCCACTGAAAAATAAGAGCTGGGGTTACTTGAAGTCATGGAAGATGCTCCATGTCCTCGTTGATAGGTGGTTTCTGTCACTTCACCTAACTGTCAAATGCCCTGTTAGTAAGCAGGTGCACTTGGGTAGCCCACAATGCACCAGGTTCAGAGATCTGTAAAACCGGAATGACAGGCTTCAGGACAAATCCACAGCTGGCAAGAGATCCACTCCCCTTTCCTCAAATCCACCTTCCCACTGCATGTCCAGAATTGTGACTGACACCTCTCCAAGTTCATATTTTGAAATGATATTCCCTTGAGATTATAAATTAAATTAATCCCCTATTAACTGAATACAAATAAATGTCTTTATTGTTTCTAAGCTTTTAGGATAAAAATTAAGTCTCACAAATGCTACAAGAGAAATGTGGCAGGTATGTAAAAGTGAAACCGAAGCTTTCAACCTTACGTCATCGAGTGACCATGATCCACTCTTCCTATCCTTCCCTGGCATCTTCCTTCAATAACTGGACCATGCAGATTAGTCTTTTCATTTATCTCCTCCTAAACTCTTTTATTTTTCTAATTTAATTGAGAAATCCAAAGAGGCTGAAATAGTCTTACTTCTGGAGTAAACAATAGCAATTTCTTGGTGACCCATCATTTCCAGGGTCAGCATGCTATACAAACAGCTATAAAGGACTTGGTTTAATGGGACAAATTCCCAGTGTTGACTCATTACACTTAACATGCTATCGTATGATCCAAAGATTTTAAATGTTAAATCTAAACAAGTGATTGATTGATTTTTTTTTTAAAGTTCCCAAGTTTAAATTGTTAAAAACTTTCAAATGTAAAGAAAAATGCCATAAATTAAAAAATAAAGCAAATATATGCAACCATACTGAACAGGTATGATATATAACATATGTAGCAGATGAACCAAATTCTTACCTTCATCATGAATTTCTGTAGAGACATAAAGAAAAGAGAGAAAACAGTAAGTACGCATTATTTCAAATGCTTAATTTAAAACATCTCTTATTTATCAAGACTCCATTTTTCTAAAATGGAGACATGTGAACAATAAACAAAAAAATTAACCGTTTTTGCAACAAAACTTAGTATCAACTACATGCTAGGGGAAAGCTGCAGCAAGCAAAACTCTTTTTAAAGTGTTTTTTCGTTAGTTCTTCCATTTTCTTTGAAAACATGCCACTCGACTGAAATGCGTGATTCAATTGACAAGTTATCTAAGCACCAAGAAAGAGGAATAATCTTAATTTATCCTCTGAAAATGGTTAATAAAATAAACCTGTCATTTTATTCTTTGCATGTAAATGCAGTGAAATAAATAGCAGCACAACTAATTTTGGTAAAAACAGATTAGAAGCAGGTAGGGTGGCTGTCAACTACTGTGCTGCAATGAGCCCAGCACCCTTCATGCAAACAGGCAGCGATTCCATCCACACGTGGGAGGGCCCCCCAAAGAGGATTGCGGGAACGTTCCTCTCTCTCCCTTAAAATGACAGTCTCCTCATGCATTAGAAGAGTTCTTTCTTCTCTACAAAGCATTTAAGTGTATAAATCTTCCTTCATTTTTCACTAGGTTCCCTTACATTTCCTGGACTTATTAATGGACAGGCACAGAGATAAAACAGGAGGGGAAATGATGCTGCACTTCCAAACTGAGAGCTGACTTCAGCTTTTGGCCATGTGATGAGAGTCCTAGAGTGGGAAGGACACCTCTCCACAGTAGCGTCAGAGACATCAGTGGGGGAAAGACTCCCAACAGACGTAACAGTAGACATGACAGCCAACGCCCTGAGACATACAGACACAGTAATATATATGGAAATCCCACTGAGAATGATGGTTTTTATTTTCAAAGTTGTAATGTTTTTATTTTCAATGTTGTAATGTTAAGGGACAATTGTAAAGAACCTTCTCACTCTCAGCTTACAAAATAGAACCTGTTCAATTACACATTCTGTGACTGATGTTAATGATGAATGGTATCAGGAAAGTTATACTCCATGTCAAAACTGACTAATCAAAAGCCTACACGTGATTCATTAATGATGGAAATACAATCAAATTTGGAGTTGGGAAAAATCATTTTTAAAGCTTAATTCAAAAAACACAAAAATCCAACATTTTGCTAGAGCACATGGTTTATCACAGATTTCTTCATGAGATATTTTTTAATTGAGCAAGGTTTGGGGTGTTTTTTTCTTTAAAACATGTTCTCAGCCTGATTTTGTCAGTTAAAATTAGAATAAAAGAATGGTCAGTAGAGTAACTGAGGCCTGCTCCTCAGAATTTCCAAGTTGTGTTTGCAGGAAGAATGAGACAAAGAGGAGAAAATGTGCATATGCAGTAAGATAGAATGAATAATGCAAATTAGCAAAGCTAAAATATCCATCTCTACATATACATGTAATTTCTAAAAGACAACCAAGAGCATGGAAGATAAATTTGCAGCATTATTAACATTGCCTTTTTGTACAAATCTCTCATTGGTCAATCTGGCTTAAGTTTCAGATATTATCAAAGTTACAACATTATGAGATTTTCCAAAGAGATCATTCAAGGGCAAAGAAGAAAGCCAAATCCATTAAAATAAGAAAGATGAATATATTATTTTAATCTTAATGTAAACACTGCCTAACGATGATGAGAAACATCAAACAGAAAAAGAGTCACCAGAAAACACCCTTTAAAAGCAAATGACATCATGAGGAGAGAAAAGAAATTCAGCATGGAAGAAAGTAGACTCTGCAGGTGTGGAGAACACTGTTTTCTGGTTTGCAATACATTTAATAAATTAATTTGGCGTAGCTCACCAGGGAAGAGCTAAAACCTCATTAGGCAACTGGAGCAGGGTTACAACAGCTTGAGCTATGACCTGCTTTTTGCCTGAGAAGAATTTTTTGGATGATGATCAATTTGCACAGAAACACAAAGCGGGAGCGGATGTTCTTTAGGGCAAAAGTACAAGTCACAGTAACTCAGGGTCCCAGGGTGAGTTTAATTACTGTAAAACTGACAGGTCACACGAAACTCCAAATATGAGCATGAACCATGGGCAAAACCATCCATGCAGTCCCTTAACACGACACCAGGGAGAGAAATTGCTAGCACTATGTATCAACACAGAGGACTGGGAATTGAACGGATGACAAAAGGCAGAACTGTCTCTGGTATCTAAGTTTAATCACTCAGAGCAGCAGATCTGAAAGACCTAAGGGATCTTCTTAGTCAATGCAAACAGTTAGGAGCAGAAAACTGAGTTGAGCAGCAACATTTCACCTGGACGTTGCTGACTAACATGAGACACTGAGAAGATGAACAATTAGATGCACTGTGTGAGCACTGCAAAGAAAGAAACAGTGATTCAGGTAATGTAGTCAAGTTCCTCTCCCAAATGATGACTCTCAGAGTGACCTTGATCTTGATTTTTAAACCAGTATTTCAGCTAAGTGAAATGAAACAGACTTACAAAATTAATACTTTCACATAGGACATGTGTGAGAACTTTTAAATAAGCTTTTGCTAAAATATTGCCTCAAAAAGTGTCTAGATGAGGAGTGAGCAACAGAGCGACAAACACTTGGGGGACTGGTCACTAAACAGAGTTACCAAGTGCAATAATCAGATAAGCTGTTCTGCCCTCCCGTCTCCAGGTGGTAGGAGCCCCGTAACCTTCCAACCGCAACGTCTCCTTTATGAGTGAGGAAGAACCTGCTACTTCACCACGTTGATAGGATGGAAACGTTAGAACACCAAACGCTTGGGTTTGTGGGTGGGTATATCTAATTAGGGACGCTCCCAGTTATTTCAGGAGGCAAAAGGAATCTAGTATGAACAATTCCAAGTTCTAAACCTAACATACACTAACAGCATATGTAGTTATATATTTGTGAAAAACATCAACTATTGCTCTTATAATGAAAATGTCCCATGTCAATGCTTAACTTCTATGGTTTCCCCACTGAAAATATCCAAGACTCACTGATGAGACAGACGTGGGAACTGCATGTCCACAAAGCATCAGGACAGGCTTGGCTATTGACCCCTAAAAAGTAATGACACATATAATTCCTACAGAGAAGCTCTCATGCCACTCACGTTGATGGCTCCATGAACATGCTCTCGTGTCACCGGCATCTGGTTGAGCGAGCATGTAGATAAGTTTAAAAAGAACACTATACATTTTTTGGCAGATTTGTAGCAACTGTTGTCTTTTCAACCTATCAATCACTCTACTCAGTATTTAAATGGACCATCTTTGCTGCTGAGTGTGATGGATTTCACACACACACACGCACACACACAATTATCTAGCCCTTCTTTAGAAGAATAAAGGAAAATACACAGCTCTGAAAGCTCCTGTAAGTCCTGACATTTTATCTGTGACAAATGTTTATATGTCACCGAGCTCATGAATGAAGCTCTTCCTTACCAAGCTTGCCTCAGAAGAGAATTTCCCTCAGTGAAGAACAAATCCAGCTCTGCAGAGGACACGTGTGCCATAATGACCTGAAGACTCAGGAAGCCCACCCCACTCAGACACAAATAAAAAGTCACCTGCATCCAGATAGAGAAGGTTCTGTATTTGCTTCCAAACCACTTTAAACATGAATGCACCTTCATTTTTAGATAATGTGAAAGCATTTCAGAAACCCTCACATAATCATAGCTGGGTGTAAAAATGCATTTTTTAAACAATTGCCGAGTTAGGAGCATTTGAAATTATTATATCTTAATAATTACAACATCATTTTGTTCTAAAAAATAGAAGTATAAGCATCTTTGGTCTACAAACAAGGTTTTATTTACAGCAATTTCCCAGCCTATTCCATTCTTTTACTGTCCCCTCCCATGATCTGAAATCCTGGGCCTCCATGTTGCAAACCAATGGCATCTCTTAGGGAGGGGCTGGAGAGAGGAGATGCAAAGAACAGTCCGTTACTTCCTAAGCAGGACTCAGAAATATTACTCCCTGTTAAAGTACAAAAAGCAGCATTCCGTCCCTCAGTGGGCTTCTGGGTAAGCACAGGTGCACAGCTGTCCCAAGGAGACTTTGAGGAAGAGGGAGAGGTGAGACTGAGGGCAGAGGGGGCTGAGGGACAGAGGGAGGGGCCGAGGAGACAGCTGATGGACCTCTGAGGGAGCTACTGAAAAGAGCACTATCAGGAGGCTGATCAGGAAGTCATTTTAATCTCCAGGTACATTTAAGTCTTAGGAGGTTCCTAAAGGTCTTGATCTGGGGTTCCTCAACACAGTCCAGACAAGCAAGTTTAACAGATGTGAGAATGGGACACCTGTCCCAGAACAGACAGCAAATGCCACCATATTCCAATACAAGGCTAGAGCACCAGCAAAGACACCAAGGAGGGGGCTTTGAAACCACCGGCAGCCCCGGGCTCACCTGCTGCTCCTGGCTGACCACCTACCTCCCGGCTGTCAGCAGCTGGACAGCAAGACAACCAAGACTCCGAGAGAGCTGCTGGGGGCCAGGAGTCCTCCCTCCCTCCCCAGCTTTACCTCGCCCCAAACCCAGTGAGGGTGTCTTCAAAGGCACCCCGTGCCTGGGAGCTGGACCACGGAGGCTGGCATCTAAGCCTAGAGAGGGAGAGGTGAGAGGCTGCCCACAAGCCCCGGAGAGAGCCATTGGGGATTCTCCTAGGACACCAGGAGCTCTCAGGAGGAGGAAGCATCGCCCACCAGCAAGAAGAGGAGCACTTGCCCATAGCACCAGAACTGCAGGCAGGACACCTGCCAACTGCCTGCAGAGAAGGACGGCTTTGAACACCTGGCAAGCCCCACAGATCACTGTGGCCAGAAGAGCTCTTTCCTGCCCACCTCCCCACTGCTCCTTCCCACTGCATCGGAAGAGGGCCGAAGCCGGGGCACAGAGTGGGGGCCCATGGAACCTGGCAGGTGAGGTGAGAAGCCGCTTCTACCAGGCCCCACCCTGGAGACCTGAGCCATCCCAGGGGAGGTCGTCTGCATGAGACAGAAGGCTGTGATCACTGAGGTGGGACTTGTGTGCCTTGAGACCACTGTGGGGTGTTTCACTCTCTCCATATGAGAAAGGTCGTGGTACTTGCTTCAGTTTAACCCAAGGGATGGACCAGGCCACACAGCAGGGTGAAGAGTCCAGAGTGGGAGGGGGTCAATTATTTTCTGTTGCCCTGCCACATCCGGCTGCTGCAGGAGAATTTCAAACTTCTCACAGAAAGCCTAAGATTTGAACTGGCCTTCAAAGGAAGCAGTAGCTCCCATCTGAAATTCACTGACACGTCTACAGAATGTGCATCAGTGTTCCGAGACAGGACTGGCAAAAGCTTCTGGTTTTATGGTACATAAATGAGCCAACATTTCAGCATCACTATGTTTTACCACCAATATGACAGTAATATTTAAGAATAAAAAAGGAGTCGTGCAGATTCTAATCCCCTGGAGGAGGAGACTCTGGCCCACAAAGGTTGGCCTACATAAGGCTACGAACCTGGGAACTGGCAAAGCTCAGCCCGGCGACGTCAGCTCAGTGACATTTCCATCACCTTCTGAGAACTAGAAGGTCCTCCCTAAGGTAAGACTTACAAATAAACTTCATAAAATTAAATTTTAAGATGAGAAATTATTATGGAAGTAAGAAAAAAGCAAAGAGACAGATCAATAATTGGTGCACAGAGGAACCAAAAGGAGTGACCCCAGGCCAAGGCGCAGTGTCATGATTTGCCTGTACGTTGTATTTCCAGGAGATGTACACAAAGTGGCTGGAGTGGTTGGTCAAGAAATATCACCCTAGATACAGCACCACAGTGGAAGGGAAGTGATGGGATGGAGAGGAGCATGAGGGAGGGGGTTCAGGATGCTGGTCTCAGGTGCATGTCATCAACAGCAGCTCCTGGAGAGAAAGGAACTTCTGTTACCAAGACAAAAATGAGGAGGAGCGTGGATCAGAATGCTAACTCTAGACACAGAGGAAGGTATGGAATTTCACAAAGAAAGAGCTGAACAGAGCAGTAGTAGCTTAGTTTAAAGGAACCAGAGGTGGATTTAAACTGCCCAGGAAGAGAGGACAGAAGAGGTAGGTAGTTCTCAAAGGTCAAGCTGGGTGCCATTGCCAGGGAAATGGAAAATTTAAAAAATAAAATTTTCCTGACCACAAAGGGCTGAAAGACGTGAAACAGAATTGCAGAAAGGAGTTGTTTGGGGGTAAGGTCCTGGAGGGCCACCAAGAAGTGGGAAGACCCAGCAAGCAAGAGAGCTGGGTCCCAGGACCAGGGGCCATCAGCTCAGCCAGCCTTCAAAGAGCCAGCCTGATGTCACCCAGCAGACCACACAGCCAGGAGGAGCCTCTGGGGCAAAGGGGGCGGGGACGTCCGTCCTGTGAGACACTGACACTGGAACGCTGGCTGGGGGAACCGAGGAGATTGGGCTCATCCCCACCCCCTCCGAGCAGATGAGGCATTGACACTCAGGGCAGAAACGCCACTGGCTCACATCACAGACCAGTGACCACGAGGGCCTCAAGACAGCCTCACCTTCACTTGGTAAGATTACAGAAATAAACTGAGCTGCCTTTTTCCGTAGTGCAGGGGACAACAGAGGGCTGAACTAGATTTTGAGATTAAACAGTCAAGTCTTTGGCAAACACAGAGTATTAATAACAAAAGCCTTCGTGTGGGTCAGAAGCACATCGTAACTCATGTGATCAAAGCCGATCCTGCAAATACTCTGTGGCTCTGGGGATGCAGAGCGTGTTCACAGACCCCACGTCAGAGGAAGCAGAACCAGGAGCGCCGCCCGCCCAAGGGAAGGCCACACCTGGGAAGGGGCCGCTCACCAGAGCAGGCAGTGCGAACAGAGGGCACAAGCCACGCTGGAAGCAAAATAAAAGGGTCAGAGGCAACAGCGGACATGCACTTTCCAACCTCAGCTCCTTGGCAAATGCGTGAAACACATACCCATTTTTCCACATCAACTTGCTGTGGAAAGAAAAAGCCAAAATAAAATTTTAAAAAACAAACAAACAAATACCTAGCAATATTTCAATGGCTGTCATTTAAATCAATTATAATGCAGTACCTGCACCAAAATCTACTTCCAAGTCTAAAGGAACAATATTGGAACTTTTAATTAACAACATTTAATCTCATCAGACAGAAAAAGCTCAATGTAACAATCAGATCGTCAACAGGCATCAGGCAGGAATTGCAACAGGTGCGTGAAATAACGACTCTCTAACATGTTCAAAAAAAAAAAAAGATGCAACTTTACATACTTCTCAAGCATACCAGGCCTCCTGCTCCAGGAACTAACTTAAAAAACCCATTTAACTAAAAAGAGATCAGTTTGGAGACATAGCATCTAACTATAATTTCTCTCATGATATTTAAGGTAAAGTTTATCTTACCTCATTCTTTTGAGGATTACATAAAATTTCACATTATAAGAGAAAGGCATGTTTTGTTAAATCGTTCCAAAGTCATATGGGAATAAAATTATTTTTAAAGTTCTATTTAGTGATGAATGTGTTGGTCACATGAATATATGACTCTTTAAAACATAAGTGACCACAATTATATCCAAAGTTTAAATAGAACAAGCAAAAAAGACATCTGTCCACAAAGATTGCTACAATATCCCAGGATTCTGAGCAAATCAATTGGAATGGAAAATTCCATCACTGAGGGACATTCTCAGTCTTAAATTTTCCATAATTTGTGGCTTCTGTAGAATGTACGGTTGGTGTCCTGCGAGAGGTAGATTTACTTCAGACTCTTCATGCCTAAGTTAAATTGTAATTCTTTTTCCTTAGAAAATTCATTAACAAGTAAGAGGTAAATGTCACCGAGAGGGAAATCTTGGACGAAAGCTAAAAATCTCCATCCCTTAGAAGTGAACTCCTGGGAGGCCACGCTCATTTGCAGAGTGGTTTCTGTTTTTTTTTTAACATTATAAAATGATATCAAGGATATCAACCTAAATAAACAGGCAGAATTTTCTGAAGCCTTGGTGAAATTCAGTAGGTTCCTTGCAAGAGTATTCTGGCCTCTTTTGTAATTTATTTAGTCTTCAGAAAAACCTGTTCTAAACCTATGCCCTCCTTTGCATTTTAAAAACACACTATTTTTTATTAAATAAGGAACACCACTGAGGGAAAGGCCTGGTTTTCACTGTGCAGTTTCTACTGTCATAGAAAGTTCCAGTCCTCCCTTGAACATCAACCCATTGGAAGGATGAGTCCATTTCCAGAGACCTGGTAACAGGCAGCTTATTCAGTTCCGCACAGGTGTCTTATCCTGCTCCAACCCCGAAGGCCAAGCACTCACATTCATGCTCTTTCAAGGAAAACAGTTTGAGAAAGTGTGAAATGATTTCCTTTGCATATTTACCAGGAAAAGAGAATATGATGCAGCTTGAGTGACAGTGATGATTATCAAAAGACACATCACGCCATCACGTTCACATCTACATGGTCGACATGGACAGGTCAAGCACAAAGACAGGCACTACAGAACTCACAAGAAGAAACTCGTAATCAGGGTCACAAGTGACAATCACCAGCAACAGAAGCACTTTAACGATGTACGTTACACAAGAGAAACACAGAGCTTAGACAGCAGGGATGAGGAGTAATGAGTAACAGGTCCCCAGAGAGAGGCCCAGCAACACTGTGAGCGTGGGCGAATTATCAGCTAGACACGCAGATGAGACAAACAGTCCCGAGGTTCAGAGACTGACGGAAGTACAACAGACGTGTAACTCCACATAAGCAAAGCAGAGCAATTTCATGACACGTCCCCTACTAAGGTCAACAAGGATCATTTGGTCACATCCTTGCACATGGTGAGGAGTCAAGAGATTTATATGGAGCCATTCAAGGAAGGGAAATATAAAATTCACAATGAACTTGACCAATTTTAGAACTTAAACTGTTACCAAATCCACAAAACATAAAACTAATGAACATTTTTCCCAGTAACTTATTATCTATGTAGGATTTTTAAGAAATATAGCGATCCCATTACTTTAGCAAATATAAATATTTTTATATCTATAGGAAATTATATTAAATGTCTTCCCATATTAACATAATAATAAATAGGCAAGCTCATTTTTAAAATAAAAACAAAATTTCCCTTAAAGTAAACAATAGTAATTTAAAGGTTAACTTGATTAAGCAGAGGACATAAAAAATCCAGCAATAACTGCTTATGATTTATAATTTATGTCACACAAAAGATGAATAATTCATACATCATCTATTTTGCATTCATATTTTAATTACCACTTTAGAGCACATAAACATGAATTATTCTACAATTATAAAAAGTTTTGCTGCTTCTTCCCAATAACTTTATTTTACTGTTTAAGATGATTTCATTATTATCAAATCTTTTATCACATATTAAATAGTTACGATAGTTACCCATGGGTGATATGTGCCAAGGCCCTAAGTAGATACCTAAAACCACAGAAAGTACTGAATACTTACTGTCTTTTCCTATATTCCCTGTAACATTGCTACATAGTACTAGAGTTAATCTGTCCTTCTGTATTTTATGCCTGGTGCCTCCTTTGCATACTAGCCTTGCACTTTGAGACCATTATTATGTAAAATGAGGCCTAGTTGAACAGAAGTATTATATCATGGGAGTCCATGTAATAACAAAGAAGGCCATTCTATGACTATCAGGAGGGTAGCATATATAGTGTGGATGCGCTGGATGGAAGGACTATTCATTTCCTGGAGAGAATGGAGCAGGATGGTATGAGACTTCACCATCATACTCACAACAGAATTTAATACTTGTTTACTTCTGAGATTATTTCACTGGATATTTTTTAATTGTAGTTGACCGCAGCCAACTGAAACCACAGAAAGTAGAACTCAGATGAGAGGACAACTGTACTGTGTGCCAGTCTCTGACCGCACAATTCATGGTTTTACTGTCTACACTTCACGTGTGAGGAAGCCAATGACATACAAAGGTGTCACCCATCTTCCACAACAACTGAAAGTCACTTGTTACTAAATGGTGGAGATGGACTTGGAGTTGGATCTTTCACTCAAGGTACAACACTCTTTTCTCTTGTTTCAAATTTTTGATCTGTATTGAATTCAGAATTGGCAAAAAGCCCATTTCTGGATAGGAGCTAACAGGATGTGTTAACAAAAATGTAACATCAAGAGACTAGCGTGACACACCAGAGACTCACAACATCAAGTACATTAGCCTAGATGTTCCAACAGCAATGCTGGTTTTTTGCACACATACATTTGAAGATAATTATATTGTAAGAATGAGAAGTTCATCGTGAATTTAGAATTTTTGGTAATGAAAGATAATAAAAACAATTAAAGTATCTGATGAATGCCTATAATCCATTCCCCTGTCATAAATTTTTTAAAATAATAAATTAGAGAAAACCAAAACCCAAAACTTATCCTATAAATGACTATCCATCATACCTGTTACTGATATTACTGATATTAAGATGGGGGCAGAGGCCTAGGACTCGAAAATTCTGTGTTCCAGAAAATTCTGTGTTCCAGGGGACTTAAAATATAATGAAGTCATTCAGAAATTTTTAAGTGAAATTCTGATTTGAAAGGGTCACATTTTCACTGAACAAAATAGACACAGACAGATATAAAAAGCTTGAGTGTATTGCTTGCTAAAATTTTACTAGTAAATAAGTCTATGAAATCAGCATCCAGATCTAAAAACAGAAGAGAACTCATGATCCAGAGCCACCATCACATCCTCCCCCAAGGTGACTGTGATTCTATCCCCCTTGACTTGTTTTGCCTTATTGAATTTGGATAAAAGGCTGTGTTCTCTGTCGTATTTAGCTTCCTTAAACAATGCTGTTTGTGAACTTATTAAAACAGTTAATTCTCACTTGCAGAGTACCCCATTATATGAACACATCACAACTTATTTAACCACTTAAGTGTTGATAAGCATTCAGGTTGACTCTGACTTGAGGCTATGGCAGATAATTTCATGATGAACATATTGTCCGCCCTTTTGGTGAACACTTGGATACTTTCCACTGGATATGTGCAGGGACTGGAATTACAGGGTTGTTTATAAGTGTTTGGCCACAGCACACACAGAGAGTTTCCAGGAGGTCATATGAACCCACATGCCCTTCAACAGAGCGGGACTTGCAGCTGCTCCAGGTCTTCCCCAACACTTGGTGTTACTGGTCCTTGAGCTTCTGCTGTCCTGGGTGTGCAGGAGTGTCTCAGCACAGCTTCTGTCTGCATGTCTCTGACGCCTGCTGATGAAGTACCTCTTCATTTGCCTTTCTACATCTGGCATCCACCCTCAGGAAGTGTTCAAGTTTTGCCATATTTTCTAATCCAGCTGTCCACCTTCACTCATCTGATTTGTTGGAGTCCTTGTATTTTCAAGCACGGGTCCTCTGTCATACGTGTGCACTGCTAATGTCTACTCCAGCCTGGATCCCACCAGCAATTTGGATGAACAGGCCATCTTAAGCAGGGAACAATTTATCAATCCTTTCCTTGATTATTGTGGTAGTTTTTTCTCAAGAAGTTCCTCCTGCATTGCTTTCTAGAAAGGTCATTGTTTTACCCTTCAACTGAGAGCTACAACTCACCTGGTATTGATGTTTTGTGTGATGGTAGAGAGGAACCAAAGGTTGTCCCTCCACCTGGGGTCACTGTCCAGCTGACCCTGCACCAATTCCAAAATGAGGACCCACTGCCCTGAAAGGTCACCTACTGATGTATCAAGAAACTAACTCAGGGATCTACTTAAGAACTCTTTTCTACTGGAGCCTATTTTTCTATCTCTGTGCTGACATCAAACTGTCTTAATTATTATAACATTAAAATGAGTCTCAACATCTGGTAGACAAAGACTCCAAATTTGTTCTTAAATATTATATTTGTAATATCACCCTTCTTCATTTCCTGTAATGCTCACAATCGGTGCCGTCAATTTTCACACACAAGAGAGAAAGGTCACCGAAATTCAGATGGAAACTGCGGTGATCTACAGATTAATTTGGAAAGTGCCAACTTCGTAAAGCCAAGCCTCCTGGTACATGAACACAGATGGCATTTCTCTTCATGATCATCTTTATTTCTCTCAAAATGCTTTCAATTTTCTAGGTAAAGATCTGTACATCTTCCACGGGAATTATTCCTAGGTATCTGATGTTTTATTACACCGTTTAAGTGGATTCATTTAAAAATTTTTATCTTGCAATTACTTTTTGCTAACACGTAAAAAGGTAACTCAGTAATCTATATAGAGCAGTGCTTTTGCTTCAATTTTAGTTCTGAAAGTGTCCCCTTTAACACCTATATTCAACACATTTAAGATTTCACTGGTTTTTCCATTCTGTAGATACTTCTTTCAGTTTAGTGATGTTTCCTTAATTTACTGACATACTGGTACTACAATGAACTGTGTTTAATTGTTAAAATGTTTTGTGGTATCAAAATACTTCTTTCTTTCCTCTCTGAACATGGTGACCCATAAAAATTGGTTTTGTGAATCCATAATTGATTTTTGAATCCCAACATGGTTTTAATAGTTGATATATTCATGGATTTGATTTGCTCTTATTTTGTGGAGTGTTTGTACATCTATGTCCATGATATTGTACCTTTTTTTCTTGTGAAGTCTTTGTCATGTTTTAGGATCAGGATTCCAAGTGGGCCCCATAAAATTAGCTGGAACTCTCTTCTCAGTTTAACATTGGTATCAGTGTTTCCTTAACTGTTTGGAAGAACTGACCAGGGAGGTCACCTGGGCCTGGACATTTTTGTGGCAGTAATGCTTTCAATTACCATTTAATTTTCTTTAATAAGTAGAGAGTTCATATTTCCCACCTCTTAAGTGAGAGATGATGAACTATTTTTCTAGGAAATTTCAGTATCAATGGAATGACTTTAATACCTTATTGAAGTTCATTAACTTATTCTCTATACTATTTCTTCTTTCTACATTTTTGGGGTTTAATATTTTCTTTCTGGTATCTTCTTGAAATACTTAGGTAATTACTCAGTCATTCTTCTACATTCAGGGCCAAAACCACTATAAACAATATTAATTGCATCTGTAATTTTAGAAATATCTCATTTTTCCATTATTATCCAGTTTAAAATATTTTCTAATTTTCCACTGTGACTCTGTCTTTTCATAGATTTATGGGGTTTTATCTTTTGTTATTGATATCTCGCTTAATTGTATGATCATCAGAATATACTAAATTATTTCAAAACTTTGAAATTTATACCTGCACCATGACCAATTTTGGTAAATGTTCCACTTGCACTTGAAACAAATGTGCACTTTGTCAATATCTAGTGCAGTATTCTGTACATGTTTATGTGTATGTTTATCAATCCTGCTGTTCAGATTCTACATCCTCATTGATTGGCATGCCTGCTTATTGTAATAGTTACTGAAAGAAGTATGGTAACATTGTAGGTTGGTTTATTTTTCCTTATAATTTTGTCCATTTTGGGCTTTACAAATTTAAAAGCTATGTCATTCGATTCACATAAATTCATAATTATTTTATTTTTCTTATAAACTCACCATTTCACTGAAATGAAACGTCCATTTCATTTCTAGCAATACCTCTCACCATGAATTCTTTTTCAGGTGGTAACATTACTGCACCTATGTCCTTTCCATGCAGCTTGGCCATGTGTACAACTTTGCCGACCTATTACTTTGACCCTTTCTGGGACATAATCTCAAGGTCTGCCTCTGGTAAACAGCATACAGTTATTAATGGTGCTTAGTCAAGACTAAAAATGCATGAATTTGTCCCTTCCACCACCCCACTCTGTGCTGGAAATTGCCCAAACCCAGGCCTCCTGCAGGGTAGGGCAGTGCTCAGGCCGCACTACAACCCCAGCCCATCTATAAATTTTAATTGACATATTTTGTGCATTTCCAGTTAATGTTGTTACCAACATATGAGTTTATATTTACCATCTTATTTGTATTCTATTCATCTCATATTCCTTTAAAAGTTCCTAAAATATAATTTACATGCCATAAAGTTCTCTACCTTAAATTGCACAATTTCCATGTTTTAAATTTTATTTAGAGCTGTGAACCATCATGATAATGTAGATTCAGTCTCATGTGCTCTTATTTTCTCTGCTTTCTTCCTCCTTCTGCATTGATCATATATTGGGATATTCCACTTTTCCTCTAAAGGTTACTGCCTATACTTTACTCATCTTTTATTTAGTACCCTAGAGATCACATATGCATCTGTGGTATTTATAATCTCAATTTTTAGTAACTATGCTATGATCCAGAAAACGCTGGGACCTGTGAACATGTGTCAAGGAGTGAGGCCTTTCCCTCTGTTGTCACCGCTCTGCTTCTCCACACCACGCATGCGCAAGCGCTGCCTTCCCACGGGGGTCAGGCATGCTCAGTGCATTTTATACCTCCTGGGATCGTGAACCCCAAGTCCTGAACTGCCTCAGATGTTTCCAAAGCTCTGAATCCTTTTTCTTTTCTTTTTTTTTTGACTTAATATTTATTCATAATAAGAGCATATTATTCTTCTTTATCCCTTTGTTTTAATTTTTTTATTTGTTCTAGCTATACATGACGGTAGAAAGCATTTACACATTCTGATAAATCATACATAAATGGAGTGTAACTTCTCATTCTTCAGATTGCACATGATTGCAGGACCACATGGGTCGTGCAGTATACATGCACATGAGGTAACAATGTCCGTTTCACTCTCCTATCCTTCCTACCCCCGTGCCCCTTCCCCTCCCCCCACTCCCCTCTACCTTTTATTTATTTAGTATTTGATTATTTTTGGTAATTTATCACCTCTTAATTAAATCCTTTTAAAACTTTCCCAGTTGGGGAGCTGCTTTTCTCCACAGTTAGAATCCTGGCTGACTGCAAGCTGAAAATGAAACTACTGGATTTTTTTTTTCCTAAAATTTTCAGATAAGGTCTCATCCAAACAATAAATATTCAAAACAAATTCTAACAACTTTGGGTTTGGCCTACAGGTTTCCTTCCCCAAAAAACATGTGTGTGATACATGGATGCCTTGGGACAGGACAGTTAAGAAGTCACCCATCTGCAGTTAACGAGGAATTGATGAAAGCCACGCTGTATACTTTCATTAAAACATTTGCATGTGGGTAAGCCAATTATATTTTAATAGGCAATAGTTCATGCCTTGAAAGTAGACAGGGAAAGAAACATACTTCACTACAGTCTGTTAAACTATAAAAACTAACATTTATACCTGCTGACAAGGGCATTGCATTGGTTGCTTGTAGACTTGCTTTCTGTCCTTAACTAGTATTCTCGTTAGTTAGCAAGCTACTTTTTACTTTTTTCATCTCTCCATGTGTTGTTTTCCAATGGCAGGACTACAGCTTCACTGGATCTCCAACAGAGCCGTCTCCCAAGGGCTCTCAGGTATAGGCTGAGTAATTTTAAAATGAAAAATGCAAAGTACTAAATGAGCACACACAGATACCGCATTTATGTTAGGGAAATTATAAATAATTAAAGAGCATCTCTGTGTACTGGAATATTGAATGTGATTTCTATTTTAAACTGCATGAGACTGCAAAATCCTTCCTGCTATCAGTCTGAGAAAGAAATTTACCGTAGAGTTAATTAAGCAAATGAAGTCACAAATGTAAGTCCAGTAATTTGTTAAGACATTGGCCCAATTTTATGGTTTTACTCGGGTTTTGTATTAACTAGGCAGAACTCCGTTATTTTTTAGATGTTGAAAAATGAAGCAGATTTAGTCTTCTCAGCAGTCTTCCACACTAACACAACGTAAGACGTAATTCAAGGAAAGGCCTTATAATTTATAATCACAATTTTGAATTTTTTAATCTCTTTTAAAATTTAAACCAGGCAACAAGGAACTAAGACCTACCACTTCCTAAATAATTTGCTTTAGAAAAAAACAGTTCTTATAATACTACTTAAATGCTCTCTGAATTTGCCCAAACCCTCAGGAAAGCAAACAGACTTTTAACTCACAGTAACTAACACTTCCTCAAAGCACAGAATATGCTAAAGTGGCTCTTACAGAAACTTCCAAGTTAACAAATTAAAGTGGATGGATACTAATGATATAGTAGCTCTCTCCCATGTGGGCTCCTTATCAGAATTAATAAGTACAATTAAATACCACAAGTCATTTCATGTGGGAGAATCAATAGTCAAGAAGAGACTGTGGATCAACTGTGGGGGGAGAGAGCGACGAGGGAGGACAGTCTTATTACTGAACATTGGAACGCTGCTCAAATGTTAGGCCATTAAATCAGGGCCGTTGACAATGCCGCCGTGCTTGGGTGACAGAATGCTTAGTGCTGAGTCACAGCCTGGGAACCGGAGAGAATCGACTGCATGATTTAAAAGGCTTCACAGTAAATATAAGGAAGGGAATCATCAGTCACGAATAATGGTGGGACTGGCACAACCATCAGGAAAAATCAGCTTCAATACTCATCTCAATAACCCCCAGACAGATCTACATGAATAACAGGCTTCATGTGATAAGGAACTCTGAAAGCCCTTCCAGGCCTACTCGCCATGAAGCAACGGGGGTGCCCAGAGAGACACAGAGCTTCTAAAATGTGGACAGCCCTGTCCCACAAGCCCTCACCCTCTCCCCTTCCAACATGGGGCCAGGGCGTGGCTTCTGCTCAGGAAGGGGGCGGGGAGATGAGTCCTCTGCCATCCACAGGGGGCCAGCCAGGACTCACCATCACGTTCACCACCCTGGGCATGGAGTGGGCTTCAAGAGGAGAGCCAGTGGGGCACTCAAGAGAGATCCGGAAACTTCCCTGAAGGAGACAGAGACTCCAGATGGGTGCGCTGGTACAAGAGAGGCTCAGCAGAGCTGCCTGGGCCATAGGGACCAAGACTCTCTCTGACTGTGTCTGCCATGGATGTCCAGAGGACAAGGAGGACAAAGAGTCACCAACTCAAAGCTGAAAGCTTTGGTAATTGTGTGCCTGTTACCACTCCCAAGAAACTACAATCGAGGTGATGAGAACCAATAGCCAACTAGCAGAGAACTGCAAAACGAATGAATAAATAAAAATAAGTACTCCAACAATCCAGTGCAATCCCAATGAGAATCCCAACAAGTTATGTTGTAGAGACTTTAAAAGTGGATTCTAAAGTGCATATGGGAAGGTCAAAAAAAGAAAAGCAGAATGACCCACACAATGTTGGAGAACAATGTCAAGGACTGATACTACCCGACTTCAAGACTTACTATAAAACTACACTAATCATCACTGTAGTGAAAGGAGACACAAATAATGTACTGACTGCTGTCGTCCTGATCAACACCACAGAGAGCACGTCAGAAACAGATCCACATAAGCACAACCAACCAAAGACGAGGAAGAAGCAAAAGCAGCCAACAGAGAAAGCCAACGACCTCGAACCAGCAATGCTGAAACATCGACATTATGGAATAAGGAAAAATGAACCCAGAACAGAACTCAATCCTTTCACGAAAAGATCTAAATGTAATACACAACAATGTCACGCTCAGAAGATAAGAGAAGAAAACCTAAGACCTTGTGAGGGCAATGACATCTTGGATATAACGCCAAACCACGATCCACACGTGACAAAGATTGACACGTTGAGCTCCATTAAAATTAAAACCTTCTGCTCTCTGAGAGACATCGTTAACCAAATACAGAAGGAAGTCACACCTGGGAGAGAGTCTTTGCCAAACAGACAGACCCACTATTAAGGTGACCACAATATATAAAGAACTCTTAAATCTCAACAATAAGGAAGTAACAGCCCAATTCAAGACAAGGCAAAAGATCTGAACAGATACCTCACCCATGAAAACACGCAGATGGCAAATAAGTACAGGAGAAGATGCTTCACATCATGTATATGGTAAATTAAAACAATCAGGCACACCTACTGGAATGTCTAAAATCAAAACAGTGACATCATCACATGCTGGTGAGGATGTGGATTTGGAGGACAGTTGGGCAGTCTCTCTCAATACTAAACATACTCCTCACTCAGCACATGATCACATTCCTCAGGATCTATCCAAAGGAGCTGAAAACGTCCACATGAAAACCTGCAAACACATTTACAGCAGCTTTATTCATAAGCAAAACTTGGAAGCCATCAAGATGCGCTTCAGCATGTGAGTGGGCAATCAACTGGGCACAACCAGACCACGGAATATTTTTTCAGTATAAATGAGCTTTAGGGCTGGGGTTGTAGCTCAGTGGTGGAGCGCTTGCCTAGCATGTGTGAGGCACTGGGTTTGATCCTCAGCAGCACATATAAATAAATAAATAAATAAATAAATAAATAAATAAATAAATAAATAAAGGTATTATGTCCATCTACAACTAAAATATTTTTTAAACAAAAATAAATAAATGAGCCTTCAATGCATATTGCTACCTCAAAGAAGGCCCAGGTACTGCAGGATTTCAGCTACATGACGTTCTGGAAAAGGCAGGACCTCAGAGAGCAGAAGATCAGCCATTCCTAGTGGCTGTGGAGGATCCAGAGCTGCCAGGCGAAGACCAGGGCATTTCCACAGCGGTGAAACATTCCCGATAGGAGAGCAAAGCTGCATCCGGGTTGTTATTCAGGTTTCAAAGCCCACTGAGCGCACAGCACAAAGAACGACCCTACTGCGAACCTGCGACCTTCGTTAATAACACTGTGTCCATCCTGGCTCAGCCACCAACCAGACAGCACACCAGGGCAAGATGTGACGATGACAACGCTGAGCCCACAGGAGGTTCTGGGAACACGCTGTGCTTCCCAGACGTTTCCTCTACACGTAAGACTCTTCTAAGAAAGTGAAACCCATTCTCAGACATTTAATTCTAATGTGCAGAAATGCATCTAACGCACTCTTCTCTCGCACAGTGCTCCCCACGGGACAGGTCCTCTCCTGCCAGGTAATACAGGGCTCTCAATAAATTCCTCTAGAAGAATTTCATGAAGACTCACTTTTTCTAAAACTTTGGAAATCAGTACAATACAACATCCATCTGGCAGTCCCTTCAGTCAGAAATATTTAATGATATCTGCTAAAACCCAGGCCTGGTCCTCGGCTTTAGTGATATAGCAGGTGGACACGGCAGAGCGGAAGCCCAGTCAGTCCTTCTGGGTTTATGCTGTGATGTGGATAGTAATCTAACCAATAGGCAGTCAATCAACAAACCATTAACACTAAGTATGTCAGAGGGTGAAAGCGCTTTGAAGAAATGCCAACAAGGTCGAAGGTGTCTAGCTGGCGTGTGTGTGTGTGTGTGTGTGTGTGTGTGTGTGTGTTTGGCAGGGGGAGTAACGGGCAGCACCATTTCATAAAAACTGGTGAAAGGAGAAAGCTTTCCACCCAACTAGACAAGAGGATTTATTTTAAAAAAATAAAGTTCGAATTTTAAGAGAAAAAAAAAATTCAATAGATTTCAAATATATAAAAATCATTGTAATTCCAGAATATCACAGATATGCACCATCTGATTCATGTTTGCTAATGTTGACACATGAAAAAAAAACATTTTTTTCCTTCGTAAACATAAAAGAACCTGAGAAAAATGTCCAAATTGAATGACGCTAATCAAATAAAGTAAGGTGTACATTCAAAATCCATGATCTAAACCAGTGCCTAACATGATTAGATTACATGCTGATCGAATCAGCCTGCTTATTGAGTTTGATGCTGGAGTCTCTGCAAACCATGTCATTCGAATGCATGGATGACGTCGGCTGGAGCTGCTGAGCAGAGAGCTGCCTTTCTAGAAAGGGAAAGGCGCTGTACTAACCATTTGAACATCTGTATGCATCCCATAACATCATGCTCTATGCCTTAAATATACACAATAAAACTCATCTTTTTAAAACTACACTTTGTTTTTTTTTCTCGTAAGTTCATCAGCCCAGCCAGCTGAGAAACGAGCTTCCCCTGACGCACAGAACACAATCTACATCACACAGAGGCATGGCGAAGGCTCGCCAACCCTTCCTCTGTCCTCGGGCTACCCCGTCTACTCTAACAAGGGAAAACAAAGGGAAAGAAGCTGTCTGGGTAAAACTCGGCCAGAGGAGGCGCAGGGGTACCTCTCAGCTTGGACCACCGGCCTGTCTGCCCAAGAACTTGAACAAACGTCCTTCAGATGCAGTAACACCAAAAAGGTAACAAAACACCAGAAAATAAGGATAGAAATGAGACACAAAGATCCACTTTTGGAAGGATGAATACTGAAAACTCAGAAAGTCTTCAAAGAATCAAGTCTTTTTTATGCAAAACATGTCTGGATCTGTGAATTGGCAGCACTTCAGAGAGACTGCAGTTCCGCCCACTGGCTTGCAGGGAAGTCAGGTTCCCGCCCGTCAGAGCATCTTTCAGGGACAAGATTCAGGACTCTCTGGTTCCCATCTGGCCTGGCCAACCACATCTTCCTGAAGCTCAGGGCTTCCACGAGGGGCAGACAAGTAACAGCATCCAGGGACACCACGCCCCCATCCATGGAGCCCGAGGACATGCCCCAGGAAAGCACTCTACTGGCTTTGAAATGGAGAATGGACTCAGAAAAGCCAAGGACAGGGTCTCCCCCAGCCCTGAGGGTGGGTGCAGCCCTGGTGACGCCTTGACTTTAGCTCACGAGAGAGCAGACCTGGGCGGTCTAGAACTGTAAGGTAGTAAATTTACGTTGGTGATGTATGACAGCAGCCACTGAAAACCATGGCTAAAGCCTTCGGGTGACAGGGCTTTGTGTGGTGTCCCTGGGCTGGGTGGTTTTTAATATGTGGTTCAGAGTTCATTATGGTTTTCTCCAGGAGGACACAATCTGGCAGGAACTCATCAGGACATCCCTGCCGTCAAGGTTATGAAAGCAATTACAATAGACCCACGTGCCTCCTGTGCCGGGACTATTCTTCACACCTGGATTATTTATTTTTCACACAAATTCATGAGGGAGATGTTTTTGTGCCCACTTCATAAACAAGAAAATTGAGGCCCAGAGAGGCTAAGTAACTTGCCTTACACGACCAGGAACTGCATTAAGGGAGGTTACAGAGGAATCTGTCTTTGACTACCATGAGACACACTGTCCTTCTCCCTGGATCATCGTCTGCTCTCACAGGAACATCAAATGACCTGAGATGCACTTAATTTGTCTGAAAAGGGTGCTTCTGTGTTTGTAAAGGTATTTGTAAAAACTCCTGTGTGGTGCTTCAGTGTTGAAAAAATATGTTTCCTAAAAAGCATTTACAGCTAAATGTGGCTAGTGGATTTTGAATGTCCTCAGAGTACAGACCTTGAGCAGATAAGGATCTTACTAGAATGACCCAAGCGTGCTGAAATCCCACACCCTGCAGATCCACTTCTCATAAAAACTGAAGTTTGTTCCTGAGTTTGTGGCATATCTCATTTACTGTCACCTTTAATTAGAAGACAATATATTATATAGAAATAAGAAGCATTCTTACAGTCTTGCAAAACAATAAGCTGTGTTAATGAATTAAAATGTTAAAACCATCTCTGGACATGCCATTTTCATTGCCTGCCTGGCCGGCTTTGCTTTCTACCAGAAAGCCAACAAGATCCAACCGCTCCTTGGAAAACCTGGAAGTGATTTTTATATCAATAGTTTTAATATTACTTCCAATTGTCTTGGAAGTGATTCTGAAAAACTATAAGAGCATTCAAAGGAATATCAAGTTCTACACCTTTGATTCCTTCTTCATGCTAACACTAAAATTCTTTTTCTATCCCTGTGATCATAAGCTCACTAATGACAAAACTCACATATTATTCATCTCTGTACCCTTGTGAAATGTAATTTTCCTCATAAGTGTTTAAAAAGTTTACATTAAGTGAATGATTAGAATTGAATTTACTCAATATTAAATTCAATATTATCCATTTTATTACATTCTGAATTTTATTGATCTCATAATTTATATTAAACTACCAACACGCATAAGAAATATATATTATAAATTAAGTGAGGACTGGGGATATAGCTAAGTTGGTAGAGTGCTTGCCTCAAAAGCACAAGACCCTGGGTTCAATCCCCAGCACTGTAAAAAAAATAATAATAATAAATTAATTAATTAATTAAGTGAAAGTGATACAAATCACAATCATCTGAAGTACAGATTTCAACCTATCACCCCGTCAGAGCAAGATATGAAAGGCAAAGCTGGGCTAATTTTGGATCAAGCTAAAAACCCTAACAAAGGGACCAACAGTTAAGTGGCCACAAGCCAAAACCAGAAGAGACAAATCCCACAATCCTCCGAGAAGCAAGTTAACCAAGATCAGGAAGGACAGTCAATGCTGTTTTTAAATCATCCTCTCCCAAATCCAACACAAGCTGTGGATGGTATGCAAGTGTCTGAACACGAGCAATACCTTTCAACAAAGAAACATTATCACAAATGCTGTCTGGAAAAGTAAGAATTGTCAGTAAATCTCACAGACTCCAAAACCAAAGCTCTTTCCACTGTACGATGTCACCGCTCACTTGACATCTCTGCTCAGGTGAAATGGGACGTTTCATCTGAACTAGGAGAAACCTGTTGGTCAACTGCCTTGGAGAATCAACTGAATAAAATAAATGCCAAAAGCAAAAGTTCACAGTAATTAAACTTGATTAACTAGAACACACACAGGAATAAGCAAATGCTATCACCAATTCTGTACTTTAACAAGATCCCGTCACTGTTAAAGTGGCAAAATCCACGGGCCAGCGCCAGCTGCAATACTGGGGCAGGAAGAGAAAATGAGATTAGCCAAGACCCCAGAGAAGGGAGGAAGCTGCCAGGCCAGAGAAAAGGCAGTCGGGACTTGGTCACTGCAAAACAAATAAGAGGAACAGTAACCACAGCCCCTGGCTGACCCGCCACACCTCAGCTCACAGCTGCACCGGCTCCTTGCAGCCTGGCCTCCCCCCAGCCACCCAGCGGACACCTGGCAGGGCAGGGCAGCAGCTCTGAGATGCCAAAGCCCTGCTTTCAGCCTACGCTCCCTTATAACCAGCACGCAAAACAGATCTGAAGCAAGAGACCCACAGAGGCGCACGCAGAGCAGCTCGCAGACCACAGGACCAGGAGGACAGGGAGTCACAGGCAAGGCTGGCTCTTGCAGCAGTCCCGAAATACTGGGCCAAAGACACACCAAGTGCCTGGCGCACAGGCCTGCTCTCCTCCCTGCCCCGAGGGCAGGGTCTCCATCCTCAGGACGCTCAAGTCCTGGGAGCAGCTGCTGAGACAGACCCGCCTTCGCCTATTTACTGCTGACACGCTTTGAATGAGAACAGAAGCTAAGCTACCGACCGTCCAGGACACACACCTATCATGCAGGGACCCCCACTTTCTCAATCAATGAAAACTCCCGTAGATGAATTGTTTGGAATGTGCTTGGTCCACAAATAAAATGAGTACCAATGAGTGTCTTTGGGCAACCAAACATAAATTAGGTATTATTTTTCCCGTTTCATCTTGCACACTTCTTCTTTTGTGATCCATGATTTTCATGATGTGCTTTCTCAGATAATGCCAAGAAGTTCCAGCTTGATCTCCTTCACCTTATGAAAATCGTGCTTCCTTCAGGGGCCCAAAATCATGAGAGCAATGCTCTCAATCCCAGAAAGCAAAGGCGTCGCTGTGAAGGAAAAGGTTTCCTCGTGCTGCTGAGTGTGTCCGTGTGGCCTGTGTACCAGGGCGCTCTGAACATTGAACAGAACCAGCACTGCTCAGGAACTCAAGAGGAACTATCAAAGAACAAGGCTCTGTCAATCAGGTTGACTGTGGGAGAGTGGGCAAGCAGGTGACATACAAGGTTTTCTTTGATAAGGACTAATTTGTAAGGAAAGAATGTCATGAGGACTCAGTGTTTCCTTTCTGACACATGTTACCCTAGGAAAAGCGGATCTTCATTCCAGAGAATCTACTGCATGTAATTTATTAACTGAGAGACGTCAATTTGCTTGACAAAAGGATTCACCACTATGGTACCATAAGGAGTTTGAAGGAGACATCAGAAAACCCGAGGAGAGATGATGTGGGCATCCACAGAGTCCGGGAGATGATATGAGCGTCCAGGGAGTCCAGAAGATGATTCCTACGAGTCCCAGCAGCATCCACTGATGGAATATAACCAGAAGTGATATTTAGCTGGTACACACTTTTATGACTAAAAGGGTTGTTACAGTGGAAAACAGCATCCCTCCTGGTAAACAGTCACTGGAACACCCCAGGGGTCCGTTAGGACACCCCACAAATCACTCAGACCACCCTGACCTCCCACACTATGGTTGAGAGCCACTCTGATTCGCTGGTACTTATGCCAAAGCAGTTGTAAAATATTTCGAATATCGCTCCTGGGTATAATCAAAACTCCTTAACTAAGAGAAGCTTTCTCTCCCCTAAAATTTTATAAGTCTTCCCTTGAGCTATTTGACAGTGTTTTTTTTTTCCTAAAAAACACTAGTAGCTAAAATTAAGATTCAGCTCCATGAAATGCATTTCTTTCCTATAGGAGGTTTTCTTCAAATTATACGTCCTAATTAGTGGCTTATAGCAGCTATGCTGGGTCCTATGAAATGGTGTTCCACACATTCACAAATTACCACTTAATCTTTGATAGAAACTTTCTAGATAGAGAACTGGAAATTTAATTCTGCTAAATAAAAATATACACGGATCCATAAATTCTAACTAATAAATGTCTTAACATAATTCCTAAAATAGTGTCTAAAATAACTTCCCTATTATGCGCAGAATATTTAGAGCTTGCCTAGTACAATCTTTTGATTTTGGTGAGATAAAAGATCTTTTCAAAGCTGTTAAATTTAGCAAAAGCTGTTCAGCAATATAAAAATTAAATTGGGGGCAATTCAGGTAAGTTGGCATCTACAAAGAACAATCTACACATTGTTCCATGCACTAACGCAAGATAAAAATGATTTTTCTTTGTAAAGACAGATTTGCATTTCAAAATTGATACAGTTCAGTGATATTTAAAAATCAGGAAAGGTAATTCCGAACAGAAATTAAACTGTTGAATTGAAAATTCTACTCTTTCTTAATTTAAGTCTACTCTACAAGTTTTGCATGAAAAATAGAAATTTTAAAAGAAATTTTGTATATTGTAACATAGTAGTTTCAAGCTTTGTTATAAATGAAAATGGAATTTGAAATATCAAAATAAACACAATGTATTTGGTACCTTGTGATATATAAGCTTTTAGTCTAATATCAAACAAAAATAACTAAAGTTTAGTAGTGTGTTCAAATTTAATTTAGGATTAATGCACAGTCTGATTCAAGTCTTAACCTGTGACACTAAAATTTTTTAAACTATAGGGCTGAAAAAATAATGTAACAACACAATTAATCACTCATTTCTACGGAATTAATTAATCACACGTGTTATTAATCTCTTTCCTTATCCCACCTATTCAACAATAAGGCCAATACATAGATCACTAATGACAAGAAAAAATTTGATTGTATTCCTGGAAATACTCCAGTTTATTAAACTACATAATATTAAAGCACTTAGAAGGCCCCTAAAAAATGGGAGAAGAAACAGAAATGTGACCATTTATTCCCCTGCTGAACTCTAAACTGTAGGAATCGGCTAGGAAAGGGCAGTAGCCCTGTCAATAAGAGGTCTTGTGGAAAATCATTAAAATAACCAGGTAGACTTCTGAAGAAAAATAGCTGCATTTGGAAACAGAATAAAAGTTTTAATTTTCAGAAGAAAATGATCAGCTATTTGCACAATTACAGCTGACTAAAGCCATGTCACCGTGATTTTATCATCTACAGTTTGTAACAGTGCCATGAAATTTTACTCGCTATACAACAGCTTGGGACAAAGTCACACGGTTGAAGGCATTTGACAGCGAAATAGCAGTCAATGACAAATAGCCATGCACAAAGCCACTGGTCACAAAGGAACAGTCGAGCTCTGAAGACAAGGAGGCGCACAGGTGCCCGAGGTAGGCGGTTTGCAGACACAGACATGAGCAGAGAGGCAGCCACACGGACCACACTGCATCTGGGTTTCGAGTTTAAGACATGATGGGGTGCAAGGTAGAGTGGAAGATCAACCCCAAGGGAGTCCCAAGAGAAAGCCATGACTTATCTCTGCAAACAAGATTCCCAATGCCTGTAAGAGCCACCATCCCACAGCTGTGGGGACACTGAAACACCAGCCTAAAGTGTACTTACCCCTTCCGACTTCTCCACAGTGTTAGCCAGCATCTCCTGCAGGGCCCGCACCGACAGCGACTGCTCCAGCACGAAGGTGCAGATGGACAGGTCCGGGGGCACATTCTGCAAGGAAAGAGGGAAAGCCGTGAGTACGTCAGCAGCATCCAGGCCCTGTCCACCTTGGTGCCCTCCAGCTGCTGTCACAGGAAGAGTGGCGGTGCTTACTACCTCTGCACTGTCAGCTGCCTGTCATTACTGCTCTCATTCCATGCATTCTTAAACTCAGGGTAACAACAGCTGCCACGCCTGCAGTGTGCACCCCGACCCAAGCTGCACTGGACCTTTGTCCATAGCTCCTGTGGTCCCCCCAGCAGGGACTACTACTGCATCAGTGGACAAGAGGATAGAGAAGGTAGGACACTTTTCCAAAGACATAGAGCTACAAAATATTCAAGCCAGGACTGAAATCTGGATTACTCCAACTCTTATGTATTCGTTTCTCACCTACCAAGCATTTTTCCATTGATTTAGAAAATATCATTTAAAGAACAGAGAAATAATACTTGCCAATACTTACTATTGTAGTTAAGCAAATATAAAATTGAACCGGTATGCAATATTGATTTACACAGCTTCTCCTTATGCACAAAGATAAACTCTTTCCTCTCACTGGGTGTCCTATTCTGCCTTTAACTTGGGGTGCAGTCTTTGGGCTCCCCATTCTGCACGTGTGTGCTGCTTTATTTCCTCATCGATCATTTTCCCTTCTCCTTCTTTCCTTGAGCCCCATCCAATCAACACCCCATACAGTCTGGAAATCTCAAAAGGGGACTGACAATGAGGTGAAGGAACCAGGATAAGAACTGATTGGCAAGTTAGAACTCAACCTTCTGCTTGAGGTAAGCGGGACCCAGTAGGTACACGGTCCAGCTGGGCATGGGCAGGTGCTCAAAGGAGATTTTCATAACAGAAGAGCATTATCAATACATTGAACACAGAGTAAAAACAAGATTGTCTTCTTGGTTTATTCTGAGGATGAATCCGATGCATCAGAATTAAAATGTTGTAAGTATTTATTTATTAAATTAAGCCACTACCATGGGAATGATTTTTTTCATCATTAGCAAAGAATAATGCTTCATGGTTTGAAGGAAAACAAAACACCAGAGTTGCAGAATGAATGTTAAAATGATTTTATGGGCCAATGAAGTACACGATCAGACCACAAGGTCTGTTTACACCCAGCAAACTTTCCAGGCTTTAGTTTTTAATGAACTGTCTTCTGGATTGTTCCTTCCTCCAAGCACAGGTCTCTGTGCCTCCACCCCTCAGACCATCCCAGCCAGTGGCTCAGAGCTGTTGCTCTTCCCCTTCGCAATCAGCCAGACAAGCATTTTCCTTCCAAGATCCTGAGATAAAAGGTTGGAATCCAGGAAAGGGACTCTCTTCTACTATGTTATTTAGGAATACATGTCCTAAATTTACTTTTCTAAGGCATAACTAAACTGACTACAGTCTTTCCTCTTCAGATCAAGACAAATGTTACTGGAAATAGAATCCCTTAATGGAAGTGCTTATTTCATTCATATCCATGCCAGACACACTCTGACAGGTAGTGTTGCAGGATGCCAGGTTAATAGTGGAGGTACTGGGGAACTGACTCAAAGGAGGAGCCTCGCCTTGATGTGTAGCATCTTCCCATTCCTGTGATATAAACACCCCAGCACTGCTGATGTCAGCCTACTGACGTCTGTAAGTCAGCTCACAAAGCTGTCCAATATCTTAACAATCAACTCCCAGCATCTGCACAGGCTGTTTCCAATAGGCCCTTGGAATGATTTCAGACCAACCTTCATTAATTTCTTTGAAGTCAGCATATTAAGATAGTTAAGTGCATGGATTCTAGAAATAGACCATCTGAGCAAGAATCCTGGCCTCACTACTTCTCGGCTGTTAACTTTTGTAATTTTTTCCTTCCTTGAAAAAAGAGCATAATAATCCTACCACCCTGTTGTTAAAAACAAATGAGGCAGTGTATGTGAAGAACTCATCACAATGTCAGAAACACAGTGAGAATTCCAAATAAGCAAAGGATCCTCATTGAGAATTCTGTCCAGGTGGGGCACATGAAGCACCGCTCATTTCTTAGCAAGGGTTCTTACCTGTAGTCTACTTTGACAAATAGTAGGAAACACACATCTGTGATTACATACCTGCTCATGTCATCCGGAATGTTCTAGCATTTTCACAGTGCTTTCTAGTTAAACATTTATATTCTGGGGGTTTGTGAACTGTTCATGCCTCGCTCTGATTAAACTGTTCAAGCAGCTTATAGTCTCTTAAAGGTGTGGAACGAGTTCATCAGCCGAGCCCACGTCAAGCTTCCACAGTGACCGGCCTGCTATGGGGAGTCAGCAGGAAGCAACCTGCCAGCAACCCGCGAAGGCAATGCTCCTGGGACTGTCTTCCAACTCCTCTCTCTGGGCCACACCCTTCTCCCACACAGACCCAATAGAAGAGCTGTCAGTTAAAGGAGATGTTTACCCCATCCAGGAGAACCTGAAGCCATACACGTCAGAGCTTGATGAAACTGTCCATTTTGCTCTCAAGAAAAAGGCCCCATGCATCCTCAGCATCAGAATCATTTCCATAACCTGGTGCCACGTAAAGTCAACTATGAAAAGTATCCCTCAGATGACATGCATACTCCTCCAAACAACCTTGACATGTTTACATGCATACTCACTGTACACTGACGCTTTGTTCTGCTTCCTAAAAATCGGGCTGGTCACTGGAAAATAAAGGGTCCTCTTCATTAACCAAAGACCCGAACAACTCCCAGCACCCGCACAGCAGGAAGGCCCAACATCTGTGGACGTGTGTGGTGGAGCTCCAACTCCCAAGCACGTGCATTACATCATCTTTAGTTTTCAATTTTTTCTCAAGTCTCAAGACTGAGAAAGTTTGTTTTTAGAACTTCACTTTGAAAGAACTCTGCTTGCCCTTCCTGTGAGCGTGCTCCTGAGTCATAAGAGAAATCTTTATCGTCATGACGGGCTCTTCAGAATGCCCAGATCACAGCACAACATCCAGCTGTCACCAGGGCTGAGCCTGCAGAGCCCCTGCCTCTTGGGGTGCACAGGTGGCTGATTCTCAGTCACAGCGGTTCTGGCTAAGTGTCTGTCCCTACTACCCAGAGGAGGCCCCAGCAAGGGGACAGGTGTTCAAGCCTGCTGAATGAGACACCAGTGTCATCCAGACATGTGGACTTCGGCCAGGAGAGCAAAGACTTTCAACTAGCAGTATGGCCATGTGCCTCCGCTTTTCAAAACACAAACTGGTTACCATTCTCCTCATCCTGGCAAACACCACATAATCTTAGGAGAAGCAAAGTCTCTGGAGTAACCTCCAAGCGGCATCTGGCCTGCTGGCACTGGAGAGGCCGCGTAAAATCAATTAGGCCTCCTACAGAGGTATCCATCAAACATTTGGCTTCCACAGATGTGTCTGCCTAATTCACTTAGAACCCTATTGAAACACGACATCTCCTGAACTGAACCACAGCCGACAATTTAGGACTGGAAGCAACACCAGGCCCCCCTCCTGCTATCCCTGTGTAAAGCTGCACACTCGCAAGCTACTGTTCCAGCATCCCAAGGCCTCTGCCCACGTCCCCTGCTTCCTCGGCCTGAATTGGCCATCTCCAGGTCTCCAGCTAGGGGAACCATCCCATATTTTTAAATCACACATAAATGAAAACACATGTTAAAACATTTTCTTTGTAGAGAAGTCAAACAACCCCGAAAATTGAAAAGTGTCTTTGCAACTAATCACACTCATTTCTCTCCCTGGAGGACATGCTGAGCCTGCAGGTGCCCACCCTTCCAAGTCCGTTTCCTCTACCTTTACACAAATACACTTCCATGGAAAGACCCAGATTGACTCCTCCCATTCAGGGTCTCACTCTGTACAAATTACAGTTCTTTAATTTACTAATACACTCCAGATACCACTGCCTGTCAGTAAATGTGACTCTACTTCACCCAGCATGACTGCTATAACATCTAGAGGCACCGGACTTCCACTGAGGGCTGGCCCCTGTGTCCTGCCATGGGACACGAGTTGTTCACTGTGGATCCCTCACCAACCCCCGAGCCTGGCACAGTGACTCGCACAGACAAACTGCTCCATACTTGATAAACTGGCCTCAAAGTATGCATTGTCTATTTCTGGAAAATTAAATGTGCAAATAGGAAGTCACAGCCCTCACACAGGACCCTACTTTTGGTTTTAGTAAACCTAGCAGTTTTTTGTTATATTGGCAAACAAGTTAATCATTCACACTGCCTTTCAACTGCGCTCCAAGCAACCCCCAAGGTAACCCAGAAATACCTCAGAATGCTTTTAAAATTAGCAATGTGTTCAACCTTGATAGTTTGACACCATGAAGCAAAAGAGAAGGGGCTCAGAATTCAGGTTCCTCCTTAACTAGCCAAGGCCTTTCTTGAAGTTGACCTGGGCTTCCTCATCAAGTGGAAAAATATTTATCAACATCCAAGAATCAGTAAGATTCAAGTAAGAAAATAAAAGCACTATCAACTGGAAAGTTTCAAAAAGATATGATTTTATCTGTGCCCTTTAAGAAAGTCCTGAATTAGCCGGGCGTGGTGGTGCACACCTATAATCCCAGGGGCTCAGGAGGCTGAGGCAGGAGAATCACGGGTTCAAAGCCAGCCTCAGCACTGGCAAGGCGCTAAGCAACTCAGTGAGACCCTGTCTCTAAATAAAATACAAAATAGGTCTGGGGATGTGGCTCAGTGGTCGAGTGTCCCTGAATTCAATCCCCGGTTCCCCAAAAAAAGAAAGCCCTAAATTAAACTGAAAGCTCAAAATCTCAGATACAGATGAAGAGAGAAGCTGCCCATCTCCCAGGAATTGTGAAGACCGCTCTCTGGGAAACGGCAGAGGCCTAGGGCTGAGGCAGGTCTCTCTGCTCAGCCCTCCAGTTGCTGAGCTGCCCTGGGCCAGACACTGGAAACGTGAGCTCGACTTCCCCCAAACTGGAGGGATTTTAACTATTCCCAGAGACAAGCCTGTTAACTGACCAGCTGTGGACCCGAGCCAGGCCAAGCTTCACCCACCACGTGGGGAATAATGCCCTCAAAAATGTCTGTATGTGCCCCTCGGTGACCATGACACAGACTTGTGTGCAATATGGTGGGAAGAAATCAGCAGGCAGGATGCGAGGGAAATCTTCCTTCTCTGTTTTAATTCTTCTTATTTCTTCAGAACTTCAAATCTTACTCTTCTTCATATTCACAGCCTGACACTTTGCTTCCAACACTTGGCACTGTTTTGCGGGTGTCCCCAGCTCTGGTGGGTGGCCGTCCTGCTCCTGTTCTTTTTCTCTTCCTCCCACCGTGCAGTAGAGGCGAACTGACGGCCTCTGAAAAGTCAAGACGTCTCCTGTGTCCCCAAATCCATCCAGGGCAGCACTCTGGAAGCTGAGGACGAACGTGATCCTGCCCACAAACTGCCATGCCTGGGTCTAACCAGGCCAGGTCCTTTGAATCTTGGGAAGAGCACCAGCCGTCACTGCTCTCGTCACTCCTGAGGACAGGAGGGCCAGGTGCAAAAGGATGTGACAGGTGTGAATTAGCGGTGACGAGCGAGCGGCAGGGCCACACCTGAAAGGGCCCAGCTGTGCTGAGCTGCAGCAGTTTAGCACCTGATTATGGAACCCGGAGAGTCGGGGCAGGTGCGCACGGCTCGCTCAGGTTCCCGTGGCTCTTGGCGTCCCTCCATCATTACCTCCTCTACACGGAGTGACACGTGGAGATGCCCAGCTGTTTTACAATCCTTTAAAAACTCAAAGACCCAAATGTGACAGTGCAAAACAAGGCCACTGGTTTTATGTTCCATGCTGGAATGACCCTCTCACTGTGTCACAAGGTAACCTTGTCTCAGGCCAGATCTATTCCCAGGCACCTTGCAGGGGAGCCCTCAGTGATGAGCACAGTTCCAAGGAACTCTGAAATCAACACACTCACAGGGAAACCAGAGAAGAGGCGTCTCCCACTGTGAACCCAGCTTCAAGATAACACGCAGGTTTCTTACAAGTGGCCCATGCAAACCCACAGTTCCACTCATCCCAGGCTGGCTGAGTTCTACCCTGTGACTCGGGTGAACCCATACCACTCACCTCCTAACCACAGTGAGATACCAGCTCTTCAGACGCTAGGGAACAGCCCAGTCGCCGAAGCCGCATTTTAGACGCATAATGTTTAGTCACTGATAATCATCTTAGGATGACCTTCTGAGAAGCTGGGCTCTAAGAAGAGAAATCTATTTAGGAATTAGGGTGCTTCACCACTCAAGGAGTTCCGAGTGGTTTGAATAAATTACATGAACAAATGAATACACCATAGAAGCAAAATAATTAATGGAAACGCTGTTGCAGTTCAAGCAGTCATAAGTTACTGGAGAGCAGTTTCACTCTCTGCTCAAGAGATTCTTTTAAATGAGGGCACATGGAGCAAGCTTCTGGCATCAGACTAGCAAAGGTAAAGTAATAGCAAAAAAACCAACTTGTGGCCCAGATACTGGTGCCTATTAGAATCAGTGAGATCTCAGCTTTGCCCTCTGCAACAGCCAGTGAACCAAAAATTCATGAACAAACTTGGTAGCATCTTTAGTGGACATTTTTGATGATCAACAGCACTGTCTCCACAGAGTTCTGTGAAAAGGAGTTTTAGATAGAACCGTTCGTAGGTTCACTGCCTGCAAGAGAAGCAGAGACACGGGTACTTGTTACGGTAACCGGGTCAACAGAACCACCTGCAATGTGACCTCCGCCCTAAGAGCCGTAGTCCCTGGCCTCAAAATCTGCATGAAGGGGCAAGAGCTCATGCAACTCCACAGTGGAAGGCAACCCAACGGATTCTACCTTGTCTGGAGTTTCACAGAAAGGTCAAGAGAGAGGAAAAGATGAAGCCAAGAGTCACGGCTTCCAAATTGAGCTACATAAGCAATAAGACAATGTATTCAAATGTAATGAACTATGTCACACAACGCGGATCCACTCAACCACCTCATTCTCTGCAGGCATCTCATTCTACAAAGAATGTGCTAGATTAAATTTGTCCAAAGTAACTTTAAATGGCAAAAGCTAACTACTCTGTCTGAAAAAATCAAGCCAGAATCAAGACGGAAACATCACTTAGAAACTCAGAACCATAAACTCAACGCAGGTTCAGAGAGAGACTCTACACCTTGGAATGCTCACTAGGAATTAGGCTAGTGTAGAATCTCAAGAATGTAAAAAATAATCCTCCACACACGGTTATGTAACTCGGAATGGCTGCACCACTGCATATTCTGGGGGCTCAGTCCTCCTCATCCCAACCCCACAGGCTAAGTTCTATTAATCCCACCTTAGAAATGAGCAAATGGTAAGTCAAAATGGAGTGACAGGTCCTGAGCCAGAAACCCACAAACGGCCAGTGCCTAGCCTAAAGCCCACACCACACTGCTGCCTTCTGGGGCACATCAGCCTCGCTCCTGGCTGTTTTCTATTTTCCTGTCCTTTTGAGATAGATTGGACAATTGATAAAAGAGCCCTCAGTGTGACAGCAGCCTGCTCTAAAGGAACAGAGTGATGAACCCCAGCTCCAAGGGCAGTTTAGAAGCTCATGTCCTGGCTCTGGCCCCTCTGGGAGCAACCTAACAGTAACAAAGTGCAGGAAAGCACAATATGGATCCTTCCTCCTGGACTTATTGTGAATCTATTTGGACATAGGGGTCTTTCCCTTACTGTCTACAGAGAGAGCCACTCTTCATGGAAGGTATAGTATTTCCTGGTAGAAGAATCTAGACAAGAGTGGAATTAGACATCTAAGTCAGGGTGGATATGTTAGGTTATGAGCCCAGAAATGTCATGTGGAATTCCAACTAGAGCTGTGAGACTTGACTTGGACTTCACCTCGGGGATCCGGATGTGCTGTGGGGTCTTATTAACCTATAGGAGCTGTCAATCCAGAGCTGAACCTAATGAAACACAAGTAAGTTCAAGGACTCACACATTCCATCCTACCCACCCCATAACCCGGCTCAGAAGGTGTCTGTGGGTAACACAAGGAAGCCACAGGGTATTGAGGAAGGTAACTCTAGCAGCCGGCTCCATGATGACGTAGGGCCATGACATAATGCTTTTTTAGTCCCAAGACCAATTCATGGCAGGTAAAAAGGTCTATGAGCTACATTTTTTTTAAGAGATCATGGAGATTTCCCCCAATGGCTGAGGAAGGACGTAGGTATATCCTCTCTCTAAAAGCCAAGCTGGATGAAATCAATGAAAATAACACTTCCAGAGCTGTGGGCAGTAAGTTACAGCATGCAAAAACATGAGAAACACTTAAGCTGAAAAAGCGGGTGGACTTCAGGCAAGAACATGGGGTGGGCAACGTCCTCACCCAGGCTGACTCCACCTCTCCCCAGCTCACTGACTGGAGGTTCTGCCAGAATGTGGCACAAACTGGTCTGGGAGGCCCAGCAGCCAGGCCACCCTGCCAAAGGGGTGGCTCGCTCAGTTTGGACCGCACCCTGTGCCCCGCATATCACAAAAGTGACCACAGCCCCACTAGCCCAACTCCACATACTCCTGACTGAAGTTGCACATGAGCAAGATGGACACACAGGACTTGATGGGAAGCACTTCTGGGCACGCCTGAAGGTGACCGCAACTTCCCCGTGCTTCCCTATCCACACACGGCTCCAGTGTACTGAATAAGATGGGACAGAAGGGCAGTCAGAACAGTGGACACATCCACTTTTTTAAATGTAAAGGCTACTCCATGAAATTAACCTGTAGAAACATTCCAGCCAAGGCTTCATCCCAGATGGCAGGAAACTGGAAGTGGGGGAGGATCTGAATAGAGGCTACAGGGAAATTAAGACTCAAGGGCTAAAAGGGCACAGTCACTCAGAAGGTCACAGGCCAAACCAAAAGCACTGGCACTTTCTCCATATCTGAGTAGCATGTATTTTGACTCATTGCTCTGGCACTTTTCCAACATCTGTTGAGCATGGCTTTTGACCAACAGCCTTAACCTGGTAGCTATATCAAATCCTGGACCAACACACCCAAATGGCAACCTGCTATCAGGTTCCCCTCTCGCCGAACAAGAGTTCTGCGTCTTTGCTTCTCACCCAGATATATCCCTACTCTTCTCACTCCCATCTTCTGTTGTCCATTAATTTCATTCTTCAAATTTGTAAGACAGGGACCTAGAAATAAAAGGATGGTGAGCTGCTGAGGTCTGCGGCAACTCCCGGGGGACAGAGCCCACCATTGAGAGCGACCCCACGCTGCTGCAGTGGAAGCAGAGAAGAAGACAGCTTTGCCAGCCGCAACCCACAAGCTCACACCGAAGGCATTCCCTGCTATGGTTGGCTGCCAACACCAAGCGGAGCTTCTTGGCTGCAGAGGGCTGTGACGTATGTGGACTGTCTGCCAACGGAGGCAAAGAATCCGGTTTTGTCTCAAACTCCAGTTTCAGTGTGGAACACCTTGCTACCCAAAGTGTCTGAGCACAATCTCTGTACGAGCACTGCCTGACCAAGCTATGCAGAACAGGAAACATCTAGAACACTGGCCTTCAAACAAGAAGAAAAAATTCGAGCAGGGACATTAGCGACCACACATCACAGGGGAGGCATAGCTCACAGATTTAGTACAGAAATTTTACTAAACAAGAACAAATACAAACAAAACTAGCAACAACACCCTTCAGTAGGGAAAAAACAGAATTCAGAGTTGCTACACCACAGTTTTAACAACAAAAATATGACAGAGGCAAAAAAGAAAAACCAGGCAACTTAGTCAGCCTTCTCACTGCTGGGACTGAAAGGCCCGACCAGCACAACTGTAGAGGAGGAAAAGTTTATCTGAGGGCTTGTGGTTTCAGAGATCTCAATCCATAGACAGCAGGCCCCATTCCTCAGAGCTCAAGGTGAGATGGGACATCATGGTGGAAGAGTGTGGCAGAGAGAAGCAGCTCACATGGTGATCGGGAAGCAGAGGGAGACTGCACTCTCCAGATAGAAATATACACCCAAAGCCACACCGGATTCCCACCTCCTCCAGCCACACCCCACCACTTTAGTTACCACTCAGTTAATCCCTTTCAGGGGATTAATTCACTGACTGGGTTAAGACTCTCACAACCCAATCATTTCTCCTCTGAACCATCTTACACTGTCTCACACATGAGCTCTTGGGGGACACCTCACATCCAAACCATGAAAACAGGAAGGTATAACCCATGTTGGGGGGAAAACAGTTAAGAAAAACTTCCTCAGGTTTATTAAGCAAAACCTTGAAAGTAGCTATTATAAATAAGTTTAAAGAATGGAAGAAAAGGCCCAGGGAAAGCAAGGAAGCAAAGCAAAGCAAAACAAAACATGCTTAAAGAATTAAAGGAAAGTAAGACAACAATGAACCAACAACTAGAAATCTTCAACAAGGATAAAGAAATCACAAAAAGAGAATCAGATGGAGAATCTGTATTTGAGTAAAATATAAAATAAATATGTTAAAGGTACTCAACTGAAGATTTGAGAAGAAATAATCAATGAATGGAAAGGTAGATGAGTAGAAAGTACTCAATCTGAAGTACAAAGAAGTAAAAAACAGTTGAAAAAAAATGAACAGAAACCTGTGGGACAACATCAACCTCAACACTATGCATGTAGTGTGAATAAAAGAACGAAGGTCAGAAGCACAGACAACTTCAAAGATAAATACAAAGACATACACACCTAAACATATCACAGTCAAACTGTTGAGAGTGAGACAAAAAAAAATAAGTATTTAAAGAAGCTAGAGGGGAAAACATATGTATCACGTGCTATAGAGCATCAATAGGATTAACGGCCAACCTCTCCTTTGAAACTAGGGAGGATGGGAGACAGTGGAATGGCATACTCCAAGAGCTGAAAGGAAAAAAAAAATCAACTGAGAATCCTATACCTAGCTAAACTATCTTTGAAACAATGAAGACAATAAAGACATCCCTAGGTATACAATGTCTGAGGATTTGTTGTTAGCATGGTTGCCTTCTAAGAAACACTAAAGGAAGTTCTTCAGGAGTTTCCTTCAAATCCAGAGAAAGAAATAAAAAGTACTAGAAATGGAAAATATGTGGATTGACATAAAAGACTCTCGAACTTTCATACAACATCTTTAAAAGATATAAGAATGTGTAAATGAAGAGTTAAAACAGTGTTAAATAAAAATAGCACTAAATAGTGAAACATTTCAAATAGCGTATTATTAGGTTTGGAATCTACATAGGTTTCAAATGTGACAATATATAGGTGTATATATCACAAAAATTGTACAAAGTAAGGCATAGGAAATGGAGCTAGGCCAAGCAAATTTTCTATACTGGAATTAAGTCAGTATTAATCAACTGTAAAGTTATGAATTAAAATCGGGCATGTTGTAATCCCTGGAGTACCTAGGGATTAAAAACAACCAAAACTATCTAGTAAAAAGCAATCAACAGAGGTTTCAAAATGGTACACTAACCATTTTAACACAGGAAGGCAATATTGAAGAAATAAAAAAATATATATATCACAAATATAAAAAAAATTAACAAAATGGCATATGTAAACCTAACCATATCGGTAATGACAATAAGTATGTTCTAAGTAATCACAATGTAGAGTTTGCCAGACAGGATAAAAGTAGGATCTAACTCTATGCTCTCTGTAAGAGACAAGCCATAAATTAAAAGCCAAAAATAGATGAAATGTAAAAGAATACAAAATATGTATCATGGAAACATTAACCATAAGGAAGCCAGAAAAGTTGCAACAAAGACAAACAAAAAAAACAGGTTATAAGACAAGAAATGTTACTATCAAAAGTGCACTTGTGCCAAGAAAGAAAAGAAGAAGGGGAAGGAGAGAAAGTAAAGACAACCAGACTGGAAAGGTGGGGAAACCATTTATATGTGACACAATCGCCTGCATCGGAAATCCCAAGTAATCTCCAAAGCCAGACTGCTCCTTTTAATAACAAGGTGTAGCAAGTTTGCAAGATGCAGATCGACACACAAAAATCAACTTTTTTATAAACCAATACTGAAATCTGAAAATGAAATTGAGAAAACAATACCATTCACAATAGCAACACTAAGAAAATAAATTACATCTTTCTTAAATAATCAAGAAATTAAATATCTGCACTTACGTATAAACCTGTGTATTTCACATTTGCCTGTCAGGGTGGCTAAAGATTTTGGTTCAACTTCTAAAAACAAACTAACCAACCTACATGATGAATAGTGGCCTTGTTTCTGTGCCCCTGACTAGATCTTACCAAAGTGAGATCAGCTAAGGGAATGTTATTTGACTTGAGCCTCTTTATAGTGCTTCTTTGTAGTGGGAGTTGCTTTGCATATTACACGAAATGGATCACACTGATTTACACCAACAAGAAAACACTCCCCTTTCCACCTCCATGCACTTTAATGCATTCATCAGCCTTCTGCCAGGAGGTGGTGGGGAAAGGGTCTGACCAATGCCCCAAAGATTTACATGTTGGAAGCATGGCCTCAGTGTGGCCATGTTAAGAGGTGGTGGGACCTTTAGAAGCTAAGGCCATGGGAGGTGGTGAGGTCACTAAGGGATGCCCTTGGAAGGGACTGATATTGCTCTCATGGGACCTCATCTGCTCTCAGGCTTCCTGTCTCACTATGTGATTGCTCCCTCTCACATACCCTGGGCCATTGTGATGCATCTGCCATGAGGTCCTCATCAGAGGCCAAATGGGTAGTGCCACCCAATCTTGGACTTCAGCCTCCAAAACCATGAGCTCATTAAACCTTTCTTTATAAGTTCCTCACCTCAGGTATTTCATTACACTAACAGAAAATGGACTAATTAACCTACTACACCTTCTCTGACCCAAGCTGAACATCCCTCACTCTACCCTTGTGGGGTACACTCTCTCTCAGGCACAGTGAATTGGCTAGTGGCAGCTAGCCTTCAAGAAGACCATACAAACTATGTCAGGCCCCAAAAGGACAGAGAATCCAGATGATCAGATATCTGTCTCTTACACAGGACATAACATTCAAAAAGTTTCAACTTTTGGGACTGAGGTTGTGGCTCAGTGGCAGAGCGCTTGCCTAGCACATGTGAGGCACTGGGTTCGATTCTCAGCACCAAACATAAATAGATAGAATAAAGGTCTATTGCCAACTAAAAAAAAAAATCTTTACAATTTTTCAAACTTTGGAGCATATCAGACTTTGAATTTTTGGATTAGGGATGCTCATCCAGTGAAGTTTATACAAATATTCCAAAGTCTGAAAACCTCCAAAATTGAAACACTTCAGGTCTCAAGTATTCAAAAAAAGAATATTCAAACCATCATGACCGTCCAGGAAGAAGTAAAGTGAACCATTTTAAATAATTAATCAAGTAAGAATAACCTCAACAGGGCAAAAATGGAAAAGGAGGTAGTGTCAAAAGCAGAGGGGACACTACATCTGACAAGTCACTGGACACAGAAGGTAAGGCAGGAACTGGAGCTTGGTCCAGAGTTCCAAACCCAAGACACTGCTGGTGGGGGGGCCACTGACTGAGGGAGGCTCACAGGAGGAGAGGACTGGAGAAGGAAGAAGGACACCCTAAGTCTGGGCATAAGCCAGGCCCTGGGCAGAGGGGCCGGACCTGCCAGGGTGGAGAGCAAACATCTCCCAGGCTGAGATGACAAAACAACTAACGGTGCAGTCCTGCCTACCCGCCTCGGTCAGCACTGACCAAACCTGGACACCCATGGCTGAAGGAGATGTCACTTGGAGGAAGGCAGAAAAGAGCCCAGCACTGACCTTAGGAAAATGCAACTTTAAGGGACTAAGAGCTGAGCGGGTAGGAAGGGAGCAAAACAAAAATTAGAAAGCAGCAGTTGGTGCAGAGGGAAGAGCATGAGGAGCCCCAGGATTTTCAAACACCAACCTCGAGGAGGAGGTGGAATGGGGTGAGGAAGCCAGAGCTCCTGGGTGGCAGGACCCAGATGTCACCAGGCGTGTTTAAGATGAGAAGGGCGATTTCAGAAACTGACCACTGAAACTAGTCAAAAAGCCTACAAGAGGCAAGAAATGCAAAGGGTGGCCGCCATACGCTCGTGTAGGCATTTTAACTAAATCACCAATGTCCTAAAAATCAAGCTGCAATAACCATATCTGAAACTTGAAGTCAAGCAAAACCCTGTAAATTCTAAAAGAGAATATGGCAGCTTTCAATGTGATTTTTTAGTAAGTTTCCATCTCCCTTGCTCCCAGCCATCACACATGCATGGTTTCCCACCATTTCCTGGATGCTGCTTCTCCAGGCCCTCGTCTCCCCAGAGCCAATTTCTTCTGCTTCCCACCACCAAAGGAGGCTCCCCAATATTACTTCAGGCCCAACAGGGACTCCCTCAAAAATCCCAGTCAGAAACGTGCTCCCTGCCCTTAACTAAATTAGATGAGTACTGTTCACGGACGGTTTTTACTTTTTCATCTTTATCATCTTTCCAACTTCCACCCATCCCCACCAAGCTCCAACGCTGCTCATCCAGAGCCCTTCCTGAAACCCCAGCGGCCCCGCATCACACACACAAGAAAACACACCTCCCACACGAGATGAGCTAGAGGAACACTGTCACCCCAGGTCCCACTCACTGCGCATTCTGCTGCACACAGCTCCTGATTGCCTGTGTCTCATGTTCAAAGTCGACCATTAGAGAAAAACATCATTTTTGTGACATGACATGCATCTCATTGCAAGTGAACAACTGAAAAGCTATTTTAAATAATCCTAAGATATACCTTTATTTGCATCTATTAAGTAATATATTTGAAATAAAAATATGATTTTTCAAACAATGTAAAAACTAATGTTTTGACAGTGGCCAAAATATTCTGATTTATGTTGATTTTGAAAAAAAAAAGTCATCGTATCTTCACAGAGTCATTAGAAACTCAAGATTGTCTGCAGTGTTGTTTCATGGTCCTCCACGGGAGGAAACAACACACGTTCACAGGTAGGCAGGAGCCTACAGCGGGGACGGGTGGGACGTGGACAGAGGAGAACACTGAGGAAACACACCTATAGTCACCTGAGTCACCTGCAGGTCCCTGAGCTGAAAGACCCATTAACTCTTTAAAAGCAATAAGATTCTTTGGTGATAACAGGACATACTTCTAAATACTTCATTTGGTAAGTACCATAACAGAATCTAATGGCTGGTGGCAGATTTGATCATACGTCTGTGAGACTTGTTATATGGGCTATGTTTATATCATTTTCAGTAACACATTCAATAAGACCCGCTATTCAAAACCCCTTTAATAATATTCTCCCTGTGGTAAGGTTACCTGGAAAGGTGTTAAAAATGTCATCTTCCCAGGGCTGGGGATGTGGCTCAGTGGTAGAGCGCTTGCCAAGCACGTGTGAGGCACTGGGTTGAATCCTCAGCTCCACATAAAAGTAAATAAAGGTACTGCGTCCATCCTCAACTAAGAAAAAAAAAAGTCATCTTCCCCTTGAAAACATCTCCAAGCAAAGGTATTATGAAAAGCTCTGATTACCACTGCAAATCTGGAGTGTTCTTTGTAAAATTAACCACTGAGAAAACTCTGCCACAAGACTAAAAGACCATGGTGCAGTCACCCTACACCTCATTGTGAAATACTACCAAGAGCTGCTCTCTGGCTCCAGCTTCTCTGAGCCAGAGAAGAGCTTGCCTGTGGAAGACCCCAGTCCACACGGGTGACGGATGATGTCTGTGAACTACCCCAGGGTTCTCATCTCCACTCAAGCAGCCAGCTCCCGGAGTGGCTCCGCGTACCCATTTCCCTCACTAATCTTCTCACCCCCATCCCAGCTGGTGCCAAGGACACATTCACGACTGATAACCTGTCTCCTCTGCTATGCCTCCTCCAGAGCCTCCAGAAAAGTGGCCTTCCTGACTTTCATGGTTGAAGCAGAACTGGCACGAGCCATCTCTGGATGCAGAGACATCGTCCCACTACTTCTCTCCCATCGGCAGGACCTGCCTGCAACAACGGCTGGTGCAGGAACGCACGTCAGTGTGTCGCATGGGACCCCTCGGAGCCCTTCAGCCAATTCTATGGTGATACATATTTTTCCCAAAGGACTGTGGCTTTTGTCTTCCACTATTAAGGAAAACACAAAAGCATCTTCTGAATGTTGTTCCAGAGATGTCACGAGTCATGTCACACAGCGATTTCATGTGCTCAATGTTTGCTTCTTAAATGCTTCACTTTGGTGACCTCGCACTTTCATTAGTTTGTATCTCAAGCGCGGTAAGTTCTGTAACTACGACAAGTTTACAAATACCTTCTGGGTAGATCTGAATATTTCAGGCCATTTTCACGTCATATCTAACCACCGTCAGAGTTGTGACCTCAGGCGTAGGTGGCGAAGAGCGTGTGCCACAAGAGAAACATCTGCTCTTTTCTGTTTTGATCTGTGCTCTCACTACTAGCATAACCTTCAACTCGTGTCTCCGCAGAATCTCTTTCAACTGGTTGTCTACTTTTTGACCAAACTTATGTGGAACAAATGTTTAGTATGATGAAAATGATCCTGTTAACACTCAACTAGTATCTGTTCTGCCTGCTACTGTTTTGAGCACTGGACATTTATTGCTGTGATTCATTAAGAACTTGGATTGGATAGACATACTAAGCTAACATTTTGCTGAGATATGCTAAAATCAAACACACTCAGATTGTGGAACGCCTGCTCACCAACATGCTGAGACAGTTCATGGAGTGGTTGTTAAAAGAATGGGGTCAGGAATTCTGGCCTGCTTCTTAGCTGCTGTGTGATCTGGGGTAGATCACCCAAACCCTCTGAACTTCAGATTCTTCCTTATGATATAAATAACAAGCAAAAGGTGATGAGTGCAATGCCTCACACAGTCTCTCACGTGCCAAGTGCATGTAAAAAGTGAGTAGTGTTATCATTCCAGATCTTTACAGCTAGAAAATGCTGGACTCAAGTACAGCAGACAGAGTGGGAATGAAGACCTGGAATACACAACAGAGAAAATAAGCAGAGTATGACTCATCGAGGCCTCGAGGTCGTCGTAGGTACAAGCTACTCAGAGTCGGGTGTGAACTGGCAACTTACAAGGGTAAAAATCATCTTCCCACTCATTAAACTGTGTATCCGTATTACAATGAGTCATCTTATGAGGGCAGAACAGATACAGGAGAATGATGTACTGGAACTCACAAGCCCAGATAGGACTGAATTCCACCAAAGGCCCCCACTGTTGTGAGGTTACATGATCCCAAATGCCCAGCCTCCTCAAGAGAACACACACACAGGGGCGAAGTCACTCCTGACGTTCCTCCCAGCTCGTTCTGCCACATCCATAACAGAGCTGCTTCTGCAGATTATAATGCCTTGAATACAATTTAAATTGTGAAGACAAAATCCACACAAAAAAGTCAAAAGCATGAGGGGAAGGATGTTTTTCACACTAAAAAGAGAAGCTGGAGTAAACATTTAAATGTCAACAACACAAAGTGCAACCAGGGGAACAATGTCGAGTGACTCTTCTCCATTCCCATTAAATAAGAAATCAATGTAAATAAAAAAATTAGATGTACAAAATTGAAACTTGCTATATAAAGATTAAAGAGAAGAGTTCATAGATTCTTCATATTCAGCATTTTGAAAAAGTGCCAGATTACTGTTACCCATTGTTAAGTCACTAAGGATTAAAATAGGAAAACAATTCACAGAACAAATTCATGCCCATATGTTTGACAGACACATGGATCACCTTTAGTTGAAAAATGGTAAAATTTAAATTTTGTGAATGGATGCAAGGCTTCACTGGGTTGATTTTTAGTGTGGTAAGCAGATAATCAGACAATATTAAAATGCTATTTAAACCAATCAGCTATTGTATGAGTATGCAATGGTGCTGTCCTAGTCAATATTTTAAGTCTCTCTTCCCTGTTTGTGAGTCGTCCTTTTCCTTTCTATATACTTGCTTTTCTGCCTATTACTGCAGAATTAGTAAAACCAGAGTGGAGAGAAACATTTTTCCTTTTCCGCTCATATTTTCTCTAGTCTGTGGTCGAAGTCCGAAGTCTGGGCCTTAACCAATGTCTTCCAGGCCCTCGGTTTTATTGATGTGTGTCATATATTCAAAGAATGTACATGAATATGCATTTTGCATGCAATAAACGCTAGTGACTCCATCGACCAGACTGGAAAGCAACCCCCGTGGGTGGTTGTGGAGGTCCCTGCGTCTTTCCACATCAGAGTCCCCATCTACTTTGTTCTTACGCATCCCAATATCTTATTTAAACTTGGTGGGGTGTGCAATTTAACTAGAAATGTAACATGCATTGTTCTGCAACCCTTTTGGTTGTGACATGTTCTGAGAGCCACCCTTGCTTGGTGTGTTTGTGGTTCCTTCATTTCCACTGCGAGGATCCAGGGGAGACTGCAGCGGAGTCTGCTGACTCCGTCTACGACTCTTCTCACAATAGTGCAACAGATATTCTTACAGATGTTTCCTCGCGCACAGAGGCAAAGATCTCCCTAGGATGTACACACCTCAGAGTAAAAACCTAAATCACAAGTTTACCAAATAATCAGTTTTCCAAAGTGGTTATCATACCAGTTCACATCCCCACCAGAAGAGGTGAAAGGTCCCACGGCACTTCCTCACCCTGGGGACACGGCCAGTCTATGAAATGGACTTCACTGGGCTCTGAGTGCAGAATTCCGAGCAGGAACGAGGCTGCTGTCTGCATTCTACGTTGGACTGTGTGTTTTTCCTCCTCTGTGAAGTGAAATGCCTTACTTACATCTCTCCATTTTTTCTATTTTTTTTTTCAGTGCTTGTATTGAGTGGTAGGAATACTCGACATATTCTGATAGTTCTAGGTCTTTCATTATTTGTTTTGGGAGAAAGCAAGTCAAGCAAAACTGAGTTTTCCTGTGACACTTTATTCTTTTTGTTTCATTGTTAAATTATATCCACATGAAGTATATAACTGCTTAATAAAACCATTTGTTCAGTTACACCCATATGCAAGAATAAAAAAATATAAATAAATGCCAAGGGAAAACCTTCATGACCTTTATTTTGAAAATGTGGCCCCCTAGTTCCACACACCCAGAGGGGGAAGGGGGTGCAGGCGAGTGAGCCCAGGCTGCGTGACCACACCTGCAAATGAGCGGTCCTGCCCCTGACTACACAGGAACCTCTTCGGGCACTGGGCTGAGACCCCAGGGTTCAGAAGAGCCAGGGGCTCCTCCTCTCCCTCAGTAGCAGTGCTGCATGTGTGTGCACAAGCTTTGCGTACTTTGTGTGATACCCAGTCATAAGGACAGGGAAATGGGTTTATTACTGTCTCTTCAGAATTGAGAACACAGAAGATGAAGGGGGTGCCTCCAATGTCGTGAGTCTGCAGACAAGCCCCAGGCCCGGACCTCTGGGTGGCTCTGCCTGCCCAGCACCTTATTTCCTTCAAGGGCAGGAACAAGGAACACCAAGGGGAGTGGGGAGGACTTTGGTTAAAAGCCTGACTCAGGTGGGCCTGGTGGTGCACACCTGTAATCCCATAGGCTCAGGAGGCTGAGGCAGGAGAACCGCAAGTTCAAGGCCAGAATCAGCAACTTATTGAGGCCCTGAGCAACTTAGACAGACCTCGTCTCAAAAGAAAAAATAAACAAGGCTGAGGACATGGCTCAGTGGTTAAGTGCCCTGGGTTCAGTGCCCAGGTAAAGAAAAAAGCCTGACTCAGGCACACTGTGAACTTGAACCAACTGTTTATAACAGAATCACAGCGTACTGGGAAATGATTCCCCTGGAAAATCAGGCCCGTGAGGTGCTGAGAAGGAGTTACAGTAGGATCATCTGTGCTCCTCCCAGAGTACTCATTCAAGATTTTCCCTAAACGCTAGTATCTTACCCCTCACAGAAGATTTCACAAAGACTAAAACATGGCAGTGGTGGCCAGAATCACCCTACTGTCCCCAAATGAGGAACACCGGTTTGCTGAGAGGCACTTCTTGGGTTTGGCCTTGTGGGTTGTTATGGTTTGGCTGTGGGGTGTCCCCAAAGGCTCACATGTGAGTCAATGCAGGAAGGTTCAGAGGAGAAATGACAGGGTTGCAGCCTTAACCTAATCGGTGCATTCATCCCTGATGGGCTATTGAGGTGGGGGGTGTGGCTGGAGGAGGTGGGAATGGGGCGTGGCAATAGGGTATGTACTTGGTGTCTGGAGAGTGGAGTCTCTGCTTCCTGATCCTGACGGGAGCTGCTTCCCTCCACCACACTCTTCTCTGTGACGTCCTGCCTCACCTTGAGCCCCAAGGAATGCAGCCTGTCGTCTATTGATTGAGACCTCTGAAACCCTGAGCCCCCAAACAAACCTCTCCTCCTTGACAGTTGATCTGGTCGGGCCCTTTAGTCACAGTGGCCAAAGAGCTGACCGGAACACCAGCCTATCCATAACAGACCCTCTGGATGTTCCCGAGGCATGACTGAGGCTTTGGTAAAAAAGGAGAAAACCTCTACACTCACAGTGACTGCAGCGACCATCACAATTTATATTACTGGCAGGAAAAAGAAAAAGGTTTCCATGTATATTTAACATCATACATTCATAAGGTTTGCAGATAATATAAAGACAACTTTTTTTAAAAAAATGAAATAAAAAGGACAGCCTTCAAATGAACACACAGAAGGGAATTTTAAATTAATTCATTACACCCTTTGGAACTTTGAAACAGTGAGTTTCGTATTAGTTAGGGTAGATACTTCCACAGTAGCTTCCGAATTCTGTATCAGGCGGACACACCGTCATTTAAAAAAAGCATTCAAAACTCTCATGTCTTATATAAAAAACTAATTTGATGAAGATTAAGGACTTAAGAAAACCATGAAAATACTAGAAGAAAATATTGATATTCTTATAATATTGGGATAGGAAAGATCTTTCTCAGGGTGGAAATATAAAATAAAAATCAATAGGTTTAAATGCTAAATTTTCAATATAGCAAAAACGCTATAACCAAATTGATGTGTTAACAAGGAAGCTAGAAATTTTTAAATACTTTGATGGTGTGTGTGCATGAATATGTGCATAAATGACAGGCCCAGACCAACCAACACAAATACTCCAGCAGAGAAATGGAACAGGAATCTGAATAGGGATTCACACCAGCACAGCAAGTGACAGAGGTGGTCAGCCTCCCAGGAGGTCAGATTCCCCGGAGACCTTCTCCTGGCAGAGCAGCAGCTTATTCTTGGTGTGGAGCCAGGTGCAGACAAAGGTGTGGGAAAAAGAACACACAGGAGGACAAGGCAGACTGTCAGCTCCCATGGAGGGCAACGTGCAGGAAATGCCCAAAGCCCTGCAGTGCGTGCCTCTGCCTAGGAGTTCCACCAGGGGATGGGAGGGCGTGCTGGGCGGTGTCCAGAGACCTCAAACTCACTTGCTTGCTGATAATGGAAAAGGAAAACAGATGCACAAGAGACAGTGCTGGGATTGTAACTAAAGGCGCTCTGGCTTCAGGTTGCAGGAGGGACACTGGAAACAGCAGGGCCCCTAACACCTCTCCTAGGGTCTCTTATTATGGCTGCACCTTTGGTCCAAATTCCCAGAGTTCTTGAGTTTAAAAATAAAATTTTTTTGTACTTTTTGCTATAGTAGTCACACTGGTATTTCTTATCATACTAACAAGTTATGTCGAGTTGTCCAGTTGATGGTAAAGGGAAGTCAAATACATGAAAATTTCCTGTCTTTGTTTATTTATTGGTACTGGTCATTGAATCCAGAAGCGCTTTACCATTGAGCCACACCCCCAGCCCTTTTGTTGGTTTTGAGTCAGGCTCTAACTTGCTTATGGCCTTGCTCAGTTGCTGAGGCTGGTCTTGAACTTGCTGTCCTCTTGCCTGTGGCATGTGCCACTGTGCCTAGCTAATGGTCTCTAATTTTTAGTTCAGTGTTTACTCATTTGACAGCAGATAAACTTATAAGCCAGTAAAACAACAGAACAGGTTTTGAATGGAAGTGTGAGGCTGATTATTTTTAAAGGTATGTTACCAATTGTCACTAAACTTCATAAATTGAGTGAAAACACATTTTGCAATCACGTACTTATCATATTCACGTTTCAGTTAAATTATGCCTTTGTTCAAACTGTACAAGCCAGAGTTTGCAGTGCAAAGAACACAGCTTCCAAGAATTCGAAGGCATCCGCAGATCACACCACAGCTTCTTTGTTCAGGGCGGCCTCTGCCCCATCTTGGAAGATGAGGCCAGCGCACAGCATCTCTCAACAGACCATGTAATCATTAGAGGGCTGCTGCTATCTACCATCAAAAAGACACAGAAGTCAAAGGACTGGCCTGTTCATCAACCACGCTACCAAGAAGTAGGTGCTCCTTAATAGGACCAGGAGAAAATCCTCAAAAAGGAAACTGCTTGCTCTAACAAGGGGCTCTGTGTTTGGAAAGGGGGCCACCTAACTGAACGTGAACCAGCTACATGAAGCTCTGTGATTACACAGATCACAGAGGATTCCACACTGTGATTGGTCATACTTTCCACCCCCCAGACTAAGGGAGGTCCTGACACAAGCTCAACACAGCTTTTCTTCACTTACTTGAAAATAATGTGGTGTAAACAATATTTACAACCTTCATGAAAACATAAGAAACTTTGCATAATACGAAATATTTTTGAGCTTGCGTTTTACAAATCTGAGAGGTGGAAGGTCAGCCCAGGAGGGTGAAGCATCAGGTGGAGATGGACAAGGTGCTTTTTGGTCTCTGAGTATAATATTGGGGTTATGAGTTCTCAAGTCCGCTAATGATGAGATGTGTTGGTAATGAGCAGCACCTGGCACTTCAGGGAGCAGGAGGCCAGCCCTACTCAAGGCCCTGTGACCCTTCATGGCGGGCCTGCTTCTGTCTCGGGGAAGGGAAGAGCATTTCCAGTGAACTCCACCAGCACCAGAGCAGCCCCACTATGCGCCAGGAACTCGGCTTTTCCATTGAATTCACTTCTGTTATGACAAGATCCACCACATGTGGCTCTGGCTGGCAGGACACTGAACAGATTTGCCTGGTGTCCCCGAGACATACCAGGGAAGGGGCGACAACCCCAGGTCCACCAGTGCACTGTGCCACAAATCACCGCATCCTAGGGCCAATCCCAGGCCACGGCCCTTCCTCTCTCAGCCCAAGGTTCCCTCTCTGCTGCCAGGGCCTCTCCCACAGTCCTGCATGTCCCCTGACCCTGACCACTGAGCCACCTTCCCTGGAGCAGAAGCCAGCGCCTCGCTGCCTCTTCTGCCCAGGTAGCTGGACCAATGCCCATGCGCAGGTGGAAGAGCCAGGTGGGAACCTCCACGGGAGCAGCAGGCAGAGCAGCCTCATGCAATCACCAGGTGCACCGCGCAAGACAGTGCTGGGACCATGACAGCCTTGGCTGCAGCCCCCTGGAGACCCCCCAGGAGCCTGTCACGCTGTCCTGCTGTGCTCAAGCAGAGCGCCACCAGGCCTCCTCCACTCTGCAGTGCCTGCCTCTTCCCTTCCTACCACAGGGGGTGCAGAACAACTCTCGCCAAGGGGTGGCTTCACTGGGTCCTCAGCCTTCCAGGAGGAAAGGTGGAAACCCGGCACACGCTCAAGTGCTCACTTCACTGAAAACCTGGAGAGGTCACGGTGTCCCTTCAAGCACCCACCAATGCCCTCCATCGTAGCTGTCTGTATCTGATGCCCGCGGTAGGAGTTCTGGGGCGGTGCTCCGCCTAACAGCACGTGGGTCTAACTGTGCCTTGGGCAGAGCCAGCAGCTCATCCTCATCAGCAAACATGCACAGTCACCAAAGGGCTAGCCATGGAGCAGAAAGTCACTCAGTACTTTAATGACAGGGGTACTGTTTGCTCCTGTCTCGTTTTTTTGTTTGTTTGAAATATTTGTTTAGCTGCAGACAGACATGATACTTTATTTTCATGTGGTGCTGAGGATGGAACCCAGTGCCTCACACACGCCAGGCCAGCCCTCTGGCACTCAGCACAACCCGGCCCCTTGTCTTGTTTATAAAGCTAAAAAAAAAAAAAAAAGAACAGGAAAATGCCAAAATTAGGCATACCTCCTTAGCAACTGGGCCACAAAAGGGGTACAGCGTGCCTTGCAGAGAGTTGTAATAACAGAATAAATAATGCAGTAGGTTAGAACCCTGTAACAGCGACCAAAGGGGAGAAGATCAGCAAAAGTAACCAGATTCCCAAACACACAGAGCGTGTCTAACCACCAACCCCAAACAAGGAGGAGCTCTTCTGACTGCTGTCCTTCCTTCATCTCCTCTGACTCTCTGAAAGACCCTGAGTGAGCTTCCCTGTCACAGCTCTGCCCGGGTCACAGCCAAGGTGGATGCAGTATGCAACAGCAGGTGACTTGTACGAATTCAGACAGAAGCTAAGTGGAACCCTGGCATCCAATCTGGGTTTCCTAAAGTGAGGTTCAGCACTTTTGTGTTCTCCACGGGCACAGAAATGTCCCATAGGACTCAAGAATGACTAAAGCACACCCTTCAACTTGAGAAATTAAGATGACAGATGACGTCTGAGCAAAGGGAGTTATTTTCTGAACACCACTCCAGGTTAAACTTCGGGGACTTTCCATCCTAGCAATTGAAAACACACTCTGACTTTGTCAGCAGCTCTAGGATCTGCTACCCTGGTGCAAATCAGACCCATTCCTTTGGTTCAGCATATGACCACACCACGTGTGCGGCCAACGTGTCTTCCCAAAAGCCCCAGGGAAAGTGCCGCATGCCCACAAACCACAACAAAACCTCAGCAGAACATGGCAATGTTCAAAGGCTTGTCACTGACCTCCAGGGACACTGTCCCTGATCTAGGCCTGGCTCTTTCTTGACTTTGCACTAGTGGAGGCGGGAAAAGCACTGCAGATGCCTGAGAAAATCCTTCTGGCCCAGAAACCCAGCACTGGGTAGGGTAGACTTTTGGGAGCAGTTTAGCTTTCAAAGACCCCACCTGCCAATCTTAGTGTGCCTCACTCTTTCCCCCTTATAAACTCAACCTTGAGCTTGCGCTCTGTATTCAGGAGGGGTCAGCTTCACCGCTGGCTCCTTCCTTCCCCTCTAAAGACACCATCAGGGGCCCCGTCAGGGTGAAAACACTCCTACCAACGTAACTCTCCATTCTACCAGAGGAGTAAGGAGGAGGAAAAAGAAAAGTCGACAGCATTTTAAAAATTGAGGCTAAGATCAATTCAATTTATCCTTTAGATCCAAACCTATGAAGACCTGCAAAGTGAGAAACACTCTGAGAGTCACACCAGCATCCATATTGTTGGCCAGGAGCAGTACAAGTACCACCGAGCATGCTCACGCACCCTGAGCGGCTTCACAGAGGTACACACGACACAAAAGGTGAAAATCAATCTTTAAAAATATTTTTTCTTTCAACAGGAAAAGTTAATGCTGTTCCGTTACATTGCTGCAGCTGTGCCAGCCTCTCGGAGCGATGGCAGCCAGAGGACACAGCCAGGAGTCAATGGAGCCTCAGCTAGGGACTGTGATCCTGAGACCAGGAGCAGGGGAGTCTGGAAACAAATCAGAACTGTGTATTCCAGTTGCACATCACCTCCAAAAGGTACACCGATGAGTCTTTATCTTGGTTGATTTTGTTTGTTTCTGTCCCCAAGTGTCACAGTTAATCGGATGAAATACACACACACGCCATTGTAAACAAACACAAATCTGTGTAGGCCTCCACAGGTGGTCAGAGCCCCCGCTAACCTGCTCTGGAGCTCAGGCACTGAGGCCTCTGCACTTTTTTGTGACAACACCAAGCACAACACCTGTCTCCAGCTGGTGGGAGGGCTGACAGAGGTATGTCTGTGGTCAAGTGACGGATGAACAATTAACACAAAGAATAACCCAACAGGCTCAGGAAATGGTGCAACTTGCTCCTGAAGGAACACGCAGTTCCCAGGTATGTGAAGGACCACCATCATATGCAGAAGCCAAAAGGCAAAAGGTGGCCTTTGAAAAGGAGCCAAGCAGTCGACTCGAGGGATCCCAGGGAAATTCTACTTTCAGAGGAAGAGTCTGGGTGTGAGTTGCAGAATACCTTTTTAAAACTCAAAACTTCAAAGCCTAAGTTATGGTTGATGTTTAAGTGTAGCTCCATTGCCTCAAACTTATTCCTAATTAGCGTGAAGCCAGTAAAAATGCTTTTAAACCCTTTGGAATCGCCATTGTTCCTGAGTATTGGAGTGCATGCAGTCAGGTCTGACACCCACCTTTACCTTACATTTCGTAGGTCGGGTGTGATGAAAGTGGCAGATGGTGATTTTAACTTTGTAGGAGGCGTGATTCAGCGTTCGCACGACAGAGCACGTGCCTCCCCTGCTCCTGCACTTGGTGCTGGGAGAACATCAAGATCACCTCCCGCCTTCCCTCTGAATGTATTGGTCCAGGACTCAGCCTCTTTCACTCTTCCCTGCTTCTCCTTGTAAATCAATCCCTCCCTCCCGTGTGTTTCCCTTTCTGCAAAGGAGTATTGTATTGGTTTCACTGGTTCCTCCTTCTCCCACATAGGAAATGGGACTCTAATTGCATCTGTGCTTTTTTGACTGATGCTTTGTTCCTTTTGCACTCTTGATTTTTTACATTCAGCTGTTATTTCCATAGGTGATATTGTGTGTGTGTGTGTGTGTGTGTGTGTGTGTTCATCATGTACCCTTCAATGTTTGGAGGAACAAATACAATCACTACTAAAAATAAACTGTTTACATTTTCTTAAGTCTCCAGTGGCCTTGTGCATTGTTAAACTGATAGTCCATTATTCCAGCTTAGACATTACAGATTCTTGTAAAGATTAAAGGGAAGGAAGGAAGAATCCAGCAAGCATTAGTCTTGCTGTGTCCTTCTCCTCTGATCCACCTCGACAGCCGGCAGCATGCGAGCTGAGCCCCTAACTCTCCTGCAAGTGCACCATCCCCGGTGACTCTCACCCCCACCTGAGGCTGTGGACACCATGGCGTAACCTGGACCTCCAGTCTGTGGCCAGCCCAGCCTCTCCTTCGCATTGCCAGCATCACCAAGCTGCTTCTTTGACCCTTCCCTGGATGCCACAAACCGGACACGTCCCAGCAGAGCTCTCCATTAGTGAGTCTTCCTGACCCCGAGCTGGCTCCACCTGTTTTCTTTGTCTTAACAACTCACCTGGATCCCACACCTCCCGTTCTTCTTTTTTCCTCACTTCTCAGATCCAGATGACAAAACCCTGAATCCAGCTCCTCCTGTGGCCCTCCCACTGTCTGACTTGGAGTTTCTGCCATCTCCCGCCTCTCCAGCTCCCTCCTCATGCAGAAACAGGAAGATGGTTTAGGGACATAATCGGGTCACAGAATGCCCTTACTACAGTCACCAACACACCAGGAACTTAACACCAGACTTCTCACTCCAGCGCCGAAGCCCTTGATGACCAGCCCACAACTGTTCTCCTACCATCTTGCCCTTCACCGGCTCGACTCTGACCACCCTGGCCTCTCTCTGTCCTTTGAACAGTCCACGCTCAATCTTACTGTCCCATCTCTGCACTCTCCATTCTATGACCCTACAATGTCTGTCCTCTCAACACCCAATGACAAGTTCTACTGGCTACTCAGCAATTGGAGAGGCCTTCCACCACGACCCCTTCAGCTGGGCTACCCTGCCACTTGCCAGGAAGGTCCTGGCTGGGGTTAGTTTTCTCCATGGCATCGATAACTCACTGTCAACTAAATTAATTTTTTGACCCCATCCACTACAAAGAAATAATCATGAAATGTTACATCTGTCACCATGGCGGTGGACACTGCTGGGCACATGGTCAACACTCAACAGTTGAATGAATATTCATTTAATGAATCAATAAAAGAATTTGTTTACACACAAACTTCACTCTGAATTTCATGGCAATGTTTTCGCACTTATAAGAAGTTAACATATACTATGTATTCTATATATACTAGAAATCCGTGTATTACATATATACTAGAAATACATGGGGATCCCTCAATCTATGACCAATCAGCAATACAGGTGACACCTGCCATTTCCAACAACATTTGAAGTCAGGGGCAGTCTTACAGACTGAGCCTTCAACCTGTAGGGTGTGAGGCCAAGTCTCGGTAGACAGTGTGAACACTGAATTAAATTATATAACAGGTGCTGTTGGAGAAGCCTCCACACATCTGGTGTGAGAAGTGTTGTTCTGAATGAGGTGTGAGAGGGCTGGGGTTGAAGCTCAGTGGTAGAGCATTTGCCTAGCAAGCATGAGGCACTAGATTTGATCCCCAGCACCACATTAAAAAAAAAAACTAAATAAATGAAATAAAGGTATTGTGTCTATCTACAATTAAAAATGTTTTTTAAAAAAATCGTGTGTAAGAGTAGAAACAAACAAGTTTTGTGGGTCTTTTTCCCCATCAGAACTCTTGAACCCTGAGTTTGGTCATAAGTTTTATGCAAACTAAGGCTTTTAACAAACACTCTTGGCCAACTTCAGTTCCTGGTAGCCAGAATAGTAAGTGCACACTGCACTCAGTAGGGTCACAGCTGCAGGGTAGGTCTTGGGTGTGCACGCCCTCAGCCGCTTCCTATTCCCATATCACTGTTCACCAAGCTGACCTTCTTACTCAACTCTAGACAGTGAATTATAGCGAGATTCCAGTAGAGCAATTTCTGTGACAGGCTTTTAAGAGATAACCTTGAGAATGTAAATCCAAGACAAAAATTATTATTCATAGCATCGGAACTTCCTAGATTAATTACTTGAGTGTTTAGTTATCTTTAAAATATTCTGGCTGCCAATCAAGCATCATTTTCCATAGCTATTTTCTAATGGAGTACTTCAGAAATATGAAACACACAGAAATTCCAAAACAACCATGGTTCTAAGACCCAGCTAAAAAGTAAATCATTGCTTACAGAGTTGAAGCCAACTATGTACCCAGAACTGATTTTATTCTGCCTGGTCTTCTGGAGGAGGAGTAACCGTTCTTCTGAGTGTGGTGTTATCACTGGTGGGAACTGATTGAGAATTTTGCTACATGTATTTTCTAATGGCTTATATAGAACTATTCTGAAAATCTCAATGTGACATCAATGGTATCATGCTGCACACATCCATCTGCAATCTGATTTATTTTTGCACACTAGTCAGTTCCTGGAGTTGACTGTCATGGATACAGGTGCTCATGATTTCCCCCTGCAGCGGAGCATCACTTGAATACGCTGTAATTTAAGTAGCAATTTCTCTACTGATGAACATTCAGAAATCATTGTTGGTTGCCTGGTTTGTGATTCAAATGGAATTCATCTTTTACATCAATTGCAGGTTCACAGCAAAACTGAACAGAAGGTACAGCGTTCTCATTGACTTCCTACCTCTGCCACATGCAGCGACCCAGTGTCAACACCCCTCAGCAAGTGCCATTTGTTACAGCCAATGAACCTCTATGTTTGAACTTGAATGGCAGCATCAGTGCATGTTTGAAATACTAGCAAGAATCATTTCTAAGAGCTGGGGTGGTGGCTCAGTGGTAGAGTTCTTGCTTCACATGTGTGAGGCACTGGGTTTGATTCTCAGCACCACATATAAATAAATAAAATAAATTTTAAAAATTAATGAAATAATTTAATAAAAAATTAATAAAATAAATCTAAAAAAAATTTTTTAAAAAGAGTCATTTCTCAGTCTTGCAACAGACCTCTGATTTATAGGTCAAGGCAGAGCTCCCAGCGCCATTTAATCACACAGCGAGCCTGGAGACAGAAGGTGATCTTTTCATTTTCTCTTGTCCTCAAGCTCATCTTGCTAGAAATGTCCAGAAAGCAACATTAACCTCCAAGTTAGCTGATATTGAAGACATCAGGTGATGAGACATCATTGTCTGTCCTTCTTGCTAAGAATATTTGTAGAGTTTTTTACTTCTAGTTTTTTGTGAGAAAGAAAAGAACAGGAAATAGAATACCAATTAAACTTGCTATGTCATGCTCATTGAAACTCTTTCATGTTGGATCTCAAGGGCAAGACATAAGGATTGGTCACTCTTCCTAAGTATGTTTAATAATGTATCATTCTTACGTTAAACTAGCATAATCTTGCTCTTAATAAAATTACCTGTATGTGCGCACAAAAAAGAATCATTTCTACATAACAAATAAATTGTAAATGAATAAATGGCTCCACTCTGGCCCAATGTAATAATCTGCCCTGCAAGAAACCACAGATATTTTTAAACTCTTCTGATTGATCAGAACACTGTTTAAGTATGAAATTACTTATTCTGCATAGACTAGATATTCACACACCATTGAGGTATTTTCCTTCAACCAGAACTACCATCCATTTTGTCTTCCTCTTAAAGTATCAGCAAACAAATAATAAATTATATAATTAAAATACAAGGACATTGAGAAACAAATATGCTTGTTGATAATTTATCTTATTTTCCAACTCCATTGGTCTTCCTTTTTCCTTCCTTCTGCACAAGCAAAATTCTGTGAGAACTAAAATGAATAAAGAAAATAATAATGCTAATATTTTCCTAGAATTGTACTTTGTTTCAGTTAAATTTTAGTGGAAACATATTGAGAAACAAGATCTAATGTTTAAGATGTTTTGTAAACTTTGTCATTCAAATGAGTCTTTCTTACATCATCTAGCATTTATCTTATACTGACATTTTTATTATTCAAAAATTCTCACTTGAACAAGAAGAGCCATTCATCTGGAATAGCACAACTATTATGCATCATTAATATGCTAATGCATTATTTATGGTGGTGAATAATATCCTGAAATGAGAAGTCGCTGAAGATAAAATATTCTCTATCGTGCCCCTTGATGGCAAGAAGTACTTTTAATTAAAGTGAGCCCATACATATGGGAAGAAAGGAGAGAGTTCTTGGTCTGGCTGTGAAGGACTTCACAGGGCCAACTTCCGTTCTGGAAGCCTGATAGAAATCACCTACGTTGTTTTACCACCCCGTGGATGTGAACTTACACACACGGAATCACTGAACTCTTGAGATGAAACAACTCTTATAGATCCTCCTGTATTTCTGCCCTGAAACCACAAACATCAGAAAACTACACATATCACAACCAGATCATTAAACAAGAATGGTCTTCTGTTCAGCTGGAGTCCCTTTGGGGGAGGGGTACTACACGACTCTTAGTGTAGTGTACCTGTCACCTTTGTGTGGAAGCGCTTCCCAAACTCTTCCCCTATGGAACCCTGGTTTTCCATGAGCTTTGCTGGTACATTCTACGGTCTTTTCCAGTTTTGCAATTTTCCTGCAGTTTTAAATTTCTGTGATATTATATTTCTTTTAAGGCTCTTAAAAAACTCTGTTTATAGAGTCATCTAGTAGAATTTGGAATTGAGCACAGAATCAGATATTTCATTGTTTTGAAGGGTGCATGGCCCCGAGTTTTAGAGCCTCTGAAAAGATGAGGCTCAAGAGCACAGAGCATCTCCTGAAGCGGTCAGTACCAACCACAGCTTGTCAGCCACTGCACCTGGCCATGAACTTAAACGCCAAATAAATTAGTCCCAAGGAATCCATCAAGCCAAATGCAATCCTTCACAGAAGGCAGAGGCAGTTATATTTCGCCCATTCTTCTTTTAATCACTGTTTCAACTAACAGCCCTGACCCTTTAAAGAGGGAGTCAAACTACTCCGGTTCATTTGAGTTTATTACACTTATTCTTCTACCTGTTAAAAACAAATAAAAATAAAAAAATAGAACATTTTATCTTCTATTTGCTAAATTTGCTAATACATTAATAGACTTCTTGATTATAAAGATTTAACATCAACTATGAGTCATTTCTTGATGTAACTCAAGTTAAAATCCTCGAACAAACTGAAGATCACTGAAGGAACATTAGGCTAATCAGCAATTATCCCACTTAATTGAAAATCTTAGTGATCATAATGCGATTACAAGTGAAAAGGAGAGAGGAAGGACCACACTGAGCGAGTCCTGGCAGAGCCCATTGCTGGGGCTGCCCTAGCCAGGAAGGGGATTTTTCCACCGTGATCGCTGGTCAGAGCCAGGCCAGCCAGGCCAGGGCACAGCCCTGCATCCTCCCCAGAGCCCACTGGTACACAGCGGATGTTTGCTTTCAGAAATGAGTGCCCAGCAGGAAAATGGGGTCGCAAAAATCCACACCAGCCCCTCAGGAATACAGACGCGCTGATTATCTACTCTTCAGAAGGAAATAGCACATGATTCTATAGCATCCTAAAGCATTCTCCCAAACTTTATCAAATTTTAAAGGGCAGTAACGAAACCAATATAAATCAGGTAAAATCATATTTTCTATTTCAAGACCAAAGGTTTCTAGGACTGAAACAAGATTTTCAATATAAAGACAAATATCTCCATGTAACCCTTTGATGCAATTTGAGCTTTAAAAATATACCACAAAAAAACCCAAAACGGCACTTCCGATCTGCAGTCCTCACAAATGCATCGATTTAGCACATATACGGAGATTTAGTTGGTTAGCACACGCACATGTGATTTAGATGTAATCTATTCATAATATTCCTATCAAAAATAGCAAATAAGTATGAATAACACTGAAATTTAATGACTGTTGGCAGATGATTGGCCTAAGACAATTATTGGTCTTTACTCTATTCTGACGACAACTTGAGTTGTGTGTGCTGTGTGTACTAAATATCATTCCACACACATCTGCATTCCAACGAGCGTGAAGCTAGTGTACACTGCACCTGCGAAAGCCACTGTTACTTTGATTTTGTAGCCTGCGTCTTCGTGGACTTCTCTCACAAACCCAGTTTCACAGTTTATTCCTTGATTCTCTTAAGCCTGTTAGATACATAGTGAAATCACCCACTAGGAGAAATAGTTTCACCTCTTCATACCAATATTCAGTCTCCACTGTGAGGACTCGTGCATCCCAACACAGACTCAGAGAGGGCAGACCAGACATCCCGACTCACAGCTGACCACGGCTAGGGCTTCGCTTTAAGCGAGGTGTCACTTTTGAAATGCAGTATGTGTGTGCATGCCCCTCGGTTGGGACCTGCACCATGATGTTAAGTACACGTTATCAATTCCTCTTCTGGTATTTTTTAAATGCAAACAGAACTTGAATTTTGTCCAGTGCCTTTTCTCACCTAGGGAAAGGTTGAAGGGATTTTTCTCTTCATCTTCACTAATGCTGAGAATTATATTAATGGATTTACAGTACTGAGCTACTCCTGAATTCCCAAAATTCACTGGTTATGACACAGGTATTTTTAAATTAGTTTAATTACTTATATATGACAGGGGAATGCACTCTCGTACATCATACTTAAATGGAGTACACTTTTCCTTCATTGGTTATACATGATGTAGAATCCCGTCAGTCATGTAATCATATATGCACATAGGGTAATAATGTCAGATTCAATCTACTATCCTTCCTACCCACCTCCCCTCCCCTCTAACTAAAGTAACTCTATTCTTCCCTAGCCCCACCCCCTCATCATGAGTTAACATTTGCATATCAGAGAAAACATTTGGCCTTTGGGTTTTGGGGATTGGCTTATTTTACTTAGCATGATATTCTCCAGTTCTGTCCATTTACCAGCAAATGCCATAATTTCATTCTTTTTAAAGGCTGAGTAGTATTCCATTGTGTATATATACCACATTTTCTTTATCCATTCATCTGTTGAAGGGCACCTAGGTTGATTCCATAGCTTAGCTATTGTGAGTTGAGCTGCTATCAACATTGATGTGGCTGCATGACTGTAATATGCTGATTTTAAGTCCATTGGGTATAAACCAAGGAGTGGGATAACTGGGTCAAATGGTGGTTCCAGCCCAAGTTTTCTGAGGAATCTCCATACTACTTTCCAGAGTGGTTACATCAATTTGCAGTCCCATCAGCAATGTATTGAGTGCACCTTTTCCCCACATTCTCACCAGCAGTTATTGTTACTTTTATTCTTGATAATTGTTGTCCTGAAATCTCAGTGTAGTTTTAATTAGCATTTCTCTAGTTGCTAGTGATGTTGAACATTTTTTCATGTATTTGTTGACCAAATTTCTTCTTCTATGAAGTACCTGTTCAGTTCCTTAGCCCATTTATTGATGGTGTTAAGTTTTTTGAGTTCTTTAAACATCCTGGAGATTAATGCTCTGAGGTACATGTATAAAGATGTTCTCCCACTCTGTAGGCTCTCTCTTCATATTATTGATTGTTGCCTCTCCTGAGAGGCTTTTTAGTTTGAATCCATCCCATTTATTGATTCTTGATTTTACTTCTTGCACTTTAGGAGTCTTGTTAAGGAAGTCAGATTGTAGGCTGACATGGTGAAGATTCTGACCTACTTATTCTTCTATTAGGTGCAGGGTCTCTGTTCTAGGGCCTAAGTCTTTGATCCACTTTGCGTTGAGTTTCGCACAGGGTGAGAGATAGAGGTTTAATTTCATTTTGTTACATGTGGATCTCTAATTTTCCTGCACCCTTTGTTTAATAGGCTATCTTTTCTCCAGTGAATCTTTTTTGGTGCCTTTGTCTAGTATGAGATAACTGTATTTATGTGGATTTGTCTCTGTGTCTTCTATTCTGTACCATTGGTCTACATGTCTATTTTGGTGCCAATACCATGCTGTTTTTATCATTATAGCTCTGTAGTACAGTTTAAGCTCTGGTATTATGATAGCTCCTGCTTCACTTTTCTTGCTGAGAATTGCTTTGGCTATTCTGGGTCTCTTATTATTAAATGCATTTTATGACTGCTTTTTCTAGATCTATGAAATGTCATTGGGATTTTAAGAGGAATAGCATTAAATCTGTATAACACATTTGGTATGACCATTTTGACTACATTAATTCTGCCTATCCAGGAGTATGGGAGGTCTTCCCATTCTCTAAGGCCTTCGATTTCTTTCTTTGGTGCTCTGTATATGGTACAGGTTATAATGCAACTTTTGTTTTTTTATTTAAAAGATATTTTATCTCAGATATGTGGATCAATGTGAAATTGATCTATAGATTCTCTTTGAAAAATCACTTTTTTCAGATTTTGAAATCCATGTAATACTTGATAAAATAAATTTTGGACTAAACATATCTTCCAAATTATTGAGTTACACTTTGGAATAATTTACATAGCACAGTTAAATAGGGGTTATTCAGCGTTGGTGCATGACTTCTCAGGGAACTCTTTCATTGTTTTTTAGTAATCAACCTATTTGGAGTTTCTCTAGAAAATTTAATATTTCTAGAAAGTATTCATTTCATGAAGAGCTTAAAATTAATTTATATGTAATTAGACAAATGGCCCATGATTTAATTTCCTCTAATTTGATCCATTATCCTTCCTTGACCCATATGTAACTTTTAATATTTGAACATTTATCCCTTCTTTCTTTTTGATTAGCGGGTCATCCACTGACTTTTTTTTTTTCCTTCAAAGAACCAATTTGTAAGAATAACTCATCAATTACCTTTCTTAGTTCCCTCCTGCCTACTTTCTATCCTTCTTGTTTTCTACTTGCTATTTTAATTTTTTTCTAATATATGCATTCCATTCTATAGTTCAACTTCCTTCACGGTATCTCACGTTCTAAAATATGTACTTGTTATGGTGTTCAAGATCCCCTTCCATTTTATTCTATGTTTCTCCCTTGACCCAGGATGTACTTAGCACTGTACTTAGTCATTTTCAAGTATAAAGGTCTTTTTGTGTTGGGAGGATGGTGGTTTTCAGGAGAAGTTGTGGGATTTTTTGTTTTGTTATGCTTTTTTAAATATTAATTTCTAGTCTTATTCTTTTATGATGGTATTTGTATAATTCCCACTCTGGAGTTTACAGAGGTTTTCTTTGTGGCCTAAAATATGGTCACTATCTCTAAGGGTACCTGTGAACTTTCAGGAAGCTCACCTTCCATTTCTGAGGTTCAGATGTTGACACATCTCAGAGATCCATCTCGTGGATCGTGGTTTTTTGGTTTTTTTCTGTTTCAAGCAAGTCATAGCTCTTTTTGTTAGTGGCTGTCCCTCCTTGCAACTCCTGAGTCTTTTTGTAAAAATTGTTTATTATGAGTCACAACTACTCCATCTTCACTGAGAGGTGTACCCTCTCGCATTATAAAATAGTCTCGGCTCTCAAAGTCTTTAAGTTAACATTTGACAAATAAAGAGATTCAGACCCCAGCTTTCATTTTACTTGCATTTCTTGGTAGTACTTGTCTATCCTTTGATTAGGACCTTTGTGAATCCGTTTCTTTTAGTGTTGTGTCAGGTTTAGCTTTGTTAGTGAAGCTTAGACTTTGAAGTTTTTATGTTAACAGGAAAGTCAAGCTTGCTTACCAAAATTTGCATGATCAATATACTTCAGCCTCAACTCTTACATTGTTAAAATGCATTTTACTTTAAAAGACTAAATAGATCATTTCACTTTTATTTAAAATGGTCTTTTTCTTTTTATTTAAACTCCACATGTATGTTATTATGCATGTGCCTCACTCGTGGAATGAATACAGAGAGTGAGGTACAAATGTCTTCTGTTGGGGAACTAAACCATGGCTTCCCAAAGACCAATATCTTCAAAAATACCCTGAGGCCCTTATGTTTTTAGTTGCTCTTCATCAGTTCTGTGAGCAAAACTGAAACTAGCTAAGGACTCCTCACTTCCCCTTCTCTTCCAGGTACAGCTCCACCGTTCGCTTTTGCTCAGGACCATCAGGTCATCAGAAAGTTGAGGGGAGTTGTTCTAAACTCCCATCCTGCTCCCCGTCCTTGGAAGCTGCGCTGACTGCATCCTCAGAGCACAGGGACGCCCCGACTCACCCCTACACCGGGGCTGGTCTCCATGCCTGCTCACTCTGCAGCAAACTCCTATGGGACAGCTCATGACAACACCATCTCCACTTGTGTTCACGTTCATAACCATTTGGGACCTTTGCTGACATATTTGGGAAGCCCAAGGAAAGAGAATCCATTCCTGCATTTTCTTTCAGCAGAAAGTGTGGTCAATAAAAAGGCAGATCACAAATGGACTTTCTTCCCTCAAACATGACTTGTACTTTAGCCTGAATTCAAAGGATTTGTTTCCTTTGTAAAAAGTTTGCATCTTTTCTAGAACATGGCTTTGGCCCTCCAGTGCCACAGTAAACCCCTGCAGCTCACCCTCACACATCCTCTTTTACCCCTGTTGGATGAATATGAAGAATGAAATCCACAAACCCCAGTGAGTGAGGGTAGAGTAGGACCTGTTGAGGAGCAAGAGCAGAAGCAGATTTCCTGCGGAAAGCACAATAAAACCCGCCAAGTTTGGGCTGGGGTTGTGACTCAGTGGCGGAGGGCTTGCCTGGCATGTGTAAGGCACTGGGTTCCATTCTCAGCACCACGTATAAATAAATAAATAAAATAAAGGTCCATCAACTACATATATATATATATATATATATATACACACACACACACACACTTTATATTACATATATTTAGTTATATATATTATATATATAAAGCTATATATACAAGCTATATATAAATAAACAAAAATATGTATAAATATACAAAATATATATACAAAACCTGAGTTTGTATACTTGGGGGTTTACAAAGCACTTGGGTCACTGCCATTGGTCCAAACTCATGCTAATGAGGCTTGGAAATGTGCTGATCTATTGGTCAGCACTGGAGTCCTGCCTTCCATCAGCTCTACCCCACTTCCATTGCCTTGGGGCAGGCCCAGGAAGCTGGAGGTGGAGGTCCTGGAAGAGCTGCCCACAGGGTGGAGCGGGCTGTGCAGCGGGCATCTGCATGGTGCCAGGTCTGGACAGCTGGGTCCAGGGCCTCAGGACCCCTAGGCTGCTGCTTGCAGCCTGCTCTCTGAACCCCTGGCCACCACTCTGCAGAGGCTTCTGGACTGCAAAGCTGGGAGCTGTGGTGGTCGCTGCTCCTAGGGTGTCCTCTGAGTCTTTTCCACCTGCTCCTCTTCCGTTTGGATTTCCAGGGGTTTTCACTTTTCCATCTTCTGCTTCTCTGGAGACATTACCTGTAGGTTTGTACCTCCTTCAAGATCAGTCTCCGCTGCTAAAGTTATCTTTGCTTTAATTTATAATTTCCTCCTGCTATCTTTCAGCTCTCTTCCAACATTGTTACTCATCTAATTTCAAGTTTATAATTCATGCTATTCTTTCATGTTGTCTCTAATTTTCTGAATTTCTTTTAGCCCATTTTGGAACATTAGGTGCCCAACCTTATCTGGTAAAACTTTACTGCATATGGATATTATTCTGTACCTTACTCTTTTACATCTAAAATGATATATATGTAAATTATATTAAAATTGTAAATAATTGTATAAATGCATATAAACTGGACTACTGCACTTATATATTACAAATCATACATGATTATATATAATTATACATGCATTACCAAATTATAGTATTGGCAGGCAATAAAGGATTGCCAGGGGAACGAATGAAGATTGAGGTGCCATTTCTCTACTCCTAATGGAGGGGCCTATCTGCCTTGGCGCTGTGGCTCTGGGGCTACTCGCCCCACAGCTCTCCCTCAGTGGTAGAAACTCCCCTCTTCGCCTTGTGAATCCTATTGGTTCTGCCCCTCCCCCTTGGAGTCTGCCTGGGCCTTCTCTACCCTTGCCCCTCCCCCACCCGCTCTATATTCTATCCTCCCACCCCCACCCCTGCACCCCAGCAGGGCTGTGTCCTGGAAGGGAGCTTTATCTGGCTCGCTATGAAAGCCTACAGGACCAAGATTGCCCCAGAAACATCCTACCTGACCCCAGTGCCTTTGCCCACCCCCCAGGTTTGCTTTGGATTATGCATGGTCCGTAGGTCTGTCTTGGTGGCTCTGTCTGCTTTTACAAGGAGGTTCAAAGAGACTAAGAACTCTGCCTCCCTGGTTCCTTCCCATTTCTTGACTTGATTTTTTAAAATGACAAGGTGAGTCAGCCTCAAGGTCACTCTTTCCTAAAAATCAAAAAGCCCGACTTCTCAGTTCTAAAATATAGAGACAAAGGTGGGAAGTCATGCATTACAGAGGCACACATAGTGATGAATCAGGGATAACTCACCTAAACATGTCCCCAGATTTAAATGTTTCTATTTTCTCAGGACCTTCAATTCTGCAATTATGAACCATCCCCTTGCAGGCAAAAATCAGTCTGAACAAATAGCAGTTTTGTAGCTTAAGATATTCCTAGGACAGTTTCCAGGAGCACACATGTAACTGACAGTGTCTGACTAGTTATTGACAATAACTCTCTGTCCTCCTACCTTTATGATGAACATAGGAGAGGCCAATTTGAAAAACTCATAATTAAAGGCAACACTGCATTTTCAACCGATGTCCAATCCAGATGCATCTGTGTGGAACACAGCTCTGCCCAGGCTTACATACAGAGAACGTGAACTGAGATGTAGAATTCTGACTGTTACTACAGAATATTCAAAGTCTATCTTAGAAAAAAGTTTGTAATCAGCCTAAAGATGATTGGTTCTCCTTCAAACTTAATAATCCATTCAATTTTATTAGTTCTAAGATAAAAGATCAATTACATGTGTCTGGGCCTCAGGGGTGCAGAGGGCCGTGTGGCCTGGGAGGAGTGTCCCTGTGCACCCGGCATGGCCATTAGAGCAGAGGCTACCTGGCTCCACCTGAAGGCCCACCATGAATCAGCAAACCACTTAAACAGATAACTGCTGGGCACAGGGTCACACGCCTAAAATCCCAGCCGCTCAGGAGGCTCAGGCAGGAGGATTCCAAGTTCAAGGCCGGCCCCAGCAACGTAGTAAGAACTTGTATCAAAATAAAAAGGGCCGGGGAATATGGCTCTGCGGTTAAGCACCCTAGGTTCAATCCCTGGTACTAAAAAAAAAAAAAAAAGAAAGAAAGACAGAGAGAGAGAGAGAGAGAGAGAGAGAGAGAGAGAGAGAGAGAGAAAACTATGGCCTTTCAGAAAAAGTAACCCAGAAGAAAGCATCTGAGACCAGCTTTGGGGTAAAAGCAGGCAGAGAAGTGCAGGAAGGGCATTGGAATCTGGTGAACGCAAGGTAACAGGAGAGGAGATGAACTGGTGGGCGAGGGTAGCAACCCAAGTGGCAGAGAGAAAGGAGCACCTGCCATGTAAGAACTCTACACAATGCCTGTTTTTCTTTCTTTTTCTTGGCAGTACCAAGGATTGAACCAACAGCCTTGCACATTGTAGGTAGGTGCTCTAGGCCTGAGTCAGATCCCTAGCCCATGCAAGAACTTTAGAAAAAGCCTCATGATCTAATGACTTCATGCCAAATGCAAATTTTCAGATAAATCAAAAAAAGGCAAGACAGCATGAAAATAAGAAGGGTTAAAATACTCAGTTCATGAGGTCATCAGTGGCATCGGGTGGCCAAGTGTCCTTGCCAGGAAGTAGGCAGTTTAAATGGATGAGTTGGTGCCCCCCCTGCAGATCCTGCACTGCTCCCAGCTCTCTTATCGGAGCCTGGAGAATGGCAGCTAGCACAGTGTCCCATGTGCAGGGGAAAGCCAGCTTCGCTGAGGACATCGGCCTGCTGCTAGTCACCACGAAAACATCAGAGACCACGAAGAAAATACCACAGTGAAGTGACTAATAATTTCTTAAGGAGTACCTTTCACAACTGAGCCGATCACCGTGAAGTTGTACAAAGGGAATGCTCCATAAAAACCTTGTTAAATTGAAATCTAAATAGGGCTATAAGATGCATAAGGTTTGTTCAACTATTATAATATGTTATTTAGCACACATTGCTAGAATAAACCAAGGATGCACACGGACACATTACTCAATATGATTTCACAGAAGAACCAAAGAGGTTCAGCGGCAGGCAGACTAAACTGAGGATGTGAAGCTGAAGACCCAGGCACAAGCGCAAAAACCTGTTGCCTGGGGTCACCCTGAGCAGGTAAGCACAGTCCTTGGCCTCTGCCAGCTCCCTTTTCTGATCTGCACAGTGACTCTGACGACAGTGACAGCCCATCTTATGGGGACCAATGAAATGAGATCATGCATGTCCAAATACTATGTGAACTGCAGAGTGCTACACAAAATATTAAATTAACTGTTTTCTTGTTGATTTCCTACCCCCAGAGACACCCTCGCTTCCTCTCCTTCCCTTCCTCTGCACAATCTGATCTGTCAGCAAACCCAGCATGTCCTCACAGCCTGTTCCCGACCTACCCACGTCTCACCACTGCCAACGCTTCCAGTCGGAGGAAGAGCTGGCTCCCACCTGGCAGCGGCAAGCTCCTCCCGGTGAGCCTCCTCTTCTCTTGCTCTCAATGCAGCCTCAAATCCATGTTGGAGCCAGAACATTCCTTCAAATACCAAACCAAAAGCCACCGCCACTACGACCTCCCTTCACACTAGCAAGAAACCTCACACTCCTAAACATGGCCTGGAAGCCCATCCAAGACTGGTCCCTTGGAGACCTTACAGGCCACCATTAGCTCTTTATTTGTGGTACTTCTTAGACATTCTGCATGTGCACTCTTACCAGCCTTGCATTACCTGGTTCCTTCTTGTGGAAGGTTCCAGAACTTAGACCTGTTCATTCTCTCATTTGACTGCAGCCTGTTCAAATGTCACTGTCTCACAAAGGCTTTCCTGAAATACTCTGTATGAGGGCCAGTCCTCTGCTACTCTGTTTTCCTTCCTAGCCCGAACCATTCAGAAATTACATCACTTATTTACTTTTCCACTACAATAAACTTCATGGGACAAGGACTTTGTCTACACTTGCTAACAGCTGTATTCCAGGTCTCTGTATCCAGGAGAGGCTCAACTCACATTTTCCATCCTGAAGAGTGAAAGCATTTTCTAATTTTACATGTCTTCCACAGAAAACAGAGAGCTCACCAAGGCCACGAGTGAAACTGGATTGTGCCAACAGCCCTTACGGCTTCATCCTACCTTGGAATTGGAAGTGGACTCTAAGAAGCAAAGTCTGTTGCCAAATCCTTCTGCCGCCAAACATAGTTTCTGCTGTTCTTTGTGGATGGTTGCGGTACACTGCAGAACCACTTCGTCATCCTGCAAAGGGGGAGAAACAGAAGGAAAAGTGAGGTTGGACATGATGAGCCTAAATCAGATCCAGAAAAAAAAAAACAAAAACATGATTTTAATGCATTTTAAAAATCAGCCAAATGTAAGAACTGTCCAAAAATTAAAAATTAAAAAAATAAAGACTCAATTCCCAAAGCCCTTTTATTTGCAAAAAGGTTACTGGGTGGAAAAGAAAGGGATTGCCATTCAAAGCAATCAATAGTTTTCTTGCTGTTGTTACTGATCCCCAGAGGCGATCGGCATGGTAATAATAAAATAAAGGTTTTTCTGTTAGCACTCTTAAGCACAATTTTAATCATCAGAATTGCCAAGAAGTTCTCTGACATATTTCTAGGATATCAAGTATCATCAAGAATGGAACAGATTCTGATAGTAGGCACACATGTCATTTCACAGCTAACACAGGAAATAAGTCGGTATCTGAATTTCTGGGTTCAAATTGACTATAACCGTCTTCACTCAACCACACATTGGCTACTTGATCGTATTTGAAATGATCCTGGGCTGCTTAAAAATGTAGAGAGAGGCGATTTGTAAGTTCGATCCTCTGAAATACAACACCAGCTTCCCATTCGCGAGGCAGGACAACAGGAAAAGCCGCACGGGGTAAAGGTGATGCGTGGGATGACTCAGGAGTGACAGCGCAAGCCCGCAAGAAGCACAGACCTGAGAGCTAGCAGGGTCTGATTCCCATCCTCACTCTGCCACGTCCTAGTGACATGGCTCTCTCCGTGCCTCGCCAACGGTGCCTGCCGGGAAGCAGGACGGGCCTGGGTAGATTGGCCCGCAGTTGCCAAGTACCACCCAGGGCCACATGGAGCAGACATCGCAGGTCTGAGGTGTGCAGGCCAGTGCTGTGTCGAGCGAGGGCAAGCCTATCCATCACCTGGGGAGCCCAGCCTGCACACAGCCAAGATGCCACCGTAGAAGCGCACTCCACGCAGAACTGCAGCTGCCGACACCCACTGAACGCGCACAAGCAATGACTCCAAGCTGCTGCTCCCCCAAGTGGGGAGAAAATGCAAATGAGGCAAATCTACCTGGGATTCAGAGCTGACCAATAGCATTAGTACATTTCCAAGACCTCATTAGCATAGGCTTGGATCAATAGCGTTGGTACTTCTTCCAAACCCTAATTAGCGAAAGTTTGGACCAATCACAGTGACCCAAGTGCACATGAACCCCTAGACCAAAGCGCTCTGGCAGAAAAACCTGCTATGGGGTCTTCTCTTGCACTGCTCGAGTTCTGTTCTGGTTCTTCAATAAATCCTATGGATAAACCCACTCATCCTCATCTGTGGAGTTCATGCTTCAAATTCCCAAGACAAGAACCCAGAAGAAGACACTGACAAGAAGCTGCTCCAACACTGGAGGGCAGGGCCTGTACAGATGGCACTAAATAGACACTAAATTAATGGGAGGTGTAGTTACGTTACCAAAGCATCTCACTTCAATAGGTTCCAAATAACAGGGCCTAAGATGTGCAACCATTTGTGTTTTGATATTTCAAACTCAAATACACATGAGGAAATAAACATATTCATCAATCCTTTTAATTAGAGTCAAACTGGAAATGGACACAAGTCTACCCTTCGTCAAGGTAGGACAGCCGAGCGCCCGTGATGAGATGTCCTAACTCTTAAAAAGCAGAAAACAAGTTTTTTTCTTAACTCAAAGAAAATTCCATATTAGAAGAGCGTGACTCATTTGCATGTAAAACCCGTGACCAGGTGTTTGCTTTGGTGTCCGGTACAGTAGCAAGATACTGCAGAGCTGGCCGCCAGCATCGGCCACAGGCAAGGCCCAGCGTTTAACAACCACCTCCTAATTGTCCCTCCAGATGCTCATTAATTTTCAGTGAACATTCATTTTACTTGAAAAGTCATTTGCTAAAAAAAGAAAGCCCGATTTTCATATAAATACGTATGAATGTAAATTCACGTTTAGCATGACCATAATAAAAACAATCACAAAGTGCTTTATGTCATCTGCAAGATAAAGACAACTGGTGTTTTTCGAATGCATAGTGTAATAATAAGAAAGAACAGAAAATGGTGCTGATGCACTTGGGGCCTTGCACATCCCCAGGGGCTGGCTACCTGTCTCACCCTGTGGAGCCAGCCCCACACTCTGAAGTGGAAGCGTCTTTTTCAGATGCTAGAGACTCTCTGAACACCACTTAGTAAATAATTACTTTAATGTACTAATTAAAGACAGCTTGGGAATGAGAATAAGAGGACACCAAGTTGGGGGTGGGGAGACCATCAAGCTGGGGACAAGCGAGATGAGCAGTGCCCCTAAGCTAGCTCTGAGACAAGCACAGTGAGCCCCCCCACCCCCAGCTGTCACTCAGTCCTCACTGTGCCCTGCCCATGAAGACACACACACACACACACACACACACACACACACACACACACGCAGAGGACAGCCAGGCTCAGAGAGCTGCTCACTCAAAGCGCTTCTCCTGCCTGTTTCCAGGAACCACGTCATTAACCCTGATCTGAAAGTTGTCAGCCCCTCGCTGCTGCTCGACACCGGGCTGATTTTCCCTGTGTCTGTCTGTGTGGGGGAGCCTCTCAATCCTGAGCCTACACCCTACAGCCCACACATTCTGCATTTGGACTCTGCAGGTCTTGGGTGGGGCTGAGGTTGTATTTCTGATGAACATTCCAGAACCAGAGCCACACTCTGAGGCTCTGGGATGCAAACAGGGTCCCAGAAAGGATATGGAGCCCAGAAGATGGGAGTAGCCTACAGGAGTTTGGAAAGCATCAAGAAGAGCTGAATGTTCAGATCCATGTGCTGGGGACGCAGCACTCGCCTTGCATGTGCGAGGCCCTGGGTTCAGTCCCCACTACTGCACTCTGGACACAATCAGAAATGAGAGTTGATGTGCAGATGCTTATCAATAGGAAGTAAATTCCAATTACATAAAGAAATAAAATCAAGTAACACATCAAACCACTCCACTGAATTTGGGGCATTTTATTTTGAGACAGGTCTCAGTTGCTCCGGGCCTTGCTAAGTTGCTGAGGCTGACCTTGAACTCACGACCATCCTGACTCACTTATTCAGTTTCCCTTCAACCTAATGTCTTAACTTTTGCCCACGGAGGGGCCCAGCATCACATCTAGGAGATCCCGGCTCAGCCTTGTGTCAGGGTTCGAACACCAGAATTTACCTGGACACACTTGTAAAGCCATTGCCCACTGACCTGGGAGCACCTGTTATTTTACATTCCAGGAAGCCCAGGGTTCCTTTCAGACAAATAGCAATAGGTCCCTAACGCTTGTTTGCTGGACCAGACACCAAAACAGACTGCCCACCATGCCCTCGAGCCCATCATTCACCTCCAAGCAGACGCTGCTGAAGGACTGCTGTTGGATGGCACGCGACCTGGCATTCCAGAGGTTGTCACAGATAACTTTACTGGGACCCACGCGTGGGGGTCTGGGTCTGGTTAACACATGTGATATGGACTTGGGGTGAGATGCTCACGCTCTAGGCTGTAGCCCAAACCAAAGATGAACAGTAGTGTGGCTCAGTTAACAGAACGAAGATGCAATTAAGGTACATCTTCTTAGGCTGTGAGTCCTCTGCGGAGTTAGTCTTTGCTTCCTGGTTTGAGGTGAAACTTCCTAATTCACACTGGGCAGGGGTTACTGGGGATTTAACCCAGGGGCAATTTATCATGGAGCCAAACCCCAGGCCATTTTATTTTGAGACAGGGTCTCACTAAGTTGCAGAGGCTGGCCTCAAACTTGCGATCCTCCTGCCTCAGTCTCCAGAGCAGCTGGGATTACAAGCATGTGCCACCACGCTCAGCCCTAATTCACATTCTTGCTTTCACATCTGGTTGTGTGTGCCAACAGAGTATCTAAGGCTTGCACGTACATGGTTACCATCATTTTTTCCACCTTGGGAAAATGAAAAATGCCCTTCAATGTTCACCCTTCGCCATCCTTTGTTTTTGAGTTCCTGTGCCGTGTGCTGCAGTCCCTCACTAGGACAACACATTTAGACTCTGTTCACAAGAAATCAGGTCCAATTCTAAGTGCTACAAGAATGGATTTGACTCAGATTCTCTTGTTTCATCTTTTAAAGATTTCGAACCCTGTAATTAACCACGAATGACTAGCATGGTGGTGTATGTTAGTACTGGACGAGGGAACATGCCTGTCAGATGGGTTCTTTGTCTTGCAAATTCAAAGAATGAAATCCACAGACAGGGTGAGAGCAAAGTCACAGGACTTAGTAGATTTATAGAAAGACAAGAAAGAAAGCAGAGCTCCATGGAGGACCCCTGAGGGCGTGATACCAACAGGTGTCTGCGGTCCAGGGGGGTTAAAGGCACATCTGATGGCCCAGAGCAGGTGATCAGTGGGGCGAGGCATGCCAGCACAGACCAAGCAAGCTCTTTATTTTACTGATTCATCTTCTGAATCCTACTTCAGGCCTCCTCTCAGGCAGGCCAGGCCAGGGTTCTGCTCTGTGTCCTGCACCACCATGCTCTTTCCTGAGCTCACATGGCTGTCATCGTGCCCTCCTTCGGGAACTTGGTAATGCTGGGTATTCAGGTGAGTCTACTAGTTCTTAAAACTACAGCCCTGTACCCAGCATCATGTCAGTATCCAGGAGGGCCTCAGTAACTAACTACTGAATGAATGAACAAAATAACAAACAAATGGAGCCACCAAATGACCCAGCTGCACCACTTCTCGGCACGTCCTAAGGCATGAAAGTCAGCATACTCGAGCGGTACGTGCGCACCCATGTTATACAGCCGCACAATTCACAATGGCCAAACTATGGGACCAGCCTCGGTGTCTGTTGATGGGTGAATGGACAAAGAAAATGTAGTGTATATATACCCTGGAGTTTTATTCAGCCACAAAGAAGAACAAAATGATGTCATTTATAGAAAAATGAATGGAACTTGAGAACACTGTGTTAAGTGAAATGAGCCAGACTCAGAAAGCCAGTTGGGAAGGTAGAAGAAGTGGGGAAGGTGGAAAAGGGGTCAGAGCTCCTGAAAACAGAAGGAAGGCCAGGAGAATAGAGAGAGAGGAGCAGGAGGGCCTGGGGAGGGCCTGGCGGTGGCTTATGCAGGGGCCCTCCCTTCTGTTGTAACCAGCAAATGTCAAACAGAAGACACTCAACCTCTTCCCACTAACATCCTGGAGTCTTTGAAGCATTCAGGGATGTGTATGATGATCATGCCCAGCACCTCCCCCTGCAGGTCCCTATCCTTGCCCCAACCGGTTTCTAACACAAGGAACAGACTTTATAAACCGCCAGAGTGCTAAGTTGCTTTCAGAGAGGGTTTCTTTCCAGCTGCACAGACCACATTCCACCCCTCCATACATGTCCCCTGGTCCTAGCAGCTGTGTGAGAGCGGAGGCCACGTCAGTCACACTCACCGTACATCTCCATCACCTAACATGCAGCCCAAGTGACTGCAGATCCCAGTCTGCCTACGCTTGCTCACAGATACATGCCGCCATGCCAACAGAGGGAGTCTCTTCTTAGAATTGCCAAGATAAGACTCCATCTAATTTCCAAATAAAGCTGGGACTGTATGACCCCAGTAAGGGATTTCATGGTTTCATGGAGCCAGGAAATAGGGCAATATTGGAGGAAAATTACCAAGCTTGTCCCTTAGAACTGTGACAAATTTACATATCATAAACATCCACAGCATCAATACAAAGCCCAACTGAATCTCCGAAAAAAGCAAGTGGCCCCTTATTTCTCCCAACTCCACACAAACACAGTAAAACTTTCACTACACCAATGCTTTCTGCATACACAATCCAAGCAAATCATTCATCTTATACTCTTCAAAGCCCTAGGGAAGCTCTTAAGAACTCTGGCCATTACAAGCCCCTCACATCGAGGGGGGAGGGGTTTACTTTCCTTAAACAATTACTATGTCTATATTCCAAAGGTTAATCCACATTTACTTTCTGTGACAGGTGCTCTCCCTGGGTTATGTCATGAGAATTGTTCCAGGGTTAGCCTTGACTCAAAAGCTGTTTATCCACATCAGATTCCATCCCATAGAAACCCAGTGCCCAATGGAAGTAAATGCATTAGCAGAAACCTACAAGGCAATCCCATCATCATCCATTTTACACCACTGCATACAGTACATGCTCAATAAACACAGGGTGGCTTAAATTCCTTCTGTCATACTTCTTGCAACTTAAAACCACTTAGAATAGAGGTCTAATATTTATGGGGAGAAAGAGTTATAATACTGTGTTCAGGCAGTTTTGTGATGAGTAAATAAGACATAATTTCTGTAACGAATGTTGCCAAGTCTGCTGAAACAGGACAGCATGAAAAACAATTCTCCAGTGAAACAACAGCCTCTTCCAAACATTCATCCATCATTTAACAGACACTTGCTCAGGACACAACATGTGCTAAGAAATGTTCTAAGTGCTTGAGATAAATCGCTGAATAAACCAAAGATCTCCAAACTCATTAGGCTTATGTGCTAGCAAGCGATGAAACCCAATAAACAAAAATGTAATAAATTTATAATTATGTTAGAAGATCAAAAGTTCTAAAAACACAAAACAAGAACAGAATACCAGCATCAACAGTTGTACGGGCCATGGCAGAAGGTCTAGTCCTAGTACCAGGGCAGTACTAGTACCAGAACTGCCAGGGCCATGGAGGGAGTGAACTGGGAGCAGAACTTGGGGGGAAGGGCAAGCAGCCCTGAGGAGGAGCCTCCTGGGGAGAGGGAGGGCTGGGGAAAGCCCCCCAGGCCCACAGCATGGGCTCAGCTGCAGGAAGAACCAGAGAAGCTGGGATGGAGCTCAGGGGTTCAATGTGTGCCAAGCATGCTTGGGTTCAGCTCCCAGCATTTACCAAGGGCCTATGCTGCGGCGGGCTCTAGGATGAATGTTTACCATCACTTCTCCAGCATACGGCCAAAGAAAATATTACCTATATTAGGTTTTTTCCTTATAGAGAATAAGCACTTAACTGAGCAAATGAGTGCAATAATTTAAAAGAGAAAAGCTAGTATTTTTGGACTCTCATTGAATCTACATTTGTTTAAAAAGTACAAGCAAGTCCTCAGTTTGCATGTTCGTATAGAACCACAAAGATAATTATCTTCAAGTGGTCTTTGGGAAAATTATCATGGTTTATAATTACTCCATGGACTTTAAATTTGTCCAAGCATTAAAAATTCTCTATGATGTACAAATGAACAGAAAAATGAAACAAAATGCTCAAAGTAAAATGTATTTAGAGCTGGGCGGGATGGCATATGACTGTAATCCCAGCAGCTCAGGAGGCTGAGGCAGGAGGATCACAAGTTCAAAGCCAGTCTCAGCAATGGCAAGGTGCTAAGCGATTCAGTGAGACTCTGTCTCTAAAGAAAATGCAAAATAGGGTTGGTGATGTGGCTCAGTGGTTGAGTGTCCTGAGTTCAATCCTTGCTACCCCCCAAAAAATGTACCTAGTTACTTAGCACCACTATAACGTAGAACACTGGAAACAGAATTAAAGCTCTCTTCCTTTCTGAAGCATTTATGCAGAGGAGCTTGAACATAGCCACTGCCTTCTCCCGTCACGGAACCTCCCACATGCAGCAAGACTCGCTCTGTGCCTTGGTGAACTGCCTCCGCATTTGCTCCCAGAGTTCACAAAACATCTCTGAGACTTCCATTGGTGCTGGTTCTTCACCCAGCATCCCTTCCTCTGGGACACCCACATCCTTTGGTGTCAGCCAGTGTCACTGGCATGGACATCCCCAAGCTCCCTTTGGCCAAGTTCCTCTGGCTACATGTGCAGGATCTTCCATAGCCAGCTTTTCCTTCTACCATGCCTCAAACACTCAGGCTCGTTCCACTTGCAGAGTTGTCACCTTTCGCTTCTCAGATGCACTTCTTGGTCTGTGGTGGCCAATTCCCTCCAACCCATTCCTGCAGGCCTCACATTCCATGCAGTGACCATCAGCAAACAAGGAAGGACCCAGCAGCACACTTTGCCACCAAATAACAGGTGCACTGTGACCACCCACCCACGGGACCAGAAAGGACTGCCCGACATGCCACTGATCGTGACGAGCACCGGCAGTTGGATAGTGATTCCTATGCAGGGTAATGACACTACTCTGGGGGAAATCCATCCTCCTTGGTCACATTTTTGCCGGCAGGGACACAGTCCCATATGGACTACAGGGTGGGTGCCTAGTCAGCAGGACTAGGACCTCCCCAGCAGCAGGTAAGCCCACCGTCCTCCAAGGGCCTTTCCAGCACCCACACATGGGTGAAAGGCAAAGAAAGAATCCCTCCCTTGAGAAAACTTCAAGGGCATGAATTTAGTGCAGCTCTCTCGGCTTTGTTTTTAATAGAGGGGGCTAGAGGGGGCTTCATTTCCAGCCTTGACAGGTTTGGACGTGAGACCTCCCCCACACAATCATGATGGGCAATGAAACAATGTTCAGAAGCACAATGATGACATTAGGAAAGCAGCAGCATCACCAAGGACTGACGCACTGGTGGGGTGGCAATCTGAAAGGACTAGTATCCTGAGTGATCACTGCAGGCAGGGTGTGGCTGGAGGCCCACCCAAGGGGATTAGATCCTGGCTCCTCCCTCGCTTGCTTGCTCTCTGCTTCTCTGCTGTGGAGAGCGGAACTTCTGCTGCCAGGTGCTGCCTCAGCTCAGGTCCCGAGCTATAGAATAAGCAAGCGATGGACGATGGACAGAACCTCTGAATCATGAGCCACAGGAAACGTTTCCTGGGTACTGTGGTCACTAAGACAAAAGGCTGATGGGCACACCTATTCGTGCTGTTCCCGTGGTCTCATGCAAGATGACAGCAGTGCGGGCTATCTCATAAACCAGAGCTGCAGGAGAGATCTGTGGCTCTGTGCTCACGACTCTTACTGCTAAGTTTATATACAAGATGGCATGTAAGGGATTATGGGCTGTGAGGCCAGCTGTCACAGGGGGCCTGGGTAATGTCAGCCAAGAGGAGCTGGACAGAAACACCCAAATCAGACACGATCAAGACGTCAGACCTCTTACTCAATTTCCACCGTCAGAGGCGCCAGCTGGCCAGGCAAGCCAAAGGCACACACTGGATCTGAACATGTCCACATTCATCAGTGCCCTCCCTCTGGTTCAGCAGAAACAATCGCCTGACCGCACCAAGTCAGGAACCCATCTGTGCAGAGCAAATGGCCTGCATGCACACCCCTGGCCCTCCAACCATTTGAGCATCGTCACCACCAACTATCTGTAGCCTGACTTGCAGTCTCCTCACAAGCCACCAGCCGTCTCTGGAGAGGTGAGGTTTCAGCCTCCTGCAAAAGACAACTCAGCAAAACCAAGACTCAGACATCCACAGAGGCGGCCTTGACTGGCTTTCTTAAATGTCACAGAAACAAACATAAAGGACAGACAAGCTGTCATCGTATGAATGGCCACAAATAATGATCTCATTTCCATAGGACTATAAGCTTCTTGGACTTTAACATGCCTCAACTTGAATCTTTCTTTAGTTCTTCAGAATTCTGCCACTACCACCAACCCCATTCCTTATCTCAACAAGTGGCACAAACCACATTAAAACCAGACACACGTGTTGTCCTGCTCACTGCCCGAGTCCTGGAGCTGCCCTGAACTGCCTGGGCCCCTGGGCGGTCCACTCCTCCTTGGGCCTGTCAGCGCCTGCAGGATCTATCCCCTCCTCCGTCTGAGATGGCCTCATATCTCCAGTTGGCCCACAGAAGCCATTCCAGAGAATAAGCCAGGCGACAAGGGAAGTGGAGAGACACAGGCAGGTGGAGGGTAAGGAAAGGAGAGACTGTGAGGTAAGCCTGCGAGGAGGAGGAGCAGCAGGTTTGCAGAGATCTGGAGAACACTTCTGGCCCAGGGAGAAGAAGCGTCTTTTTGCACTTGTGCATCTGAGCTCTATGAAGGACACACTGCATGGCTGGACTACGACGAATGCTTTCCACAGTCTCATGAGAGTTTGTTCCACAAAGAAAAAGAGAGAGAAACTGCCACCATGAATCAAGAATACCATCTAACACTAAGTGGGGTGAACAATATGTCCTGGGAGATGCTAAGCAAAGAAGGGAGAAAGAGTTCTCAGAGAGCAGGAGGCAAAGGGGACCTCTTTGTTCTCATGTTAGAAATTCTTGAAAATAAGTTTCCAAGACTTTAATAGCTATGGCAAAATAAAAATTGGGATTAGAAAAAGATCAAGGATGTTAAAGAGCCCTACACGTCATTTATGTAGAACCCTAAAAATGGGAGCAGCTGACAAAAGTTAAGCATCTAACTTGACTTTATCTTGAGAACACTGGGTGCAGGCGAGTGGTCCAATCTACAAAGACTGGGCACATGCAGACGTTCAAGTGCTGGGTCCAGTCTGTGTGAGATGGCAGGGTCCAGTCTGTGTGAGATGGCAATTCTTGCTGACAGATCCTTTCACCAAACAGTGACATCAAGAGCACACACCTGTTTCTCTTTTCCCTTCAAAAACATCATGAATGAAACCTGGGCCTATGTTCTTGGGCCTGGATGACCTGCATTTCCCACTTGGTATTGAAGACTGACTCACTTATCAAGACACAGCTAAAGTTCATTGTGTTTGTGCTGAGTATTAGCTTTTCTGAGCCAGGCATGGTAGTGCATGGCTACGATTCCAGCTACTTGAGAGGCTGAGGCAGAAAGATCCCAAGTTCAAGGCTAGCCTTAACAATGAAGCAAGACTCCTTCTCAAAAATTAAAAGGGATGGGGATGTAACTGAGTGACAGAACCCCCTGGGTTCCATTCCTAGTACTGGAAAACACACAAACACCTATAAATAGATAAAAAAAATGACTACTGAAGAAAATGAGTGTTCCTATTTATATGTGAGGGTTAAAATCAACACAGAGATAAGCAAGCACTTGAACCATAAATAACATCTCCAGTTACCTGGTTGATGCTTGAGCACAAAACATTAAGAGTAAAGTTAGTGTTGGACTAACCTTGACCCCTCAAGACACGCACGGGCAATTACACCAGTCCTAAAAACTGCAAGGCATGGCGTTTCTATGAAAAGTTTGATAAATTAATACCATGCTGAAATATTTAGTACCCGTGCAGAATAGCTGAGACCCATCTTGTTATTGTGTAGATATGAGGTGCCCCCCAAAAAGGTCATGTGTGAGATAATGCAACAATGTTTAGAGATGAAATGACTGGGTCATGAGAGCCTTCACCCTGTCAGTGAATTAATCCACTTACAGGGATGAACTGGGTGCAAATGTCGGCAGGTAGGGTGTGGCTGGAGGAGATGGGGCACTGGGAGTGGGCCTTGAGGTATATATTTTATCCCTGGCCAGTGGACGCTCTCTCTCTGCTTCCTGATCATCATGTCCTGAGCCACTCTCCTCCACCACCCTTCCGCCATGATGTCCTGCCACACTTTAGGCCCAGAGCAATGAAGCCAGCTATCCATGAATGAATCCTCTGCAGCTGGGAGCACCAAAAACTCTTCCTCCTCTAAAATTGTTTTTGTCAGGGTTTTGTTGTTTTGTTTTTTGTTTCTTTCTTTCTTTCTTTTTTTTTTTTGGTCACAGAAGCAAAAACTGCAGCCTAAAACACATATCTATGAATCAGTCATGATCACTGGTGTTGTTCGTGTGCATGTTAGAATGCTGGAAGCCACCCTCTTCCTCTCTGATGAGTGACACAGAACATAGCCAGCAACTGCTGCAGGTTCTCAGAGATCGGTACCAGACTCAGGTTCTATGAGCCCCAGTGAAACCCTGGAAAACAGACCAGGGTACCAGTTATCCCAACCCTGCACGTAAGGGTTCTCAAAAGATGATATTTAAAATAAAAGATACTAAAAAAAATTTACATTTTAAGGCAGAATACTGAAAAGACTATCACTCCACAAGCATCAAATGTTGTACAAGAAAAGATGGGCAAGCAATTCTATAGCCCATTTTGGAGGTCTGACTCTGTCCATCCCAAACTCACCATCAAGTGAAGGCAAACTCAGACTTCAGAGGACACTGCCTCTTCTGTACTGCACAAAACGACAGCTTTCAGCAGGTGTGTCTTTCTGGTATTGCACAAATCAAGGACAAAGTTTCCAGACTAAATGAAAAACTTTAACAGTAATCCAGACATATTCAGAGTAAACCAGCACCTGAGAAAGAAATCCAAGGAGTTTTCAGCAAATGCATGGAGCATGGGGTAATATTACTCACACTAGTGATTTTAAACTTGCATCTGGGACACGTTTTGACATACATGTCCCCACTTTCACGTTTACACAAGTGTTTCCTAGCTCTTGTTTGGATGGACGTTAATATTTATCTATGGATTCTCAGATTTACTTGTGAAAAATCAGTGAAATAAGAGTTTGCCATTTCAACCATTGTAATTTCAATTCATTCCTGTAATTAGCAGACCTATTAAATCATCTTCTTTCTTGCTAATTTTAAGTGCAATTATTCAATTAAACTGTAAATCGCCATCCAGTGTACCAGGCACTCCTCGTCTTCACAGGCATTCAGTGAGTCCCCTGACTCCTCTTGCAACCTGTGAGTATTTCAACAGGGGGCCTTTCTCTGGCCTGGGAATGAGTCGTGAACAGCCATCTCCACCTGAGCAATCAGGTGCTCCTGCTAAGAGTCGGATCTGCAGTTGGGCAGTAGAAACTGCACACAAGCACAGCAGCAGACTGCAGTCCAACCGTTTCTTCAGGCTCACACCAGTGCTGTGAAGATCCACTACAGGTAACTTGTAATGAAGAAAAACAATGGTACAAGTTTTAGAACTGAATTTTGAAAAGTTCAGTGTTATTCTCACAAACGTGAGTCTCAGTCAATTCGCCAGGGGCCAAATAGCATGGATGAAAACCTAACAGTGAGATGCACTAAGCACTGGTGTCAGAAATCTTGTGTCTGTGCAAACGGACAGCCCTGTGGACTGAACCAGGGAACCAGGTCCAAAGCCCAAGTTCACCAGAGGCAGGGGGTCCTAGCAGTGAAGTCCTAGGCAACCCGCTGCTACTGTACCCCAGCAGTCTTATCTATGAGGTGGCAAGTGGAAGTCCTGTCATGACAGCTTACAATATAATTTTTCCTTAATTTATAAGAGGCAGGCGACATGAAGTAAGTGAAGTGGAGGAGCTTGACTCCTGCATGAGAAGCACCCAGGGCTCCCATCCCAGCTCTCCTAAGAGTAATCACTGTGATTACGATTTTTTTCATCTATGGAAACAAATGAAATCTGTCTGGGTGGGGTTGTTGTAAGGGATTAATCCGAAGTATAATTTATAACAAGTATCCAAGAAAGATGCCTCAGAATACATGAGATTTTAAATAATCATCCCTTCCTCCTTCCTATTTTTGAAAGAATTAATTCATTCAACAATATACAGAGTAAGTTCTTGTACCCATGAGTTCCCACCTGGGGAGACTGATAATAAGCAACTAGAAAATTGAGCATCAGGTACGATAAAGTCCAAGAATAAAAAGAAGGGTCAAAGAATCAAAAGCAATGAAGAGGTGTATTACCAGGTGGTCAGAATAGCCTCCTAGATAGCAGAGACACTGAGCCAAGATCTGCACAGAGCTGGGAGTGACCATGTGCAATAACTCCCAGGTGGGAAGGAGCAGCTAACACAGGGCTTGTAGGGGAAGGGCCAGGGGAGCTGTTGGGATGGTGGGACACAGGAAGGGCAGACTTAACAGACCTGATCCAGAGTTTCTCAGGCCATGGGAAGGCTTCTGCATCCAGTGCAAGCATGCAAGGAGCCATGGAGGGTGCACGCAGGAAAATACCAGACATGACACCTTTCTGCTCCAAGCATCACTCACTCAGGCTACTGTGCATGAGAGCTCCTCACTGTGGCCCAAGCCTACAACAGCGGTGGCTTCTACCACTGTGGAAGTGCTGGCAAAAGGTCACAGTCCAGATGCAGTTTAGAAGGAGAACTGATAGCAGTTGCTGGTGCAGGATGGAGAGAGGGGACAGAGTGGTCACAGGTCTTGGAGCTGAACACCTGGGTTGAAACGGGAAACACCAGGGAAAGGCAGTTTTGGGGGTGGGGGCGAGTTCAGGTGTGTTCAGTTTGGGATGACTTTCGTCCAAGTGTAAGGTCAAAAGGCGGCTGTACAAACAGAGGGATTCAGGGATGATGTAGCTGAAGATAGATACTTGGGTATCACCAAAATGTATTAAAAGACCTCATACTGGGCTGGGGGTATAGCTCAGTTGGTAGAGTGCTTGCCTTGCAAGCACAAGGCCCTGAGTTCAATCCCCAGCACTGCAAAAAAAAAAAAAAAGAAGACCTGATACCAGTTCTGATCAGTAAAGCAAGGAACATGTCACTCAAGACAGGAAGACCTCAAAGGAACCCTGAACTCTACACAGCAAGATTAGGAGCAGGGCAGGCAGGGAGGAAGGGGATGTGACACAAGATAATTACAGAGGATGGCCTAGGCCGTGGGAGGAGAATCAGGAGCCAGTGAGATAAACAGGCTCCAGGAGGAAAGCAGTGAAGGGCATGGGACACCATGCAGCAGGTGAGTGACAAGGAGGCCCAGAGCTGCCTGGCTTGGACATTCGGTGCTCACTGGTGCTCAACTGCTTTTGAGTGGAGGGTGGAGCCAAGGTCCAGAAAGGAGAGACTGGAGTGGGCCGCAAGACGAGAGAGCAGAGCAGCACACAGACGCCTCCTGAAGTGATGCCCAGAGAACGGGCTAGCAGCTGGGGAAGACGAGGAGTTCACACAGGAAGTAAGGGGGCTGGTGCAGATCTCAAGCCCTCTTCTGGGAACCACAGAAAAAGGCAACCAAAATGACAGAACTCCTGGTCTCACCAAGTAGGAGAGCTGGAGAATAAACTACACATGTGGGCATGCATATGCATTGAGAAATCGCCATGAGGAAACCAGAGCAGGCAGGACAGAGAAGTGATGGGATGTGCCATTTTAAACAGGCCACGTGGGGGAAGGCCTCTCAGATAAGAGGAAATCATGAGTTAGGAGAAGATTCCTATAAGTGTTGTTGATACGCTTGAGAAATGCAGAGCAAGGAGATGCTGCTACCTGCTCACATGGAGATGGAACAATCCCAAGAAGATCCAACAAGGCCAAAGAGCTGGAGGCTGGACAGGAGCCGGGACAGGTATGTCTATCCAGATCCAGGGCCAGGCGGAGATTCTGGCCCCAGAGATGAGCAAAGGCAGAGGCTGGTTTAGAGGTGGGCGGATACAGAAGTTTCTCCTCCCACTGTTTCCATCTCCTCATGAACTAAGAAGTGACATTACTGGTGGAGAACAAGGGGGCACGGGCTAGAGGGACAGGAGACAGTGAGCCGCTGAGGGAAACGCAGGACAGCCAGGAGTCCCCTGAGGTTCAGGTCTTGAACGCTGGTTGACACGCACTGAAATGGAAGAGTGTCTGCAAGTTCCAGGTTCCTTCTGGAATATGTGGTGTTAGAACAGAAAATGCTAGAAGGACCACAAATAACTCAGAAGATCAAAGGCTCCTAGTGAGTGAAGGAGTTGGACATGGGAAGTTAAGGCTCAGAGAACGCAGGCACCAAGGCCCTCACAGCAACTGGAGGAGGAGTGGATGATGGTCATCTTGGAACAGAGCAGTGTAACAGAGCGCGATGGCAGGATCAGGACGCTGGGGGAGCAGGAAGAGGGGACCATCCACCGTGCGGCCTTGCTGCCCTGCCCAACTCTCCAGCTTCCAGATGAACCACAGTTCTGCAGAGCGACTTCCCAGCTCACCTCACCCAGCCAGCACTGCCCGAGGCTGTAGGGAAGGCTGTGCAGTCACCTGAGAAGCGGAGATCCCCGGGTAGGGACTTAACTGCTCTTCACATCTGGGGCAGACGAGGGCTTCCCTCAGGACCATGACCCCATGTCCATCACACTTCTCCCCGGTGTCTCTCTTACATGGCTCTCCTGAAGGACGGGGGTCACGTAGTCACGGCTCCCTGGCTACACCTGTGTCCCTCATCCCACCTGGACCACAACAGATGCTCAATAAATGTTTGATGCATGAATGAGTGAAGACACAGGTAAAATAAAAGCCAAAGTCTTGCCAAGACACAGAAAGAAGAGGCAACCAACAGAATTTCTTAGGGCTGAGGATACTTTGAGGCAGGTGGACATCAGGAAAGAATTTCCAATGAGGAGTAGAAACACAGGGGTTAATATCACCCCTATCTTTAGCTGCTCAACCTTGGAACAATCCACCTCAGTAAGAGTCAAGGAGAAAAAAATCACCTTTACTCCTTGCTGACATCACATAGCTCACAAAGATCAAATTACACACACACACACACAAACACACACACGAAGGCCCTTGGTAAACTACGAAGCACCGGCCTGTGGTTAGCAATTACGAACTGATGACTTGGTTTGGCCACCAGGTTATGAGCGAGGTCACAAGCCATCTCCCCAACACACAACCAGTCCTGAGGAGAACTGACCACCCACAGGCTCCTGCTTGGGGCACCAGACCCAGGAAAGGCGGCAGCAGCCTTGAGGAAGACGTGGTGGGTTGGAAAAGGCAGCAAGGTGCCCACTGTGCATCTCACAGCCACTTGTGGCTTGGAGACAATCACGAATCCCCTGCAGCTCCGTGGAAACTGCATCTAGATAGAAACTGGTCCTTGAAGCTCCAGATCCCATCCAAGACGCTCAACCCAGCATGTTTTCGTATCTTTATGTGAAAGAAGCCTGCAAGAGCGCTCAGCGCCTCCCGGCTCTGTGCCCTTGTGAACCCCGAGTTGGTTTTCCAGACGTCTCCGTGGCAAGGCAGTGTCACGGCCTCGCGCTCCTCACTCTCACGACACCTGGGTCCTCCTTCACCGCTTTGCACGCCTTGAAGAACAGACGCCCATTTGTATGAAAACACCCCTTTTGCTCCTTTTCAGCAACACACAGGCATGCAGCCTGCACGGCACTCAAACTCAGCCACATAGGAATTAAGAAAGAAGGACCCTCCAGCCGGCATCTCTGGGGGATGACGGACGAGGGCAAAGAGTCCAAGGAAAATCCCTCCACTCCTGTTGAAGATGTTTAGGAAAAAGATGTCTTAGTCACACGGTGACAGACACACCACCCAAAGCAGGACCTCCCTGTGGATTCACAGGACTCCTCTGACATAAGGGTCGTCTTTCTGAAGGGCTGCAGACTCTGCGGCCACCAGGACCCCCGACGGCTCAGCCCTGCCTGTCACTCACAGTGCCATCTGCAATGCCAAGAGCCCCTGCCACAGCCTGGATCCTGTGTGTGCCTGCAGCACCACCAGCACAGACCCCCCCCCCCAAAACAGCCTCCCTGTCCTTCACTGCCACCAGGTTCTGTTCCACCTGTCACCGGCACCCCAGGAGCAGCCCTTGTTGCACAAAGCCTTCTCTTCTCTGAGATCTTCCTGGAGCCACAAATCCCTGAAGGGACCACAGTGGCCAGCAAGGGGCAGCTCATTAGGCTGTCATCGGAGCCCGATCCCAGCAGCTCTGGAAGGAAGACTGGCATGCTGAACACGAGGCACCGGCCCAGCAGTGCCTCACTGGTCCCTGACATCCGAGTGGGCTCGCTTTGCTTCCTTCCTCCTGGGGTTCCAGTAACTGCCTCTCTGATTAAAGATCAGTCCTGGCAGGAATCCTCCCACAGGCAGAGGGCAAGAGGGAGAGTGGGCGCTCCAATTATGGACGTCTGTGTAATTTAAAACCTGCGTGCTGAAAGAAATGTCAAGAGAAATGGAGCCGTAGCTGAAGATCAGGTTTTAAAGAACAATTACTTTTTCACAAGCTCAAAGGCTTACCCTTCCAGGACTACTTAGCACTTTTGAGGGCTTTTTTCTTCTCCCTTTCTTCTCAAGTCATTGCATAGAGAAGTTGGGAAGGAAACTTGTTGTAGAACTATTTATAATAAGCCATGGATTGTTGAAAGATTTTTTTTATTCAAGTTAAAATGAGAAGCTGATGAGAATAAAATCTGCACCAGAGCCAGTAAGAGACAACACAAAACTGAAAAAGGTGACTTTCAGTTAATACCAGTGACTACTTGCAAAATAGACAGGTTCACCAGAAATAGGGGTGTAACTCAGATAAAAGTTTATATTCATCTTCCACTAAAATTGATAGTCCAATGCTTTCAATTCTGAACTGCATAACTTAATTTGTGAATTAATCAGTGATCACTAAATTAAGCCATCCAGAAACAAATAGTAAAGTAGAAATCATGAGATGGAATCTTATTTCTAAGCAGAAACCAAAACAAATACAGTTAGAAAACAAAAACAACCAGGTTGAAAAATTATGGACAGAGAGGAAGATTTGGTTACTTTTTCTAACAAGTAACAAAGCCACGAATGTCACTGGAGGATTCGAGGGCTTCATTCACAACTCTGGTGTCTGTGACACACTGCTTGCAGTCGGCCTCAGGAAGCAGGGCCCTGGTGATCCAGGTAAAGTCACTGATTCAGGTGGGGCAGGCACCCAGCCAGCATCAGAGCAGAAGAGTCACCTGCGGAAAGGGCTTCAGACTAAGCTGCTTCCGGAATACAGAGTTCAACCATCACCCATTTACAAACCTGTTCAGATCTCACAGGAAGGAGCGGAGATTTCTGAACTCTAATCTATTCCATGAATCTCCATCAGCATTGCCCTTTTGCAGCGTCGTCTGTTGGGTTTTTCCCCCCACTTAATGCAGTTTTAAACACCTCCGTTTGCGCCAAACCTGAGTCCGCATTGGTGGAAACATGTTTTCAACCTCCAACTGGCCTCCACTTCTATGTTAAAAAGCCACCTGTCCCCTGTGTGTTCTACCCCCGTCCTTACTCTTCCTGGGCCCTGACCAGTATGGAAATAGAGCTGTTTTCTCTTCACACTAGCAGATGTGTGGTTCCTCAAGAAGCCTGTGTAGGGCCCTCATGTGGCGGCAAGGGACACCCAGCCATGCTCCAAAGAGGCATTCGAGCATAGCCAAAGGCCTTCCGCAGAGGCCAATCGTAGCACAAACACAAGCCACCTTGAGTAAGTGCAGACACAACATAAAAACAGCGAGAGATTAAAAATTCTTTCTGAAATCAAACAGTGAGTTCCTTGGTTTTTGTGAGACATTTTAGAAGCTTTGTCTCCACTTGCCTGACAGGAGCGGACTGGAAGCAGAGAAGCACAGAATGTGGAAAGGCACATTTCTTCTACATTTCTAAATGGCACCTGGCACACGGACACACGTGAATGGCAGTGCCTGGGCGGAAGGGGGAGGCCATCTGTTGTTTGGACAGCCTGGTTGAACATCCCCCTTCTGGTAAGACCGAGGCATTCGTCTTCCAGGAACCTCTCCCACAGACTGTCCAGGGGGCTTGGACAGAGGTGACCGTACCCACACACACCTGCACCAGAGGCCAGTACCTTCCAGGGGACATGGCCACGTTGGTGCAACAAGACTCAAATCTAGCAGGAAAACCTCAAGGAAGGAGAGGCTCTCTGCCAGACTCAGAGCTGGAAGAATACAGGCTGCCACTAGTGACCACCTTGCCATGTCCAAGGAAAACCTGCCTGTGTATGAAGCCAACACTGAGGACAACAGCCAAGAAACACAGGGGCCAGGTGGAATGGTGTAGCTTGAAAACCCAGGAAAGCATGCTGCACCAAAACCCTCCATGTGCACGTCTTACTCGCAAGAGTCAACAGCACAGCCCTTCCTTATGTTAGCTTACCCCAGTTTCAGCTGGATTTCCGCACAAGCATCCAGAAGAGCCGGCACACACCAAGTGGATCACATCATAGATAACGCAAGCAAATCCATACAGCACGGGCAATGTGAGGATTAGGAATCAATGAACCTCACACCTGAAACCTTTGGTATGAAAGGAGGTAATTTGCTCCAGGATATTGCAGCAGGAGTTGTGTCAGTCAGTCTGCGTCACTGTAACACATACTTGAGATAATCACTTTACAAAGAAAACAGGTTTGCTTCAGCTCACAGTTTGGGAGGCTCTAGTCCATGATCAGGTGGCTCTGTTCATTTTAGGCGTGTAGCAAGGTAGCAAGCACATCATGGTGGGGGTGGGGGTGAGCAAGGAAAACCTTTCCCCTCATGGCAGGGAAGTGAAAGAAAGGAGAAGAGGAGGAAGCTGGGTCCCACTATCCCCCTAAAGGGCACACTACCCAACAGCCTCCACCAGGCTCTGCCTCTAAAGGTCCCACCATTTCCATGAGCACCACTCTGGCAATACCCCTTTAAATATTTGGGCTTTGGGGGACCACCGAGATCTACACTGTAGCAGGGACCTTGTGCTCATGTGATCTTTGTGAGTTGTCACTTGTCTGCAAGAATATTTATGTTATATATTTTCTCAATCCCTTATTTCCTAGTAAAACATGAAAAATGGGTATATTAAGGATACATATCCTAAGCATTAAAAATTTTAAGTTGGTAAAAGCTCCAAGTTCCCCTAAGTCACATAGGACCCCTTGGTTCAGAAGTCTCTCTTTCATCCATCAGGCTTGATTAGAAATTCATTCATTCCTATCATCCTCCTGCTGCCCAGTGTCTTTGCATGTATTTATCCTAGACCTGTCCTGACCTAGAGGTCAAAGGTTCTAACCCCAGCTTTGCAATAACCTGGGTGTCTGACACTGACCTTGACACTTGTTTCCTGAGTCTCAGCTTATTGTTCTGTAATCTGAGGACAGTGCACTTGATGACTTCTAAAGTCTCTCCCGGTTCATGAAGGTCTCTGAGGATTCTTTATATACCATCTTATTGCTCTCCAAATTTTATCCAAAAAAATTTTCAAACTCATCTGTAGTCATAAATAAAAAACAGAACTTAAGAGAAAAATGTAGTTTTCCACATACAAAAGGCAAACCCAAACCACCAGTTGTCAGAGTGTTACAATTTCATCCTCATGAGGACCCCTGGAAAAAGAGTGGTTTTTCCATTCACCCCAATGTATTTAATGGTAATGGCAGTTTCTGCCTTTTCCTGTTTCTCTGAAGAGCTCAAACTCTTAAAATAATTAGGAAGAACATTATGCCCTTCCACTTCTCCATTTTCAACCATTTTTTGAGTGATTCTCTCTAGAGATCACATTCTGAACTTAGAGATATCTAAACGCAGTGACCAGCTACATTCAAGAGAAGCACCAAGTGACCACAGAGCAATTCAGACTCCACTGTGCTCCCCACCAGTTTCCAAAGTCAGCTCTAGGGATATATTCTGTCCTCTCAGAGACATGTTCTTTCACGTTTCCTCACAGCTGACCTCAGGATGTTTGCTCATGCATAACACACAGATAGGTTGACACACAACTTTCACAAACCCACGGCTCAGCACAGCCTGGCTGTTCTAGAGCTGAGAGCACCCAGTTCTACTGTCCTGCAAGGGACTGACAAACCACGTGCCTCCCGTCTGCATCATCCACTGTGCTGAGCAGCACGGGCTTCTAGGAAGAGATCTGCCTCTTCCTAAAACAATCAGCACCCTTGAATCCAGCAATTAATGCTTGATCTGCACCATGAAGCTCATTCCATCCATTTCCATGTGATCTAAAATGACAGGATCTGTGAACTGCTCTGACGGACATGAAATGTCACCTCCTCTAAGATGGTGCCTGTGAGAAGTGGCGTTGCTCTCCTCTTCTGTTCCCTTAAGTACACACGGAGCACTTTTTCCTCCCCTAAGCAGCCGCCCCACTGAAAACCTGGACATGATTTAAGAAGGAATATTTAACATGAAATCTTGACACTGGAAAGAAACTTCAAAGTCGTGAGACCAACCCGCCAGCCAACGTGAGCATCCTTGAAATGCAACGCCAACCTGCTCTATCTCAGGTTTAGGCTTTAATGGATAAGAGGAGTTACAAAAATTTTCATGTATTGTATTTAAAGTGAAAATAAGAAATGTTCAGTTGACATTTTAGAGCCCAGGAGGACTTTATAGACCATCCACTAGAACTTGGTCAGGTTACCTACTGTGGTGGGACCTGGAACTTGATCGACCACCATACTCAAGACCCTCGTGCCAGCCAGTAACAAGACCACGCTCAGTATGCGAGCGAGTCTCCTGACTCGTCTCCTCCTTCGTCTACTATAAAAGTTTCAGAAAAAGCACTTATTTTTTATAAAAATATATTCAGGGCCCATGTAAACATAGGGCCACGATTAGAATTAAAATTGGGCTAGCTTTTTTGAAGAATTATCAAATGCCCAGAGCTCTTTCCAGAATTCTGTGACCTTAGAGAGGTCCAAAAAAGGCTCTGAGGATTTCCACCCAGTTCTATGAGAGAAGAGTAGACATTTTCAGTACAGCCCGTTGGAAGAGGTGTCTCTGCAAGAACATGCAGGATTACAGCAAAAGTGGCTCAGGGGACCTCTGTCTGCCTGTGGCCATCACAAGAGCTTAAGGCGGGCCTGAGACTGTGACCTTGGCTCCAGATCCTGGATGCATGGCTAGCTACCACTTCACTTTTGGTGTGCGAGAGTGGAGGAAGGCTAACTGGTCAAGGGGAAGCCCACTTCCATGTTGAAATAACAGGTCAGCCTGCTGCTACTGAGTCTCCCCACTAAGAGTACACTTACCAAATGTCAGCCGAGGACTTCCTGCATACGTGGTGGCAGAGTTGACAATTCAGAGGTGATTAAGAAAGATCTGCTGCTTTCAACGACTTTTCAGTCTAACGCGGGAAACAGGGGCATGAATAGAGAGCCCGGTCAGCTCAGGCCATAAGGAACAGAGCTACAGAGCACGGTGCCCATGGACACTCTTGGGAGAGAGTGACCAGGACCCTCTGTGAAGGCTTCCACCAGATCCTGAAGGAAGCACCAGGGGTCAGACAGTAAAGGAGTGGGAGGGAGAGCAGAGACCGCAAAGGCAGGACTTCCACACAAAGGCAATACTGTCCAAGGCACAGGGGTGAGAAGAAGCATGGTTTACCTATCCAGCCAACACCAAGACTTCTTGAGTGCCCGGGTGGGGACTGTGTGTCTGAGGACAGTAGGTGGGAGCAGATGGGAGGCCAGCCAAGGATGTTAGAGGAGACAGGGCCACAACTGCCAGGGGAGAACCAAGTTTAGAGTTTCCTGGGCTCATTTTCCCTGCTGGTTAGAAAAATCTGTATTCTAAGGCCCTGAAAGCCACCAACAGAATAGAGAGTCCACCAAAGTCATGAGAATCGTATGTCTTGAAAAGCTGGACAAGAGATGGACGGGAGAATCCCCAGGAAGACAACTGTCCTGGCTAAGAGGGCCAGTGTCCCTCTGACAGCAGTGGCCTCACGCAGGAGAACATCTTAACTTCTGGAAATATCGGAGGCCCCAGCGTTTATGAGTCTGAGGGACCAACCATGTGCAGACAGACCGTGTGTGGTGGAAGGGAATGACTCCTGTGCACGGTGCCCAGGGGGTTCCAACCCCGGAGCCACCGAGCTGTCCTCTTGGTGAAATCTGCACAGGCAGAGGGAAGAGTCCTTCATCCAAACGCCCTCCTCCCTGCTGGGAATGCTCCTCGGAATGCTTGCAATCTCACACTGCAAATTGTTGATGAAAACCTGAGATGTTCCCTTGGCAAGTAGGCAACACTGCACAGCAACTGATGAGAGGAAAATCAAGAGCCTGCTCAAGTGCACCACTGACATCATCAAAGGCTAGCCAGTCCAGCTTTGGATTCACAGTCATCTTCCAAAGAAATGCCAATAACTAATGAACATACATGTGTGCACGTGTGTGTGTAAATATGTACATATGTATCTCCATCTGCCCATGGATGCGCAAAAGTTCACCCCACACTTTGCATTGTTTTTTAAAGTTTTTATTATTAAAAAACATTTATTAGAAAACCTGCTGCTTCTCACACTGACCACACTAGATGTCCAAGACTCTGGAAAAGTCATATTATGTTGATATCGACCTCCACAGAACCATGGTTCACCCAAATCACCCTGGGGGGTTTAGATCTTTTGCTTCAAATGCTGGTATCTCTGGTAGACAGCATTCCCACATCCTACTCACATGAAGTCAAGCCACACTTGCCAAGGGCAACCACTCATCTATAACAGTGATGATGTGGGTCTCAGGTGCACTGACCAGGATGGACTGGACAGCCACAGATCCAAAGAGACCTGTGCCCAGAGTGGCCCATCTGGCCAGGGTCACAGTCCTCCTCACGGCCCTTCAGAGTGGAGGTGAAGATCAGGCTACAAATCAGAGGCTGAGATTATGGGTATTTCCTGGTCAATATTTTTCTCTGCACTCCAGAACAGCAGTCAACAACCAAAGGACACTGAGAGAGGCATTCCGCTCGGCTTTGAGAAAAGGCCCAGAACACCTTGCTTTATACCACAGATCTTCTCAACAACGTCTCGGCACACCCCATCATCCAGATGGGGTTCCTTCTACCAGTTCCTACCGTTGGAAAAGTATCTTCAGTCACTTAAGTTCAACCTAAGTTCATATCTCTTGCCGGCTGCTCACAGGAGACTCTGCTGTCCCATCTGCAGTTGTTTTTGCTTTCTTAGATTTCGGGGTTTTTTCCTTCTTTCTCATGCTTCTATTGGTGCATCATGGCTGTATACATAGCTGGGTTCATTCTGACGTCATCGTGCAGGCATTGAACTTAATTCTGTTTCAGTCCCCGGAGCCTCCTCTTCCCCCGACCCATTCCCCTTCCTCTCCAGGTCTTCCTTCCATTTATTAATTAACTGGTGCTATATAGATATGGAATTCACTGTGGTATATTTTAATTCTGAAAAGAGCCTCAGACTTTCTACCAATCACCATCTCAATAACCTTGGATACCTTATTTAATTTTCTTAGACCTAAATTTCCTCATCTCCCACATCCAACAGAAGCAGGGTGTTATCAATTCCTGAGGCTTCACTGAGTCAGTTTTCATCCTGACTTCCAGTTGGTTCATTAGCGCCTGTTCTAACTCTTTCCATATCTATCTTGTCTCCACCTGCATTTCTCTTAACTTCCTAATCCTTTTCTGACACTTCCCAAGAAAATAAATCAATGAGAAAACTGCAAGTAAAGGCATCCAAATTAAGCAACGGCCAGTGCTGCTTGCTCATCTGCCGTCCTCCAGAGAGCACGGTCAGCAGAGGGAGGGTGAGCACGGAGAGCCACCCACGGAGTCTGGGCCGCAGGGACACCTTTCTTTTCCCACTCATGTCTGGGCAATGACAGCCATTGACTCATGATGAGTAACACGGTCCTCGGATTGTAACCGGGGCTTTTGATGTCATTGTCTTTTTGTTCTGGATGCAGGCCAGACACTGAGGGGAAGCAGGGAGTGTGCATGCCCGGCCCCTGTATTCCCTCAGAGCCTGACGACTGGGGCGGGGACACTTCTGAGCACGTGATTTAGAGCAACCACGAGACCAAGGTGAGCATGTGGTCAGCATGAAGGTGCCTCACACGGTCCCTACACACGCACGCGCACGTCACACTGAACATCAGCAGTGGTCTGTTGGAATGAAGGCACATCTGTGTGCCACACCTTGCCCTAACAATGGTCATGACCAGGTTCCTAGCCTTAAAGGATGGTGAGAAAATATCTCTGCAGCAGATAAAGAGCCGGCGGCCACCCCTGCCTGAGAGCCCTTGCTATTCACATGAAAGGCGTCAGTCTGACTTTGTCACCTTCACAGCCATCGTGGTGCCCATCGATGCTGCACAGACAGTGACCAGACGAAAACCTCTCCGACTGTTTACAAGACAGACCAGGAACAGGGCACCCAGGCCTTCCCTCTGGGCTCGCTCGTGACTTGATGAGGAACCGTGCCACGGACTCAGGTTACCTGATGCAAATACCCACCCACAAGCTACTCGGAGAAGCAATTCTACCATTTACAGCAACCCAAAACCAACCAAGGCCAATAAGCTGGTTGGTAATGCCAGAATCAGGAGCCAGCTGGATCCCCACCTGAGAACATCACGGCTCGTCACCTCCAGGTCTCACTGCCAGGCTGCTCTCAGGAGGTGGGACACCTGCTCAAGAACACCTGTGTAGCGGAGACCAGCCAGAGCTGGTGCAGGAAGCCCAGGCGGGACCCCCCCACAGTGCAAGGACCTTCCTCTAAAAGCAGTTATGCTCCTCTTGTTAAGTGACAGCTCCAGAATTATTCTGCCTTTTTATTAAAAAAAAATACTATACAAAGAAAAAGTCAGTACACACGGGTGACAGGGGAGAGAAGGGATGGATCAGGACACTCAGTCCTTCCACAGTGAGTAAGGAGTGTGGCGAGGACACCTGGGCTCTGAATCAAGCCCTTCAAAGGGACACCAAGTGGACACCAACCCCCAAATCTTTTGCATATGAAATAACAAAAATAGACAAAGCTGGGCTGGCAGCTCACACCTGTAGTCCCCATGGCTTGGGAGGCCAATGCAGGAAGATCACAAGTTCAAAGCCAGCCTCAGCAACTTAGCAAGGCCCTAAGCAATGTAGTGAGACCGTGTCTCAAAATTAAAAATCAAAATGGCTGGGGATGTGGCTTCATGGGTTCCATCCCTGGTACCAAAAAATAAAAGACAAAGATAGGTGAAGCACAACCTATCATAACTAATTAAGAAAAAAATGGATGCCAATTACTTCTTCAGTGTAGAATTTTTCTGTTCTCTTTGCTCTGGTTGGCAGGGTGCGGATCATTAGGAGACTTGAAAAAGTGTGAAGATTTAGGAGACTCTAGGATCGGCTTCTACCCAAGGGCAAGAGATGGGTCTTCTCTGAGAAGAAAGTAGTAGAAAACCCAGTAAACCCAGTTGACAACCTTCTTCCTAGAAATCATCAAGGCCGTAGGGGACCGAAAGCTGTAATTTCCAGTGTCAGACAGCTTGCTTACAACTCCTTCTATCAAGAAGCTTCTCACTTTTTGGTACTTCGGTGTTAATTATCTAAGTTGGGGACTCCAGGCAGAGCTACCCAACAGGCTTCCAGCTAGGGGGCTGAGCAAAGCTCTGCTGGGCCCACAGGTCATCCCTGAGGCTCCAACAGAGTCCAATGCCCACCCTATGTCGTGATACACCTCTAAGATCTGTAGTTGACATCAGGATGTTGGACAGGGACATTTAAAGAGAAACCTGGATGAACAAAATATCTAATCAAATTGCATTAAAAGACATATTACCCACGAGTACTCCTCCGACCCATGTACAAAAGTTTTTAAAGTATTAGACGACCACCAAGCCGGGAAGAGCAGGACTACTAAGCCAGCTCTCTCGATTGAAACTTGCCTACACTAAGTTCTAACCATGTACCACTTATGAAAACAGAAGTCACTTATCAGAAATCCACCTACGTGTGGGAGCAGTATAAATCGTCACCAAAGAGAGGCCCATCAGAAACCAACACTGAGTTAATAGGTAAGATTAGGATGAAAAGACAAGCTACCTAAAACCATCACTTACATTGTTAACTTCCTGCCCCCAAACAACAACAAAAACATTCAACAGAGTAAGTTGGCACAAGGAAGAATTTCCAGAAAGAAAAGTCACCCAGAAGCCTCTAAAAACTGCCTCAGCTCTCCTGGTGTGATTAAACACTGCTAGGAAATAAAGTGAGCTGAGCAGAGACACCAGTCATGTACAGTGTCCCCTACACTACGGGCATCACTCTGGGTACTTCAGCTCATGGCCCTCGTGCCCTCCTTGTAGGCACTCGGTGTCTGCGCTCCTCCTCTCTGGGCTCCCTGTCTCCTCCATCTCTATCCTCAGTGTCTGAGCTCCTCCTCTCTGGGCTCCCTGTCTCCTCCATCTCTATCCTGGCTACCAAGCCGATACCAACACCAGCCACGCGGGGCTCACCTCCAGGGTCCCAGGTCCCTGGGTGGAGAAGCATGCCCTCTTCCCTGTTGCAGGCCCTCTGCGTGGTTCCCGTCCCTCCAGCACTCAAGACTACTCTGCTCACACTTTCTCACCCAGAATAAAAAAGTTAATTCATCTTGAACAAGCTGAGCAACACGGAACAGGAATGAGGAGACCTTGTCTTTTCTGGCACCTCCAAGGAAATGGGCCACTTCACAGCCACAGCGCATGGAGTCCCAGAAGCTCAGTGACGTGTCCATCACATCCGCGTTGGTGGCCAAGGAAGAAGATCTGCATGATGTGTCCTTTAAGACCGAGAGGGAGCGAGCGGAAAGAGGAAGCAGCTGGACAACTGGCAGCTACTCCCTTGGCCGTGACTGAGTGTCAGGAGCATGGGCTCCCCAGCTGGTCAGTCCTGACTGCCCAGCCATGGCCTCCTCTGCCTGCACACCCTGTTTTCAACAGAGAGCACCATCAAGCATGCCCTGTGCCACTCCTAGGGTGGCCCCAGGGGAGCTCACATGGGGGAAGCCATACCCAGGGAAGGCAGGACACAGGCTCTGAGGCCTGTCCACCCTGCCGCTGCTGCTGGGCTGTCTGCCATGGACCTAATTCCCCTGACTAACGTGACTGGGCCTGCACAGATCTGCCAACGGCGCTCATCCATTTTACCCACCCCCGTTCAGCAAGGCGGCTAACTGGCTTAAAAAATAAACAGGGAAAAACAGACATTATAAATGACAAAAATATATAGTCCTTTGATATACAGCTGCTTAGAGATAAAGCAATTCAATCAGCTACATCAACAGATCTCAATTCCCTCATCATGACGAAATCATGCGCTTCTTAAAATTACCAGATTTAACTTTTGCACAAGGAAAAGCAAGTATATTCCAAATTACAATTAGTCATAATTTAAGAAGTATGATTTTAAAAATAAAAACATCCTACTATACAATTGACTTCTATTAAGCCAACTATCAGGGGCAGGATTCAATCTACATTTGGTAAACAGCTAACCTTGATTTTTGAACACAAAATACTTTCTTTTTCTTTTTTATAATTTTACTTTTTCTCAGTTTGAATATCCATATATATTTTCACATATATTCCTATATATGTTTATATGCATTCATATATATATGAATATACCCTAGTGGCAATCAATTTTCTGCTCATACATTTTCATGTATATTCAGTTACATAGTCACAAACTATAACTAAAACAAATTGTAAACATTCATCCCAAAGAAAAATAACTACATGGAAATTTATATCCATTTAAATATTTTCAGGTATATTTTTACATATTCATATTTGAATTCCATTATATGGATAAAAATGTTCAGTCCCTAAACTAACCCTATTTTTCTACATTAGGCCTATACCTACCAATACACCTTGGATAAACCTCTGTACATATGAACCATAACATTTTACATGAAAATACCTATGCATTTGGGGATGTAAGTTCATAAGATCACATAAAAACCCATAGATATTTTATATCCATACTCATTTCTATAGGCATAACCCAGATTTCATATAATATTTCTTACCTTAAAAATATCCATAGATAGAAGTACATATAATGTATAAATTTTGATATATAGTATTGCCTCTATATTCATATTTATATTTGTATATATTGATATATATGTTCCAAAGGTAACCTGTCCCCTAAACCAAAGCCATAACTCAGAACTAAACCTAACCTTACCCATAATCATGAGCCTTTTAAACAAAAATTATAAATATTACTGAATATCTATATATATTTTCACATATATATTCTGTATATGTTTATATACATTCATGTATATACATATGTACCTGAAGGGCAACCCAAATCCTACCCATAAATTTTCATATATATTGTTACATAATCATATCACAAAACTGTAAATATCCATCTCAAAAGAAAAATAACTACATACAAACCCATATCCATTGAAATATGTTCATGTATATTTTTACATATATATTCACATTTGTATTCATATATATGGATAGAAATGTGCAAAATCAGTATTGTTGTGTTGTGGTCTATTTCACTCTTGAAGTTGAGATGGGTTTATTTGATGTACATAGATGCTTCATTGTTTGGGACATAAATATTTGACTGTTATGTCTTGTTGATGTATAGTTCCCTTAAGCAGTATGAAATGTCTTTCTTTGTCCCTTTCAATTAACTTTTAAGTCCACTTTAGCTGATATGAGGATAGAAAGCCTGCCTGTTTATGTGACCAGTGTGTGTGATGTTTTTTCCCATTCTTTCACCTTCAGTCTGTGGATGTCTTTGCCTACAAGGTTATTGCTATTCTCAAGTGCAGGCTTTAAGGTGGTGAATTCTTTTAATTTTTATTTATCATGGAAGGTTTTTATTTCATCTTCAAATCTGAAGCTTAATTTTGCTGAATATAGGATTCTTAGTTGGCATCCATTCTCTTTCAGAGCTTGGCATCCATTATTTCAGGACCTCCTAGCTTTGAGGGTCTGGGTTGAGAAATCAGCTGAGATCTGAGTTGGTTTCTCCCTACATGTGATCTGACGTTTTTCTCTCACAGCCTTCAAACTTCTATCCTTATTCTGCATGTTAGGCATTGTCATTATAATGTGCCTTGGTGTGGGTCTGTTGTACTTTTGTGCATTTGGGGTTCTGTAGCCTTTTGTATTTGATTTTCCATTTCATTCTTTAGGTTTGGAAAATTTTATGATATTTCATTAAAAAGATCATGCATTCCTTTGGTTTGTATCTCTGCACCTTCATCTAGTCCAATAAATCTTTAAATTTGGTCTTTTCATGTTATCCCACATTTCGTGGAAGTTCTGTTCATGGTTTCTTAACATTTTCTCTCCACAGTCAACTCTATTTTCAAGATTATATATTTTGTCTTCACTGCCTGATGTTCTGTCTTCCAAGTGGTCCTAGTCTGTTGGATGTTGGTGATGCTCTCTATTGAATTTTTAATTTGGCTTATTGTTTCCCTTCATTTCAAGGATTTTTTTCCAGAACCTCTTTATTGAAGTGATCTTTTGCTACTTGTATTTGCTCTCTTACACGTCCTTTACATCATCAATCAGTTTAACTATGAACATTCTAAACTCCTTCTCTGACATTTCTACCACTGTGGTGTCAATGGATTGTTATCAGAGTATCTTGGTTTGCTTGGGCAGTTTGTTCCCTTGCTTTCTCACGTTGTGTGTCAACCCATCTAACAGCATGGATCTGAGGTGGTAGAGTTTCTACTCTGTGGACTTACGGTATCCCTGAAGGTTCCATAACCTCACTGTTTAGGGGGAGACAAGTAATTATGCAATGCAAACAATTCACAGCATTAAACCAAATAGTTCCCATTATGACATCTACAATGTTAATTATCACAATAAGCATAGATGATATGATCAGTTATTGCCTATAATAAAAACAGCAAGTTTGCAGAAGAGTTTATGTTTTCAAATGGTGGAGAGGGAGAGGCGAGAAGTGATATAAGATGGATGATTATAAGGGAGGAAGAGAGAAGACAGAAATAAAACATGAAAGGAAGAGTGAAAGAGAATAGAGATTGCCTGTTAGCAGAAGAAAAGAGAATCAAGGGAAACAGGTAGGAGAAAAATATATAAAAATATATATGTAAAATATATAAAGCAAATATATATTAAAAATAAATTTTAAAAAATATAAAACAAAACTAAAATATACTAATCAAACATCCTAGTCCACAAAAAACTGATCCATGTAAAATAACTGGCTTCAAAAATATAAGAGATAAGAAAAATAAAAGGAAACTGTATAAATGCCCATGTACGATTAAGGTCACAATTAAACAGTGAAAAAGAACTTAAAAAAAATAAAAGAGAAAAAATCCTGATGAGAAGTTAAAGGATTCTTTCTGCTGGAGGTCAAAATCTTCCCAGCTTCTCTTCTGAGCAGTTTTATGTGGGGTTCTCTGGAGCGGTGATGCTCCCTCTGGATCGCTGGAGTAAAAGAGGTGATCCTGCAGGCAGTTCCTGGAGGCCAGGGTTAGGCTTAGGCAGGCTCCAGACCCTTCGCTGAATGCCCACTGCTCTGGAGATGCTGGGCACAGCCCACCTCCAGCGCCCAGTATCTGCTGGTCCAAGCTGGAAGACTTTACCTGAGGGATCTTCCCTGGGTTCCACTCGTGTGGTTGGAGAGCCAATTTTTGCCCCTATGTCACCTGCAGAGCCCAGGTTTCCTGGTCTCAGGTTCAGTCTTCCATTTCTCCTGCTCCTACCCTCTGAGTTCCAGGCCAGATGCGTCTCTCCCAGCAGGTCCTGCAAGCAGTTGGATTGGAGGGGAGGGGGAGCCGCGGGTGGTTTCTGAGATCAGTTGTCCCCTGTGTAACCCTTTCTCCACCTTTGATTTTCTTCTGGTCACTTAAGCACACTCTGTCGTGCAGTGTGTGTTGAGTGGGCCTGTATTTCAGGCCACACTCAGGTTTGCCAGCAATAGCTTCCTCCATTACCGGCTCCCAGGCCGAGGCTGCAGAACGGTTCCTTCCTTTGTCCTCCACCCGCCACTTGGGGAGGTGGTGGCTTCTCTCCCCACACAGACATCATGCAGCGAGTCCTTCAGGTTCTGTAGCACTCCACACCCACACTCAGGCCTCCGACCCGCAGGTTCCTTTGATTCCCTCCTCCCGTCACTGTGCTCGCGGAGGGGCCGCTCTGGCTGGGGAATTTTTATACCCAAACTCCTGTGTCCACGGCCAGCTTTGAAGATCCCGTTTTAAGTTCCAGTAAAGTCCCTCCCTTTTTTATTTGTTCCCCCACCTTGAGGACAAGCTGCCTGCCTGCCTTCTTGGTTCACACCACAGGGCGACTGGGAACACACCTCCACCATCCCCACCATTTTGAAGCTCTTCTCCCAAATATGCTCCAATATTGAAAACCGCCCCCCCCCTCAATGTTCATACCTTTAAAAATCCTCAATTTGAAAAAAAAAAAGTTTAAAGATTTAATTATTGCTTTTAAGTGTCTGTTTATGGGGTATTTCTCTTTTCCTAAAGTCATTCTCCACTTAAAGATCTGATAAGATCTGAAAATGCTGTGACTGTGATACACAAAACAGATTTAAGTCAAACAGCATCGCAGCATCGCAGCATCGCAGAATCTATTAGCAACATTTATTTTCAAAGATATGGAGTCTATCAGATCCACTTTCCCTCTCTCTGCTTATCTTAGCCACAATTTGTCTTTTGTTTCACTTTTTTACAGTAGAAATAAAATAGTTGGACTAATAATAGAAACAGATATCACCTCGTGTACATGTATCACTGCCTGACCGACACGATCCTGCAACATGTACAATGGGAAAAATGAGATTGTGCTCCATTTGTAGGTGATCTATCAAAATGTATAAATGCATTCTACTCTCATGTGCAATTAACTAGAACAAATGAAATGAAAAAATTAAAAATAAAAAAAGTTGCTTAAGATTAGTTTTTACTTTTCTTAGGGTAAATACTTTAGCCACCTTTAAAATTAACAACACCTGAGACCACTGAAGAAATCATCTATCCTGTACCATCAAAGCCAAAGGGAGTGTCCAAGGGAAGGAGGACTGTCCTCTGAAGACTGGCTACACATGAGGTCCTGGGGACAGACTGGGAGAGATCAAGCTGTCGTACCTGACCTGTCACATGCATCCCGGTCTTGGGGATGTGGGCTACTCCGATGTTCAGAACCCAGGAGGCACTAGGCACCGAGTGTACGCTAGGAGCAGGATGGAACTGACTTCATTAGATCCCTCTGGTTCTCACCGCATTGCGTTTTGAACATTAAGATCGACTACCAACCTGTCAGCACACAGACCTGAGGAAGGGCTCTACGTGGTGCAGGTGCCTCCTGCCCACTGGAGGCTCACTCGGTCAGTGCTCTGGGGGGCAGGGTTTCAGTGGCCCTGCTGCCAACTCTGGGATGCACACACGAAGCTACAGGTCACAGGAAGCCACCCTGGTGCACGGGCTTCCAGTTCAAGCCCTTCATTCAATACTGAAAGACAAATCGCACTGGAGTAAATCCAACGAAACTGAAAAGGTGCAGAAGCTTCTGGTTCAAGCTGCCCACCAAAAAGCATTCAAGAGCTAGGCATGGTGTTGCATGCCTGTAATCCCAGCAACCCAGGAGGCCAAGGAAGGAGGATCACGGTGCAAAGTCAGCCTCAGCAATTTAGCAAGGCCCTAAGAAACTTAACAAGTCCCTGTCTCAAAGTTAAAAATTAAAGGACCCCTGGTTTCAATCCCTAGTATTTACCATGCCCTCCCTTTTTTGGCCTTATGAGGAAGTTTATCATTATTCCCATTTTACAGATAAAGTTGAGGCCCAGAAAGGTTAAAAAAAACCTGCTCATACAGCCTCTTAAGTGAAGGAGCTCCTGCCGTCTCACCTGGCTCCACCCAGCATGTTGGAGGCCATCAGGCCCCTTCGTCCCTCTGTTTGTAAGTCACAGCCACACTCACCGCCTTGCCACAGACTAGAGCTGTAATCACAAAAGGCATAACTGACACACAAGATCCATCACATTCACAGGGTGCGCTGTGTCCTGCTCCATAAACATCTTGTTAAATGATTAAGTCGCTCTAACTAGCCCATCGATCACTTTTTTTTTTTTTTGGAGAGAGAGTGAAATCCACTCTGTGAGCAGCATCAAGTATTCCGCACATCATCATTGCCTGCAGCCACCTGCCGTGCCATCCGCCTCCAAATCAATCCATCCGAGGGGCACCTCCGTGGCCTTGGACCAGCCTCTCCCCTTGACGCTCTTTAGTGTCGCTAAGCACTAGTGGCACCGGTGCCTCCCGGGCTCCAGTCCAAATGAAGCCTGCAGACGTGAGCTCCTCCCACAGTCCAGCACTTTCAAGAGCCATGACCCTCTGGGTGACCTGTCTCCACAGGGTGAGGCCGCAGTCCAGGGTCACTCACTCTGAAAGGCCGCGCATCCAGACCCTGGGGCCCTGCGGTCGGTCCCAGCTCTGCTGGAAACGCCTCAGGTGCTGCTGGCCGGGCGCTGAGATGGCCCTGAGACGTTAGGGTTTCCTAAATCAACAGAATCCGCCGTGCTCGACGGCAGCCGGGCCTCGGAAGCACAGCCAGGCCACTGGCCGGAGCAGAAACTGAAAGCCACCCCCAGATGGCAGAGGGCCGGGTGGACGTCAGCGGCACGGGGAGGAAACACAGAGCCCGGTGCAGGGGACGGTGTTCCACTCCAGAACCAGTGACAGGGGCAACGCACAGCAAGGGAGCGCCATCTCAGGCGAGTCCCATTGTAGAACTGGAGCCCGGCCTGCCCTTTGCTAAGGGCGACCTCGCTTCCGCTTGAGCCCAGACGTGGGCGACCCCTGTGCTGGCGCCGAGGGAGCCCCTCTTCCTACTCCTGGTGCACGGGCCTCCTGTGCCGCCTCACCCTCTGGGAGCCTCCAGCCAGCTGGGCCCATCTGGGCAGTCCGAGAATGAGTGCGCCACCTGGCTCACCTGCTGTGTCCTCCTCCCGGGAGGTGCTGCCCACCAGCAGGGTGGCAGGTCACTCCAGCAGTGAGAGTGCTCCGAAGGCCTTACCATTGTTCCCAAGTTCTCCAGAACCTAGGCCAGAAAGGGGGCCTCCCCGACCTGACCTTCCCACCGAGTCCCAGACGCCAAACCCCAGGAGGATTCAGATAAAACTGAACGCTCAGGTCACACAGCGGAGAGCAAGCCCACCTCTGGAGGGAGCACAGTGCGCAGAGTGCAAAACCTCAAACTAGGACCCAAGGCTCCAGTCCTCCACCAACTCTGACGCCGAGGGCAACCTCCTTAGCCTTCCTCCACCTTCCCAGGTTCCCTATTCCTTCCTCAGAGGGGGGATAGTAACCACATGTCATAATCACTGTTGCAGAGGCCTTGGAACAATGCCCTCACCCCATAAGGAAGCTACAGACAGGTGATCGGACCACTGACTCTGCCTTTGTTCTTCCTGCTGTTACTGTTATTGTTTTGTCCCACAAGACACGTTAAAAAGTTCTCACCTATGATAGGTTAGATTCCATCCCCTAAGTTCATATCTTTATTAGGGCCCTCGGAATAATTAACTCACCATGGAGAATGTGGAGGGAAATGACCCACTTGCACACTGTGGGCAATGTCCCCTGAAAACGTAGTTGTGCCTCAGAAACCAAAGAGAAGAAATTCTATAAAAGCACACGTTTGTCACACACACCAATCACACTTCTGTGTTTCCATTTCTATTTTCCCATTGCAGAATGACTTGGAACTGCTTTCCAAATTCCTGATGTGCCTAAAGCTATCTGGTGACAATCCCATCAGGCAAACTCTCAGCACAGCCAGGGATTCTGGGTTGAGAGTCAGAATGTCCAGCACCTTTCCTCGGGATGCTTGTGCCCCGCTCCAGCGCTCCCCACCCTCCTCACTTGCCAACCAGATTTAATTTTAATTGACCCATGATGCCTGCAGCTACAACACCTCCAAGAGGAGAGCTGAGTTCACAAACTTCTCACACTGTCTGCTGTGGAGGGAGATGTTCCTTCATTTCCAATATTTCTTTTGTTAAAAAAAATCACTAATCATTTGTTGAAAATCTAGGATGTCATTTTACAGAAATGGAAAATGCCAAACCCACTTTCTCCCCCAATCCCAGGGGACAGTTGGCAGGGGCCATGCTGATCCTCTGACATGGAAAATGAAGTCTGTGGTGACCAGCACCTGGAAGACACAAGTAAGTGAGGCCCCTGATAAAAAGATAGGACCATCTATCTCCCTTTACGCTACATAACAGAGATGCTGTATATTTGTTTAGATAAAGAAACATGGGCTTGGGTGTAGTTCAGTGGTTAAAGCCCATGCTCACCATGCATGAGAACCTGGAGTCAATCCCCTCCACTCCTCCCCCTAAAAAAGGAAGGAAGGAAAGGAAAGGAGGGGGGAGGGAGGAGAAAATGAAAATGGAGAAATGAAACCAGATACTAACTCACTCCGTCGTTGACTGTTTCTAATAAAGCAAATGGTGAAAGAATGTTCCTTCTTGAACTTGGTAATATTCAGGACTAAATCAAAAGTGAGTTGTATCCTCTAAACAGTAGAGATGTCCAACTTTCCAGGGGTCTCAAGCCCCTCTCTTTTAAAAGCAAACACTTCCCTATGGTCTCAAGACCCCTGAAGGGTACAGTGTCAGAAAGGCCACAGTTGGGGACTGAAACCAAGGTCATCACAGCATTCTAATCCAATTAGCTTCTTCAGAAAGAAAAAAATCAGCCCCTGACACATTTCACGAACCACCGCATGGGACTGACTTGGAAGCAGCTTAAAGTTTTAAATAAGCAAAAGGGAGGCGAGCTCTTCTGGAGTCCCATCAAACCAGTGTTCCCATGCAAGTCTCATCCACCAACATTTTAACAAAGTAACATTTTCCTGAAAAATAGTTTATCTCAAAGAGCATAAGAGGGTAAGAAACTTAAGACACCTCCCAAGGCAAGAAGACAGGTCTTCCAAGTTTATTAGTGAAAGAGGCAAACAGACTTTGACTTACTGGATTCAGTCCTTCAACACAGTGAGAATGTTAGTAAATTGAGGTTGCTCCCCACAACTTCCTGATACCCATACTCACTCACATTGTTATGCACATTTCCTCAACTGCATACCTACCACTCAGAGGTGTCCCTTGAGGATCCCAGATCAAGTGTGCAATGCCGCATGGAATGTGCAGGTGCTCAGAAATCAACACGTCATCAGTGACCCACACTATGTGGCTCGTAGGCACAGTTAAGAGTGTTTGGATACTGCCAGGGCAGGCATGTCCTGGACCAGGCTCCTGGCAGGACGCCTGCCACATGCATGGTTGGCTCTCAAAAGAGAGGGGTCCAGTAAATTTAAAAAGGAGATCTCAAAATTACTTAACTCTGCGCAGCTTTAAGTGACTCAGCCTAAGCAGAGGCCGGAGCCATGGTGTCTGGCCTCTTGTTCCTTCAAATTCATGCTGTTGCTGCTGCTTCTGGTCTTGGGTACCTGTCTCAGGAGGCAGCCTGTGAGGCAAGCTTTGCATCCCCTGAAATCCAGAGATCATCCAAGAGAAGGCTGCACACGCCTTCCCTCCTGCCTCCTTTTCCAGGAGGACTTCAGGGCTGTGCAGCTGCTCCCCACACAGCCAGCTACCCCAGGGGGAGCCACCCCACTCCACACTGCAGTGGGTGTTTTTACTCTCCCGGTTATTATTTTAGGAATGGGCATTTGACCAAACTCTGGTTAATGAAACAAACAAGTTAGTTGGGAAAGAGGTTCTGGAAACACATTCCTCTCTTCTAAGGAAGAAGTGGTCTCTCTTCTTCCTCTGGACACTGTGCTGCTAGACAGGACACCTAGAGCCCTGCAGCCATCTTGCTACAAGTTAATAGGTGGACTGGCAGCCAGCCAAGTGATGGACAGGGAAGGCAATTCTGGGCCAGCTCTATCTCTGGATTTATATCCTTCGGTAGCTTCACCAAGATGGCACCGAAAGTGAAAAAGGAAGTCAAAGTGAAGGGTGTGAAGGTCACAAAGCAGGGCTGAAAACAAGCACAGTCACTAAGAAGAAGTCACCTGCCTTCTGGGGGCTCTGCTCCAACTCCAGAGGAAGCCCCGACATCCACAGAGGAGCCCCTGAGAAGCAAGCTGGGCCACTAGGCCACCATCAAGATCACCCTGAACACTGAGTCTGCTGTGCAGAAGATAAGGACAGCAACACACCATGTCCCCTGTGGATCAGAAGCCCAGTGAGGCCCAGACCAAACAGGTTAGAGCTGGGACAGTGACAGTGTCAACGTCCACACCCCTGCTAGAGGGGAAGAGGAGGCCTAAGTTCACTGCTGGAGGAGAGATGAGGCCTACATCCACTGGCTGCTGATTATGATGCTTTGGATGTTCCCCCAAAATTGGGATCATTTAAATGTCATGTAGCTAGCGAGATCCAAACACATTGTTCACCATAATACATACACGCCAACAGCCTGCCATGAGGCACCTGGAAATGAGAGTCTCCACTTGCAGCCAGAAGCATCCCAAAGAATCTGAGGCCCAGAGCTGAAGGTGCCGTCTTCAGACTCAGGACTGTCTTACTTGTTCCTTTTATTTTTTAGGTATTTTATTGTTCTCGTGCTTTCTGCATCCGTATATGGGGTGCTGGGGATGGAACCACAGCCTTACAGGTGCTGGGCGAATGCTGTGCCCCTGAGCTGCACCTCCAGCCCCTCAGCTTGTTCTCCTGATGAACGCACTCCACAGGGCTTCAGAAGGTTTCGTAGGAACCCAAACCAGAGGCCGGTGTGAAGAGAAGGTCGTGGCTTTGTGACATGTCCCCGCCAGATACTGAGCACTATTAATTTAATATAATCCCCATAATGCCAGTAATTGACTCCAGGACTCAAAGGCCAAATTCCTCACAGTCTTCCAAGACGCCTAGGTTTCACTTAAACTGAAGACAATTAAAAAAAAAAAATAGAAGGCCACTGTATGAAAAGCTGTGATTGCAATGTCAGGTAGAAAGTGGAATCCTCAAGCAACTGAGGTCCCTTGTCCAACCTCTCCTACCTGCATTTCCTCAACTGTAAGGCACACACCCTGGGAAGCCAATGTCAGGAGCAGCGATAATGCATACAAGTCATGAATCCGTGTGTGCACAGCAAGTTTCCAAAGCTAAGCGAATGGTCAAGGGTAACAGTATCTCTCAAGGCAGCCACGACCTCGCTGGAGGAGAATCTGGGAGCAATGAAACACTTGAGGGGTTTTATATTAAACCTGATCACAATTGGTAAGTCGCCATTTTGGTTTCAGCAGGAATTTCTCTTAATGTTTATCCACCATCGAGATGAAAACTAACCCGTAGTAATCTTTACTATTATTTATCTTTGCAGAAATGACAGGGAATTATTCAACTATTGATGTTCCCTGAATGGAAGAGCAAGGAGGAGAAATGGATGTGCTCCAGACGGTGTCCGGATCCTCAGCAGCTTAGCCACGCCGCCCTGCATACCAAGGTGCAGATTTTATAAGCCACTAAGTTATTAGTCACTAAATGATTTTAAGTTCTGCTATTAATCTCCTTGTCTCCATTAAATACTGTGTGGCATTCTGAATGCCACAGCAATAAGCCCTTAGAGCAAAACAAATACAGCAAGGCCTGCATTTGCAGACCTCAAATACTAATAATAAATCTCTAGTCTCCATCGGTGCATACACAGGGTGCAGTAGAAGGACCCAAGCTCTCTTCTAGAAGACACATGGACAGCAAATCAGTGGATATCACTCTCTTCAACTGTGGGATGCAAGCACTGCAAATGGAGCCCAGCTGGATCCTTGGGATTTGCATGTCATCACCACCACTGCTAACATTTACTAAGTTCTCAGTATGTACCAAGCAACTCTAGAATGGCTTCCAAATTATTGAAATCTGGCTTCTGTAGGGTCACAAGACTGGTAGGTGGTGTGCCTTCAGAATTCAAAGACAGGCAGACTAATATTTTTAATCACTACCCACAGTTTTTGGTAACAACTAGCTAACGTCAAAACTAAATCTCCCAAGTATTTGTATGGTTGCTTTAGGTACAATACCAGTCTTGAAAAACAAAGTGTTCTTTTAGACCAACACCAAGAAAACAAGTTAGGCACATATAATCCCTACCACCTGAGTAACAAAGGGAAAGGATACTATATTATAATAATGTCACCAGGGACTATTAACTACACAGAGCAAGAACAGAGAGCAAAAGAATGATCACAAAAGATTTCTGCAAAAGGAAAACCAAGCCCATGTCCCAGTTCAGAGCTGGGACTGAGCAGAACCAAGCTCTCTTCTGTGTTGGACACTACTATCCACCAAAGATGCCTGGTGTCCCAGCAGTTCATGTTCCCTGAAGAGCCTGCCCTGCAATAGCCAGCTCCCTGGGAAGGGGTCCAAACCGTCTCCTCCCATGGGTTCTACTCCCAACTTTTAAGATCCCTGCTTTCTATTAGATGCTATATACTATAATGGTTGTAGGAATTTCAGGTACCCTGGAAAGATCTGGGAGCTATTCCTTCACCTTAATATTTATTGAATACCTACTGTGTGCAAGGCACTGAGCCAAACCATTCATAGAGTGTGTGCTATGCCAGGCTCTATTTAAGTGCTTCACATTGCAATATCTATATAATACTTTGAGCACATCATAGTTTTTGGAAGATAAAATCAATGTAGCATTCAACTTGAAGCTTAGAATCTTCACTTTTTTTCTCTTATATTCCTACAATATCTTACTAGGTTTTTTTTTAAAATTGGAGTCATCTTTGTGTTCAAACTTCATGTTCAAGGCTGAATATTGAATAGCTGTTGAAACAAGTCCATAGGTGGAAAAGACTGAATTTGCAGCATTTCCAATGTAACATGAAACTTAAACAATCTATAACTCAGAAAAGCCTGGAAAAACCAGAATTAAAGTTGAAGGCCCTACTGCATGACTCACAGGATTCATGTTTCCATTACTTAGACTGCTGCATTAATGATACAGGAATTCATTCTTTTCTTAGTTAAATATTCACACTTACCTAAACTTGCAAATATTGACTTAACTTGCACTAGCTGAAGTGCAAACAATACTGCCACAGGATGCCACTGTCACAGTTCCAGACTTTTAATTCCTTAAATTTTGTGATCTAACAAAGTCTTAGTATATCATTTCCAAGACATAGGAGAAAATATTTGGAGGCTGTTCAATGATCTGCAAAGCCAAGTCCAGACTTCTGCTAGAATATTCATCTGTTAAAAACAGGGGATTCTGGCAAAGTGAGACTACAGTGAACCATTTGAATCCCCCCAACTATTTGCTGCTATGAACTTACATAGGGAATTTTTTACTTATCTTGGAAAGTTCCTACTGTACCCCAAGCACTGAGTTAAGGTCTGTGTGTGTGATTCTGTACAACCCCATTTTAAAGAAGAGAATGCATTAACACCCAAAGGTTGCAGCACTAGTAAAGCCGTCCCTTCTGGTCTTCAAACCCCAGGTTGCTTTCCTTCTCCATGTGCATGTGAACATAATGAAAGTGTTTAAAATGTTTGCAATGACTACTGCAGAGCTAAAACACCAACAAGGAGGAAAGACAGAGAAAGAAATATGACACGCAAAGGACCAATGAAGATAAACACTTAAAATAAAAATACTCTATACGATCCCATTAGCAGGTAAATGAGGAGCAAGAATCCCATTCACAGCATCTTAATTTGCTCCAGAACACAAAAAGGTAAATAATAATAAATACTACACTCCTGAAAACAGGCGGCAGGACAGCCCAGCACATCACACCAGGACTCATCAGTGGTTAAGAGTTTTAGAACCTGCCAATGCAGGGCTGGTTATTGGTACCAAATAAGAATTATCAGCAGAGATTAAGGCAGGGCTGGTTTCTGGTACCAAATAAGAATTATCAGCAGAGATTAAGGCAGGGCTGGTTTCTGGTACCAAATAAGAATTATCAGCAGAAAATGTGGGGTTGGGGTCAGGCAGAGCCTTGGCTATTGCATTTTCCAAATTTAAATGTAGCATTATTTTCTCCACCTAAGGTCTATTTGGCTTTTAGCTTTACTCATCTGAAAAAGATGAATATTGCCATTGTAAGGGATGCAGATCACCACTCCCAAGTGCTACCCATTTGTCCCATCTTTTAACTAATTTTGCTTATACAGTAAATGAAACTAGTCCTGATGGATATTTTGAAACTAAAACTGCTCAGCAATCAGCAAAAGGCAGCTAAGGCTGGGGAAGGGTTTAACAATGAATGGAAAAATGTGGAACCTAAAACCAGAAAAGGAGGACAGGAAACAGGGCCACATGGTCCCAGGGCAGATATGTGAGGGCAGTTTGACTTTCTGAACCATATTGTAAGAGGGATGTGCTCTTTTGAGCACCGAGTTACAGATGCCTGGGTCATCAACTGGAGCTCAAAGGGGAAGCCTGAGGAACCAGAGGAGTCTCCTTCTCAGGTTCAGTTCTGACAAGGAGATAGAGCAGCACTTCATTGAATCTTGCCAATGCTACAGATTTTCCTCCTGGAAAGATTTTCAAATTATCTGGGAAAAAAAATAAATTCAAGATTGCTTTACACTGGGATTCCTGGCTCAGTGCCTGGCCCATGAAGATCCACTGGGTGCCCAAGGTGTGCCAGTTCTGTTCGCAGAGCAGAATGAACTTGAGCCGCAGGCACCCTCGCCCTCTCTGAGATGAGGCCCAGATGCTCTGGCCTGTTCTCTCTCTTTTGCTCAAGAAGCATAAACCCTAGCAAGATTTACAATGTCTATTCCAAACTTCTAGAAATAAAGGTGGCCCAAGATGCCTTTGCTATGAGAACATGTCTCATTCCAAGTACTGTATCTCTCTGATTTTGCAAATATATGCAATGAATATTTTTATCTTTAAAGTTCATCTGGAAAGATAAATTCATGAGAAAGCAAAAAATATGGCAAAAATAAGTGTATTCCGTTTATCCACCCCTTCTGCATATTGTAATGGGACAGAAAATTGTAATTAAAGCAGAATGAAATATATACTAATGAAAACAAGGCCTAGAACTTTGCACATATATATTACAGCAGCTAAAATCAGTGAGATAATGAAGTGATTGGGATGAGTGGCTAATGATCTAGAGGGAAAAAACTATAAGATTATCCCTTAAGCTTTGCCAGAATAAATTTCAGATGGATTCAATATTTAAGTCCTAAAAATGGGGGGAAATAATATATAGTTAGGAAGAGCCAAACACGCATGACCACACAGCAATGTAAACACGCCACACAGATCCAAAGGTAACCTCTGAACTGGGAGAGGGAATCAGAGTTCACCGCGGACAAACAATCTCACCAGGTAAACAGCCCTTACGTACTGAGAGCAAGAGGAGCCCCCACTGGAAGCCCAGGCAAGGGGTGTGTTCAGCAGGTGACTCAACACACACAACCACAGAGAAGGTCCAACTCCACTACTAAAATGCAAAACCACACAAATAGATGCCAGGAAGTTGGTTTTCATCTATCAGACTGAGAAGTGGGAAACATCAGTTTTACCAATGATGGCTAACCAATGGGGAAATTGACCTGTTTTTTACATGTCTGGGAATGCAGGTTAGTATCACCTTTCATAGAACATTTCACAATAATTTAAAATGTACATAAATTTGATCCCTCAATACTATGTCTAGGATTTTTTTTTTTTTTTTTTTTTTTTTTTTTTTTTAGTACCAGGGATTGAACCCAGGGGCACTTAGCTACTGAACCACATCCCCAGCCCTTTTTTAATATTTCATTTAGAGGCAGGGTCTCACCAAGTTGCTTAGGGCCTCACTAAGTTGCTAAGGCTGGCTTTGGACTTGTGATCCTCCTGTCTCTGCCTCCCCAGCCACTGGGATTATGGGTATGTGTTACTGCACCTGGCTGTCTAGGAATGTTTTATAAGGTAAGAATTTGGTAAGTTCTCAAAGGTACATGTATAAAGATATTCCCTGAAACATTCTCTATAAGGGTGAAAAATTGGGAACAGTCTAAATGTCCATTCACAGGGGAATGAATATTGTAGAACACTATGAGAGCTGGCTTTATTAACACCCACAAAACCTCCGCACTGTAATTGTATATGAGAAAATATGTACAGTATAAAAAAAAGGAAGTACGGGATACTCATCTCCAGAGGATGGCATTAAGAGTCGACTCTGTTTCTCTACCTAGTGTTTTCTTAGCTTTTTAAAAAAAGAATATTCTCTGTAAACAAAAACCAATAAACAGAACGGACTGCAAGAAACAAAAGCAAGACATGTCCGTGATTTTTCAATGCTTAGTCACTTGCCAAACAGATTGAAATGGGACCATCATGAAATTCACATATACCTATTTCTCTGTGAAAATCTGACCTCACATACTTTAATGTACCTACTTCCATTTCCCTCCGTTTACTTCATTATGTCAACCATCAATTTTATTGTAAGCATGCTCTGCCTACGAGGCGACCCTCCCTCCAGTGGGCACCCTGCTTACCAACCAACCTTGGGAGTGGCCATCATGCTACCTGGAGTATAATGGAGGGGTGCACGTCACCAGGGACAATCCTTAAACACACACCACAATCATTCAATGCACCCGCAGGCACTCTGCATTCGGGGAGATCAAGCATGGATGGCACTGCTGACGTTTCTTAAAAGGGGGGCGATCATGGTTCAGAGACCTGTCAAATGGATAAATGATAAAGCAAAGGAGGAATCCATCACAATGCCACTGGAAAGTAAGTGACTCGGTGATTTAAGAATGCGGGCCATGGTGGAACAAGTCCTAGACAGTCAGCCACAACCCAGTTCCCAGCCAGCCGTTCCGCTGCCCAGCCAGGAGAACCTAGCAAGCCCGTCCATCCAGACCTTCATTTCGTCATTGAAAGAATGCCAACTCTGAAGAAATTCCGAGGATGGCTGGAGGGGCACAGGCCCAACTACAGCAACGGGATGTCTCTTAAAGAGCATGGCCAGTTCTTACGAATCTTAGCGTCTCTGCCATCACTGCAAGACACACTGATGACTTCCACTCAAGTTCAAGTGCTGGCCTGGCCTGTAGCAAGCTCTCTGGGTCTGTGCCATGGGATGGTGTTGTACTTGAAACGGGGGCCGTGGTGCCTGGTGGTGTGATGCTCTGCAGCAGGGGAAGTTCAAAGCCCCTGAGGCCTGTCCTGGCAGGAAGCAGTGCACAGGAATGTCCCAATTGTGTCCTCAGGAAGCACCAGGCTGCAGGCGGAGGAGGAACACGGCACTGACCTGGGCCTGCTCCCCAGAGGCCCAGGCTTCCTTTGTAACAAATCTGTGTGGGACTTCTCCATTGCAGCGACAACTTACCTGCAAAACTTCATTTGCCCCGCCCCCGCCCCGCCAACACATACATTTCCAACAGAAATATTCATGACAGCACATAAAAGCTACCAAGGTTCAGCAACATGGAGAATCGAGATCACTTAAGTAGTTACGGAGTCCTGAGGAATCCTCCCAACGTGACCAGGCTGCCCCAGCCCCGCCTCCAGCCTTTCAAAGACCTTAATCCCACTGAGGGGACACATACCTCCTGGCCCCATCACCACCTCAAGGCCCCACTTGTCAACACCAGTACCTTTGCGACACCTGAGTGTCAGACCAGAGCGTCCTCAACCTGGAGAAGGAGCCCGTGCAAAACAGCCAGAGAGATCCAAATGCTCTGCGTTCTCACTTCCATGTGGAATCTAAAGAGGTCCTTTTTTTTTCTCCTTTTATCCTTTTTATTTGTTCTAATTAGTTGTGCATGACAGTAAAATTCAGTTGTGCATTTTGATAATCATACATAAACGGAGTGTAATTTCTCATCTTACGTATGGTAGGATCACATCCGTCACGCAGTCATATACGTACATGAGGCAATGCGGTCTTTTCAAAATTCTATTAAATTCTATTTTCAGAATCAGAGTAGCAGCATGGTCCCAGGGGTCAGCGGGTTAGAGGAAGGAGATATTGGTGAAAAGTACCAACTTATAGATCTGCCATAAAGTGGTTAAGTTCTGGAGACCTACTCTGCAAGAGTTAATACTACCATATTGTATTTGAAAATTGTAGTGTAGATCTTTAGGTGTTTTTGGTGCACGTATGCACACACACACACACAGGTAACTAACTGTACAAGAGGCTATGGGTATGCTAATCATTTCAGTTTTGATATAATTTCACAATCTGTATGAATATCAAAACCTCACATTGCACACCTTGACGACATACATTTTTCATTGGCTAGCTATACCTTAGTAAAGTTAGACAAATTTCACTTGATGGCATTTCCAAAGCCACGTCCATCCCAGCAAATGTTCTAAAACCATCCCAGAAGCATCCACCCCTCAATAGTTCTAGTTCAACCACCATATCATGCAAGTCTTTTTCAAAAGAACTCATATTGCAGGTGCTTCTTGACATCTCACCTGATGTAACAGGGTGCAGGGTGCGTCAACCCAGGGAAACACCCGTGCACACCACACAGGAGGAGAGCATTCCGGAGCCCACATCAGCATGGGGTCCTGGATGTTCCAAATTCCCACCACTGTCCGTCAGCTGTGCAGTCAGCAGACTCCGCAATGATGCCACCTGTTTTTGTCCCTGGCTCAGTGGTCACGAGAGACGACCTTAAAACCATCTGCTACTCCACACATCTCCATCCATTTAGACGAAAATCCCACATGGGCAGAGCAGCACGTGTGTCCCAACGCCAGCTCTTGGCTCTCAGTTCTCCTCGGCCCTCAGCCCACTGAGCTGGCCGAAGGCACAAGGCCTCATCCAGAGCAAATCCAAAGGCCCCCACTCCCTCCACAACCTAAGAACCCACGATCACCTTCAAAGATCCCCTCTAGGGCCAAAACCAAGGAGCCTGACCGTGCTGTCATCATCCTGAGGTCACATGCAAGGTCACAAGGGCTGCCAGCATCCCAGCGCTGGATCCTGCTAGAGGGCCTGCATCCATTTGTGTGCTGTCTGGGACCGGGAACTTCATGAAAACAGAAATGCATTTTCTCTGGCAATTATCAAGAATACAAGTAACATTAAATGTTGGTGAGGATGTGGGGGAAGAGGCACACTCACACATTGCTGGTGGGACTGCAAATCGATGCAGCCACTCTGAGAAGCAGTATGCAGATTCCTCAGAAAACATGGAATGGAATCACCATTTGATTCAGTTATCTCACTCCTCAGCATACATCCAAAGGACTTAAAATCAGCATACTACAGTGACGCACCACATCAATGTTTATAGCAGCTCCACTCACAATAGCTAAACTGTGGAACCAACCTAGGGGTCCTTCAACAGATGAATGGATAAAGAAAGTGTGGTGTATATACACAATGGAATAGTACTCAGCCTTAAAGAAGAATGACATTATGGTATTTGTTGGTAAATGGATGCAACTGGAGACTATCATGCTAAGTGAAATAAGCCAAGAAGCAAAGGCTCAACGTTCTCTCTGATATGCAGATGTTGACTCACAATGTAGACAAAAGGGGAAGAATAGAAGTTCACTGGATTAGACAAAGGGGAATAAAGGGAAGGGAAGGGAATGGGAATAGGAAAGACAGTAGAATGAATGGGACATAATGTTCCTACATCTGTATGTGATTAAACCAGTGTAAGTCCACATCATGTAAAACCACGAGAATGAGAAGTTAAAATCCACATATGTATGATATGTCAAAATACGCTCCACCATGGTATGTATCTAAATATAATTTTAAATTTTTTTTAAAAAAAGAAATGTGCCTACTTAGGGTTCTGGAGGCTGGGCAGGGTGATGGTCTCTGGTGGGGGGCGGGGAGCTTCCCACTGCATCTCACTGGCAAGCACAGGGCAAAGGCCCTTAAAGGCCTTTACCACTCACAAGGGGGAACCCTCAAGGCCAAATCACCTCTTCAGCCTCACTCAACTACTATCTGGACAACACTGGAATTCTGGAATCCTCAAAATCCCTGAACTTCAGACTCATCCAACCATACCTAGTGGTAAATGGGTGTTTTCCCTACAACTCATGCCAGAAAACTTTAGAAAGGATGATCATCACCTAGAATTAGGTAAATTGATTGATTGATAGTATTCTGCAAAAACTGCTCTCCCTGTCAGCCCCACAGAACCATCACCCGTCTTTCAAATGCTTTGTTTTCCCCCATAAAAATACCCCAGAGGCCTGGGGTGCTTGAGGAGGGGTTTTCTGGATAAACCATCTCAGCCAAGAAAGGACAACCTGCAGGGCGCACAGTAGGGAGCCAGCCTGTGGATGGACACACGGCTCGCTGATGCAGTGCTCCCTGGGATTTAAATTACGGGTGACATGGCAGCCCGAGCAGGCGTGGGTCATCGGGGACATCTCCGTGTTATGACCATGTCTGTGCACTCTCACCGAAGTGCACATGGAGAGAGCTGAGCAGTCAGTGCGCTGCCACGGAGTGGGTGGTCAGGTCGCTCTGCTTGTCACTACTTCACCTAGAAGGGTGTGGAGTCCACGACATCCCCTCCAGTCCTCCTGTCGCCCTCCTCCCTCCCCTGGGCTCCACCAGCAGGACACTACAAGATCAGAGCAGAGGAACCTCAGAGGAAGAAAGCACTCAGAAGCTGCAGCAGACAAGTTCGCAATCCCGGAGCGGAAAGCGCTGGGAGCGAGCCTCCAGTTAGGAAGTGGTTTCAGAAGGGAAGCAGCATGTACCCTGCGCCAAGGAGACAGACCAGGAGGGAGTCGATTAAGCTGAGTGATCATCGAATCCACTCCCAACACGGAAGGCTCTTTCTCCAAAAGGGTGGGAGCAGGGCTTGCCACAGAAATGAGTGGCAGGCGAGCGGAGTCTCCTCGGACACGAGCACGACCGTCAGATCAGAGCGCGGCTCCTGTGGGAGAACTCTCAGGCAGAGCCTGTGAGTGACGATGACTTTGATGGAGGGTGTAAAAAATCTCCTGTGCGTCATAAAATTCACCGTAACTGATCGTGTCTGTTGGATCCCACAGGAAGGTCTGAGTTTATTCATCCCTTTTCTCCATCTTCTCCGTGAGCATTTGGCACTCTGCGCTCAGTCCACCCACAGCCGTCCTCTGAGAAAACCCAACCCCTCCGAGAGCCCACCGTCCCGTGATCTGGCAGGTGACCCCGCAAGTCCCTGGTAAGAGGAACTAACCCAGAGCCACGGGTGCTCGGCAGACTAGTCCTGAAGGACATCACCAGGCACACGACACCAGCCCGCACAAGACTGTCCTGTGGCCCCATCACCAGGGAGCAGGGACATTGTGGCAGCCTCAAGGAGCTCCACATAGAAACCTGGACCTTTCCAGCCTCAGTGAGGATGAGGATGGGCAGGAGGTGGGGAGGATGCCAATGCCTGTCGCAAACCCTGAACCAACAGGTGACCAATCAGTCATTTCTAATACTTTGCACTTTTAAGGAGAAGACCTGCTGCTCGCTTCTCCAGAGTAGCCACATCCACACAATGAGACTTCACTGCAAGACTCGCAAGGCTGTTCTAGACCAGGCTGGCAAGGGCACATCTCATTCAATGCCACAGGTCAACACGTCTGTCCAGACCCAAAAGGCGCCAAGACCAAGTTCCATCAGGAAACAAGACCACGATTAAGAGCAAGGGCCTTGTGGGGACCTCAGTGTGACACTCATCAACGGCAGAAGTCATGGGCACTGGTCAGGTCGACTGCCCCAGGGGTCCCAGCGAGGACAGCGAGGACAGACAGTCACACAGTCCTGGTCCAGCTTCTCCCCTGCAGCTAACAGCAGCTTGCTGAACCTCACGGGCCCGGATGCTTCTTTCCACGACACCACCACCCTGTGAGAACAGCCACAGGGGAAGCCCAGCAGAAGGAACAGAAAACACCCATCCCACACTTTGGAGGACTCCTGTGTGACTGACAGGCAGTGGGCCACGCCCCAGCCCTGGAGTACAGCAGTGGAGTACAGCAGCCCATCGTGGCTTTTCAGTCGCCTGGACTTGTATGTTGCTAGACTCTCACTCAGATCTGCTGGACCCTTGCTCAGATCTGCTGGACCCTCCCTCAGATCTGCTGGACTCTGACTCAGATCTGCTGGACTCTGACTCAGATCTACCTGCAGATCTGTCTGTGAGTATCACCTGCAGCCCTCGTGCCTCTCCCTGGCTGGTTCTGCTGGGCTGGCTCAGGCTTCTGTGCCCTGGTGAGAAGTGGGCCTTGACCGCCATGCTTGCCAGAGGATTGAACACCTTTGCCAAGTCAAAGAGGTTTCTATTCGTCCCAGTTTTACTAAGGATTTGTTCTCATGAGTTGCTGTGAATTTTATTAAGTACTTTTCTGCTGTGTTGAATTGGTCTTAATTTTGTTTATGTCACATATTCCTTAATTATGTCATTATATAACTTTCACATATTAAGGTGAAGACTTCCAGATGAAAAGGATTTGACCATTTTAATCACATGAAAAAAACCTGATGTGATGAACTGAGGAAGTTTCTGAAAGATGTGCCCATGTGGGTGTGGGGTGCTATGGGCAGGCTGGGTGGCAGGGGTGAGTGGGGTGGGTCTCTGGAGCATTGTGGGCGTTGTGGCCTCAGGGAGGAAGCAGAAGAGGAGCAGGTCTGATAGGCCTGGACATGTTGTGGACAGTGGGGATGAGGAAGGGAAGGAAGTGTTACTTGCTGGGGAAGTGACAGCATCACATTGAGAGGTGACGGCCAAGTCCAGGTCATGGCCGTGCACTTCAGGTTTGATAGAATGGTTTCCAGAAAGCGCTGCAGATGAATCGGCTCTGGTTGCATTGCCTGGAAATGAACAGCCCTTGGTTCCCGTCTGTAACGAATGCACTGTTATTCCTGTAAGTCTGTGTGTTATGTGTTGGGCCTCCGGAGTGTTGAGCTGGATATTCTGTTGTTCTACAAACGTGTCATTGTCTGAACTACTTCGTTTCCATGAGACAGGGTGTGTGCTCTTTAATCCTGGCAATTTAAGTGAATTCGATTTTCAATGATCTTCTTCAGGTATGTTTGAATATTGTTTTATTTATTTTTTCTTTGAATTCCTCATTGTGTGTTAAATTATCGTTTTTGCATTTTAAGTGACAAAGAGAAAATCTTTTGTTTTCTCAAATAGCCTTCTACCCTGAGAGTTGTTGGATACTTGAAGAGAACAGGTTTCCATCCTGGGTGATGGCTCTGCTCCTCCTGGGTGTGGACCTCCCCTGCCCCTGGGAGCAGAGGCTACAGTTAGTGCATAATTTCCCCACTGGAGTCAGCAAAGGTCAGAATCTGATGAGCATTTATTTTGAAATCAGTGATCTTTTGGGCCTTGGAAAACTTGAAAAAGATTGAGAAACTCTGTATGGAAGAAACCTCTTTGGACTTGAGTTTTCTTTTCTTTTTTGGAGAAGTGCTCATTTGTGTGTGATCTGGGAAAAGTCTTGAACGGCCTGAAGCCCAGCCTAACTCAGTTGGCAGGGCGTTCCTCGACGGCACGAGGAGTTTAGCAGACGTCACTGCGTCCAGGTCAGTGGTTTGCAAGAACTATCAGATTAATCCAGTCACAATCACCTTGATGAGGGAACCTCATGCCTGACGCCTGCTCAGGTCCTGCAAAAGGTGTGAAATGAGAGTCGAATGGGCCTTTCTCTTCAGGGCGTCTCACTGTGAGGATGAAGCAGGACTTGGATAGAGATCAACCTTACAGAGTAGCATGAAGTTGCATCGGTTCCCAGGATTCTTCCAGCTCTCTGGATCTATGAAAAACGATTTTATGTCTGAAGACTTCTTCTGTTCATGGGGAAAATCTGAATATAAAAGAGTTCCCTACTAAAAGATGTCAAATCTACATTTATAGCACCTAAATCCAAATTGTGCAAATTTGAATTTATTTTGGAAACTCTTGTTAGTGAACTGGTTCCTGCTTATTGTAATATTTCTTTGCATGTGATGCATACCTGTCACAAGGGCTTTACAACTGATGATTCATTAACCTCCCATAGGAATCTGTGAGATTGGTTTGCTGCCACCTTTCTTTTAAAGATAAGGAAACCAGGGAGGTTAAGTAATCGACCCAGTGCCACCCAGCTAACATGCGGGAGATTTGAATTCTGGCAGTCTAGCTCCAGGGTGCAATGCTGCCTCTTTGTTGTTATGTCTCTCTTATTTTTTGCCACCTACTGTTTAACACTTTGTCCTTTAATCTTCCTCTTATTCTTTAGTGAATGAAGTGAAAATAAACACTAGTTAGAAAATAAGTGGAAAATTTGCAAATTGTGTGGGGAATCCTTTTGCCAGTCTGGAGCATATTTTTAATAATTTTGAGTAAATCGATGATTAGGGTTTATATTCTCTTTTGGAAAAAAAACAAAGGTAGAGAAAGAACCTGTCCTCCCCTGCCTGTTGCTAAGTGGGGCACTCTGTGACTGACTCCCCATTTCCACGCCCTTATCTGGTGGCCCTGGGAGGCTGAGGCAGGAGGACCAGAAGTGCAAAGCCAGCCTCTGCAACTTAGTGAGGCCCCATCTCAAAATGAAAAATAAAAAGGGCTGGGGATGTGGCTCAGTGGGTCAAGTTCTCCTGGGCTCAATCCCTGGCACCAAATAAATAAATGGATAAATTACATTGGTGGATAGGAAGGCTCACTGTTATGATGCTATGAACTGCTCTCAAACTGATCCATGAATTCAACACCTCCCCCATTAAAATACAACAGCTATATTTCACAGACTGACAAGCTGATTCTTAAATCTATATCAAAATGTAAAGTGCCTGGAATTATTAAGGACGTGTTTAAAATGAATAGCAAAGAGAATTTATGATCAAGACTTGGTATAAAACCATATATCAGAAGTCGATGCAATGCCACACAGAATAGCCCTGGAATGACAACATAGGACATGTAAGAACACAGCAAGCTGAAGGATGTCACAGCTGGCCTGGAACTTACTGGGCTAAAATGAATAATAATAAATCACTATCGATATAGGAAAAATAAAGTTAAATCCCCAAAGAAATTCCAAGTGGATTCAGGAGATGATTATGAAAAGCAAAACCTAGAATTTTTTAAAAGATGACACGGGAGAATATTTAAACTCCTGAGAGACAGTTTGCTCTCATCTAGCCGTTGGAATTTTGTAAAGAAAACTCATAGAAGAACGCCTCCCGCACACGGAAAGCAGGGGCACCCCATGGACAGCGAGGCAGCGTCATCCTCAGGACGCGGGCAGCTGGTGCTCCGGGGTCTTCTCCAGCCAGCTGGGCCAACTCCAGAAGCTTCCAGGTTTTCTGATGTCAGCAGACCTGGTCAATTTGGCCAAAAGGCACCGAGCTCCTTCCTCGTGTCCCTCCACGGGACAAGCTCCCAGGACCCTCCATGCAGTGCACCAGTGTCCCTGCTGCCCTTGGAGGTCAGGGTGGAGGCTGGACAGGAAGCAGCTGGCTCCTCCAGGAACCTCTGACTGCATGAGCCCAGCCACCTGCCAGACAGGAACGGGACACGGGAAGGCTCCAGTCTAAACAAGGCGCCCACGGAACCACGGCTGCCTGGCCACCAATGTTCACCACTCAGTGACAGCAGCACAGTAACGCTCGGCCACTACCCTCACTCACTGTGGTGGCCTTGTCATGGACTGCCCGTCTGTTCCCCATGTCAGCACAATGCGAGGGGCAGCACTCTGTTTCTTTGGTTTTTGCTTTTTGTTTTGGTGAGGAAGAGGCATCAGCCAAGGCCATGCTGTGGAGGGGCCCGAGCCTGTGCCCCCGGTGTCCTTAGCTGCCTGTGCCCCCCGGTGTCCTTAGCCACCGTCGGCACTCCTTCAGCATCATGTCAGACAAAGCTCCCGCTAGTACAGGAAAGAAGGAAAGGGACGCATCGGACTCACGCTGGACACTTCCAGGTGCTCAGATGGCCGTGATTTAGTTCTCATTTCAAATGAATTTTAAGTTTAATTTTTTTTCTGGCTTTTCTGTATTTTACAACTTACAAAATAAATATAATGAGCACGTTCTACTTTTACAGCAAAATATTTGAAAATTACAAAAAAAAAATATATTTGAACCTAACAGCTTGAGTAATTGCTTAAAGGAGCCACGAGAACTTGGAGCCGTCCCACTGCAGGCAACGTCACCCGAGGGGCCCAGGCCCCGGGAGGCCCCGGCCGACTTCACCGCACTGTGCTTGGGGAAAAGCCTCTGCCAGGAGGAAAACGGGTCTGGGAGTTCCCAGAGGACGCGGGACTCAGCCTGCTGTCACAGCAGCCCCTGTCACAGCAGCCCCTGTTTACCTGCTGGCAACTGAGGTCTGAAAATATCAAATGGAAATGTCAAATAATCCTTGGGTTAAAATTGCTTGCCGCTCACTCGGGCAGCATGAAGCAACTGCACATCCCCCTGCGCCCCACGGGACCCTGGCCCAGGGTCGGCACCACGTACGCAGCCTGCCCTCGTCACCTGGCAACCCTCGGTAATCACAGGGACCATCTTCATACCACAGGCTCCTGTTCAAACAACCCCGACTTCACTTAAAAATGACCCCAATGAGCAGAAGCAGCGATGCTGGGACCTTATCATGGCCGACTGCCACTGACTCTCATTGTGTTATTGATCATTGGTGTTGATCTCTTACCGTGCTGAATTTATCAACTAGGCTTTATTATACAGGCAGAGTGGTATAGGGTAGGACCGTCCCTGGCTCTTGGAAGGTACTCCCTGCAGGTGAGGGGAAACCCCTGCCTACCCAGGAGAGCGCCAGGTGCAGGGAGTGGGTTGTGTGGAGGGGAACAGCTGAAGCCTCCTCAGGCTGTCCCTGCCCGGCTCAGGGAGGAGCGATGATGCTCTGTCATCCTTGGTCCAGGGGAAGAGTACTCTGCCAGCCTCAGCACAGAGCACAGGTGTGGACTCCTCTTGGTCAGCATCAGGGTGGGGTCTGCATGGGAGGGAGGCAACAGATTTCCTCAAAGCTTAACCTCAGCACCTGCCTGCCTGCCCGCCCAGTGCTCTGGGCCCTGCCCATGCCTCTTGCCTCGCCGAGCACGCCTGGACTTGCCGCACCACCCCACAGCCCTAGACCCCTGCTCCTGCAGCCACCGAGACTGGACTGCTTGCACCCATGGGCTGTGTCTCATTCTCGTACAGTGCACAAGGGGGTCAGCAATGGGCTCAGGCATAATGACTCCAGTGGTGATCTCCACCTTGTGCCTACAAAGCCGCTTCTCCTCTCTGGACGTCAAACCCAGGTTCCTCCAGCCAACCCCGCACCAGAAAGGGGAGTGGACAGATGCCAAAAAGCACCAAAGTCAAACCCATGCTCTGCCAGCAACGACATCAAGGTCAACAAAAGAAGAAATTAAATGCAGTTCTGCAAAGGAAATATTTGAAAAGGCAGAGGGAAGACATTTCTAAGCTGAATTCCTTCTCAAGTGCGCCGATCAATGGCAAGCACTCAAAAACATCAAAAGCATTTTGCTTCCTCAAAGTTTAGAGGAAAAAAGCAAAGTTAAGATGGGGTGGCATTCGGGAGACATCTGACTGAAGAGAAAAGCAATCTTCTCTTCATGAAAGGCTTCTTACTAAACCATCAGAGGTGTGGCGAGAGCCAGTGTGACAGATGCAGCTAGCGCCCCTCCCCAGTCCGGTCAGAGTCCTCACGTCTGAGGTCTTCAGAGAGCTTCATAATGAATTTGTGCCTCTTGACGCAGCCTCCACAGCTCTGCCACTGATAGAAAATGCGCATCTCGTTTCCAGAGTTTTTGGAAAATAATACGTGTGAGTTACACGAAAATGCGATTCAATCCATCTGCAATTCACAGCAGCCTCTTCTACCCAAAGCCTTACTTGAGACTCGGTGCCCAGGCAAGGGCCCAGAGGTGGGGTGCAGCCAGCGCTCCTCAGACACGTTTTCGTCCGTGATCATCATCACTGCACGTGGTAAGAGCCACTCAAAAACATACAGTGTTTTTTAAAAGGCAGAGGAAGGTACCATTCAGACTAACTCCAAACGGGTCACCCGGCCAGTGGACTTCGGGTTTGGAAGAGTCGTGGCCATGCCTGTCTCATTATGTTTAGGTTCCCAGTGACACCAAGTAACTGACCTGCATACATCATCCAGAACACCATCATGCATACGGCTGAGACCGATCCAACGATCAATGTGAAGAAGCACCTTTAAACGAAGTGAAATAATAATCAAGAAAACGGGCTCTGTGAGTTCTACCCAGCACTCACATGAGAGACGCTAGTCTCTGGCTGGAAATAAGGTGCCTGTCATCTTTTGACTCCTGGGTAGAGCAGCTGCCCAAGGGCCGATTAACTGGCTGGTAGCCAAAGTGTGGCTTCTCGTCCAGATGAGTCCCCAGACTCTGGAATCACCAATAAAGGATCGACAGCTGCCTAGGACGGCTCTGTTCAGAGAGAACACAGGCTCTAGCAGCAGGAAGCACGGGGTCAGGCCTCGGCTGCCCCTGGGTGCCCCCAGGCCTTGAAGGTCACCTCACTCCCCTGAGCCTCGTCACCTCATCCTGACATAACCTGCCGCTGTTTTGCCATTTCACTGTGGGGTTCCCATTTAAAAGGGGTGTCTGTCAACCAGAATGACCGGGGCTCCCTCTCCACATCATCCAACTGCAAGTGAAAACTCTGTTTTCATCACTCGGAGCTGGAGACCACTGTCCGTGGGCTGCACTTCGTGGCCTGGTTGTGTGTCCTGCGATCCGGTCCCGATCTGCATGCTCTTGGCCACGCTGGCTGCTCTGCAGCATGAGAACGGCCTGAGAGCCAACAGCCCGCCGTTCTTATTAAGGCTGGTGAGCCATTCTGTCTGATTTTATCAGTAAGACTTAACACAAATCCCCAGTGATACTCTTTGTGGAAACAAACAAAAAATCATAAAATTCATATGGACTGTCAAGGGACCCCGATCAGCCAAAAAATCATGCCAAAGGAAACAAAACCGGAGCCTCACACTGTCAATCTCAAAACACACAACAAAGCAATTGGAATCAGGAAGATGTGGAGCTGCCTTGAGAATACAGCGAGACCACCGCGACAGGGGAGAGCCCAGAAATAAGCGCTGGGCACACGGTCAAGTGGCTTTCAACAGGGAGGGACAGTCTCTTCAACCACGTGGAGTGGAAAAAACTGGAGATCCAGACACCCAATAATGAAGCTGTACTCTCACTTCACAACATATACAAAAATCGATGCAAAATGGGTTAAAGACCCCAAACCGAAACATCTGGAATAAACCCTAAGGAAAAAGGGGCAGGGTGTTGGGTTTGCCGTGTTCCTTGGAGGTGACACCAGAAATACAGGCAACGAACGCAAAAAACAGACAGGCAGGACCACACGGAACTGAAAAACTCCTCTGCCCATCGAGGGGAACATCAATAGAGTGGAAAAGCAGCTTACAGAATGGGAGAAAATACCGAAAATCGCATCTGTGATAAGGGGTTAGTAGACAGAATATCTAAGAAACTTCTACAACTCATCAAAAGAAATAACCTAATTTTAAAATGGGCAAAGAATTTGAACAGACAGTTCTCCAAAGAAGATATATGAATGGCCAATAAGCATACAAGAAGATTCTCAAGACCTATCATCACAAGAGAAGTGCAAATCAAAACCTCCAGGAAGTCACTGCACATGTGCTAGGAAGGCCGTCATCTGAACAGACAGTAATAAGTGTTGGTGAGGCTGTGGGGAAACAGGTGCTGGTGCCCTCTGGCTGGGAGTGCAAAGCAGTGCAACCACTGCCGAAAGAGCAGGAGACCCCTCAGACCATCAGAAGTAGAACCACCACACGATCCAGCAACCTCCCGTCTAGACTGTCTCAGTACTGTAACACTGAGCCATAGACAGGACGGCTTATAAAGAACAGAGGTCTGTTTCTCAGTTTTGGAGGCTGGAGTCCAAGCTCCCTGGCCTGCTCTTATAAGGGCACCAGTCCCATCTGTGAGGGCTACACCTCATGATCTCATTTTCCCCCAAAGCCCTGCCTCCAAATACCACATCAGGGGTTGGCTTTCAACATAGGAACCTGCAGAGGGACACATTCCATCTAGACCAGAAGTGTATATCCAGAGAATTCAAAGCAGGATCGCAGAGAAATTTTCACAAGTGTTCACTGCATTATTCACAATAGCCAAGAGGTAGAAGCAACCACATGTCAAATGACAGATGGATAAAGGGAAGGTGTACACACAATGGAATATTACGAAGCTGTAAAAAAGGAAATTATATTACATGCTGCAACATGAATGAGTCCTGAAGAAATTATAAACTAAATGGATAAGAAACACACACACACACACAAAATAAGCCAGTCAACAAAGGCCAAATAATGTTTGATTCCAACTCAGATGCAATATCTGAAGTAGTCAAAATCTTAGAACAAAATAGAAAGGTAGCTGCCACAGGTTGAGGGGTGGGTGGGGGAGGAACAGGAGGAACTGGTGTTCTGTGGGTGCAGGGTCTCCATTCTGCAAGGAAAGGTTCGTGTACATGGTCACCCCCACCGAACCACATGCTTGAGGAAGATGATGATGGTCCACTTAAGCCATGCATTTTTTTTCAACTGCAATAAAAGAGAGGCAAAACAAACCCTTGTTAAAACCTAAGGTCCTCAATAGTCCTCAATACCAGGTTAACACAACCATGCCGCCACGCCGGCCTCCCTAAGATGAGGCTGCCCAAGAATGTGTCTCAAGGGTCGGTGGTAACTGCTAACATGGAGTGAACGATGCCCGGCGCTGAGCCAGAAGCCACACGTACTGCCTCCCATGTCGTAACCCTAACAGGTCAGGGACTCTCATCCTCAACTTGCAAAGGAACTGAGGCTCAGCAAGGCTGGAGCCTGCTCAGAGCAGCAGCTGCAGGCCCAGCCCAACTGCACGCTGCCCCCAGGACCTTCTGGACAGCACCCTTGTCTGGCCACAGCAGGAGAGATCTTCCTGTAATTACAGGAAGAAGAGCGGCCACAAGAAAGCAAGGCTCGGCACAGAGACACACATCCACCCCTCCTCACAGATGGTCCCTGCTCCCTCCTGAGGCTCCCTCCTCTTCACTTTTGACCTGATTTAACAATCAGGGGCCAGGAGAGCTCTCTGGGGACCCGTATGCACAGCGACACACCGTCCCTAACGCCTGGCCTGTACTGTTACCTCCCCTCACCGAGAACCGCAGCCCCTAAGGACGCGGCGATTTCAGGTCTCCCGTCTTAAACTAGGTGCTCACAGCCTGGGGATCAGGAAAGGCGCTAATCCCAGCAGCTGAGTCACATGGTTGTAGAGGTCTGGGTGAGAAAAGAGGAAGTTAAACCCCAGCATGAAAAGAGGGGCCAGCCAGAGACATGCGCAGAGAGGCGCAGGTCAGAACACCTGAAACTGCAGGTAAGAAAGGACCCGTCCCGGCTCTGACGGGCCAGGTCGGCGGAGGCCTTCAAGATCTTGATCCCCGAAGTCTCCGGGGCCACAGAACGTGGCATGACTCTGGTGTCTGTTTCTGTCAAGAGAACAACTTCGGGATTAAAAAGCCTCTGTGACATTCCTGTCCCTGGGTTTTTATGGCACTGTAATCTGAAGTGGGGAGGCCAGGCACTCAGTGCCTCATCCATCCACACTGGGAACTCGCAGGAGCCAGCCTGGAGCCGGGCTGCAGCCGCTTCTGCCTCTGCCTTGGGGAACTGGCAGGGAACTGCCTGCTGGACACCCGTAGGTGCCAGCCACAGAGCCACTCAGAGCCCCAGTCTCCTCCTCAAAATGCCGCAGCACGAGGAGGCATGCCCAGCAGAGCGAGGCTCCGCGGAGGCTGACACAAACACACCAGATGCTGAGAGCCGACTGCAGGCTCGCGCGACACTCAGCCACAGGGAAAAGCCAGTAATTATTTTTTAAAGACTTTCCTCTCTGTTTTCCACAGTAAATCAAGATGATGGGGTTTCTGGGGACAAGCCGCAAGGACAGTCTGTACTTTCTTACCAGCGAGGCGGCCCGTTACGCAAGCGGGCCTTGCCGTGTCTGCTCTTCCATTAGAAAGAAGAGCAGAATCACCACCTTCCGATCTTGGTCTTCAAAGTCGGAAATAAAACAACTGTAAATCTAAGCATCTGTCCCCAAACGGGAAATTGCTTAGGTTTTCAATCTAAAAAACTAAAAATACAAGCCTCTTCAGAACCTGGCTCCACGTGCTCATTTGGTCTGGGCAAGCTGAGGCTAGAGGCCTCCTCGTCACTACCCTAAGCATTTCCCAGGACCATGTTCGGTTTTTTACATGTGAACTACTATGTTAAGTAAGAGGCAAACGTAAGCACCAGGCTCAGAGCAAAGACCATTGCAAAGCACTGTCCACATGCAGGGGACATCTGTGTCCAGGTAACACCTATGCCTGTGTGGAACGGGGCAGGGGGATGATTTGCCTAATTTGCCACTAAAAATCCCTAAAGCACAGGACCCGTATCTCACCAATCAGGGCGTGGCATTTACCTGCAGGAGGGATTCGGATCTCAAGGGGTCATGGTTTCCAGGGTGCAGATTCACCAGGACCTGACTTGTACCCTCAGACCCAGCACTGCAGCAACCAAGGCCTCAGACCCAGAGACAAATTTTTGTCAATGAAACCCTGGCGACAACCCCTCCAGTCAGCGAGGGGAGCAGGCACTGAAGTAACGGGATCAGCTGTCCAGAGCCATGCCGAAGTCTAACACGGCGCATGCACAGAAGCAAGAGAGGAGCCAAGCCAGGCGTGGTGGCGCACGCCTGTAATCCAAGCGACTTGGGAGGCTGAGTCAGGAGGATTGCGAGTTCAAAGCCAGCCTCAGCAACTTAGCAAGACCCTAAGCAACTCAGTGAGACCCTGTCTCTAAATAAAATACAAAATAGGGCTGGGGATGTGGCTCAGTGGCCGAGTGTCCCTGAGTTCAATCCCCGGTTCCAAAAAAAAAGAGAGGAGCCAAAATGTGCATGCATGGCTTTCACTCACCACAGACTCACCTTTGTCTACGCCTCCAAAAGTCTAAAGCTCCCCAAGAGTCAAAGTCCTGGTCAAGGTCAGTCAACAACCACTCCCTCACTCCCTGTCCCATCAGACCAGGAAGTCTTCAGAAGGAGCCTCCTGTCTTCCACATGGCTGTATCTGCACCCAGCACCCAGTCTGAGAGCCTTCTTGGAATCCAGGGGTGCAGCCTGAAGACCACAGGGAGGGTGCTGGAAACAGGACACCCACACAGCTCAGGGAAGGTAACGAGCCCAGGTTCAGTATGTGAGCATGGAAGCCACCCTCGGTCCACTCTGCAAAGGACGCCACCATGGGTGTGGTGATTGTTAGGTTAACTGCATCTGTCCAGCAGGGCAGCTCAGAAAGGCTTCCTCAGAAGGAACCGAGATCCCCCAACTCAACCAAGCAGAACTCAGCACGTGCGAGATCCCAGGAGGTTCTACACACTGCTGATAAAACAGGAAATTTTAAAACCTCCAAATACACATACCAGAAAAATAAAGCATTTTCATAAGATAAACATTCACGGGCAAACACAAGGCCATGACCTCCTGGATCATGTGAAAGGCGACCATCATTCCCTGAGTGGCACTTCAGTAACAGCTGAAGCCCATCATCGTCTGACTTTTTTTATAAAAGCAGGGTACGTGAGCATCAGTTCTGTCAGACTGTTTATTCTATCAAGAACCTTATGAGTCATACAACTGCACCTATTATTTAACAGAGAATAAATTATGTCTCTGAAAAAATGTATTCTTCATTCAATTAGGCTTTAACGAAGGTTATTTATGGTTCCTGGAAAGTAGTTCTTTTCTTGTAAATTGTAGTCCGTAACATGAGAAAAACTGCAAACTCCCATGGTGACAAGTGGGTACAGCAGGGCCAGCACCTTCCCGTCGCACAACTGGGAGAAAGGGCAGGAGCCCAGGCCCACCCGAGCCAGCACCCCGGCCCCGCTCTCCAGCAGGCACCGCACTCTGGCCGCCTCCTCTGCTTTTCCACACCCGCATCCTCCCTGGCAGCCACCCTGAGTCATGCGGGAATACAGGCTCCTCCCCGGGGAGGCAGGGCCCCTGCCAGGCCAGTTCACTGCCTGGGCCCTGCACCTCAGCAGTCCCCAGTCAGGCAGGGAGCAGAGGCTTCCACAGCCACCTGTGAGGTGTCATGAGCCCCACAGGATATGACTGCAAATCCTGCGGGGTTTGGAGTCTCCCTTCGTAGCTGGTGTGGATTTCCAATCATTGACTCACCCAGGAATTAACATGCACCAGGAAGCTGCCTTCAGCTGTCGAGTCGACTCAAGACGGAATAAAGGATGCAACACACACTGGGCCAATGTTGTGAAAAGTCACAGGAAGGTCCCCTGGTCACCCCTGGTTCTAATCTCACTGTGACATTTCCTGTCCCAGAGCCCAGCAACTCACCTCTGCGTGTACACTCCCTCCCTCTCCCCTGGGCCACTGGACAGTCAGTCTCTCTCCTAACCTGAGCACGTCACATTAACACTTCAGCCTGCGGTTGTCCCCCAAGTCCTCCATGGCTTCCTGCCCACTTCCCTAAACTGCTGAGCACAGTCACCCGTGGCCTCCTAACTGGTGCATCTGCCCCACACCCTGAGCAGGCTCCTGCCAGTCCCCTCCCACTCACTTCGGACTCCTCGTCCTCCGCACATTCTTCCTGACTGGCTCGTCCTCGGATTCCACTAACAAATTATTGCAAAGTAGGTTCTGCATGGAGACAGGCAAGAAGTCGAGATGACATCTTTTGAAAGACGCGCGGCAGTGTGTGATTTTATTCGACCAAGTTCTGCCCAGCCAGCTTGTCTAGAGGTGGTGAATTCAGAGGAGCCTGGGTCAGGATCTCACTGGAGAAGAGCTCCGACCTGCTGACACCAGGCGGCACAGCCCAGCTGACCTGCCCATTTCCATTTACTCCGGTGAGTAAACCAGAGTTACCTGTACGCACGACTGCTTCCCCAATAAATGGGATATTCTGAAAGATAAAGATGAGGAAACTCATTACAAATTCAATCGAATGAGAACCCCTGGATGGAGCTTCGGTGGATTCAGAATGACGGCTGCTGGCCTGCAATGCCTACGCGTCTGGCCCTGACTACCTTTCAAACCTTCCTTGCTGCTTTCCGCATCCCACAAATACACCCAGCTGGACACAGTCCCCCAAACAGAAAAACGGGGTCTTTAAAAATTGTGTCCACCCACACAGTGGGACAGCAGGCGACTGAGCAGCTGTGGAAATGAACCGCCTGCAGCCATAGACATCAGTGGGTCTACCTGAGAATATACATAGTCTGTGATATCATTTTTATGAAATTCAAAAGCAAGCAAATCTGAAAATATATTGCTTAAGAACATGTTTCATGAAGCCTTGGTACAAATAAAGCAAGAGAATGAGAAAATACGAGCAAGACGGTGATAATTCACAGACAGAAAGGACGCGAGGAAGGCCCAGGAAGCTGCACTTCACGGCTAAGCCGCACGATCCACATACCTAATATGCATCCTATGGTGTGCACCATACGCTTGTGTAAAAACAAACTCGACACCAGGTGTGCTGAGCCTCACCACGGCACCCACAACCCAGACTGCAATCCTATTACACGTGTGTGAGCTCTGGCCCCGCAGGCCACTGCTAGATTCTGACTCTAGTCCTTCTAAATAGCCACCACCTAACAACTCAGCAGTTACAGCAGTTACAGATTCCAATACACTCATGCGCCCTGTGTTTGTCAGCTTTTCGTCACTGTGACCCAAAGACCTGACAAGACCAACATAGAGGAGGAGAAGGTTATTTGGGCTCACAGTTTCGGAAGCTCAGTCTATGCAGGCTGACGCCATAGCTCTGGGCCTGAGGTAAGGCACAACATCATGGCAGAAGAGTGTGCCAAGGAAAACAGCCAGTTCACACGACAGCCAGGAAGCAGAGAGAGCTAAGGAGGTACCAGAGGCAGCCCTAGAAGCACACCCCAGTGAGCTCCTTCCTCTAGCCAGGTGTTACCTACCTACAGTTGACATCCAGTTAATCCATTCAAGTGAATTAATCCACTTAATGGATCACAGCTCTTGTGATCTAGTCATTTCACCTCTGAACATTCTTGCATCTCACATAATGTTTGGGGGACACTTCATATTCAAACAGTGACATCACTGCTAATCTTCCTCTGTCAGAACTGGGCACACAGCACCTACTTCCCGTCCACACAGCACAACTTTTAGACGTGTTGCTAGTCTGGCAACCATTGTCAGAGTGCTTCCTGTAGGACACTGAGGCGGGGCTGACCAGCTGGGATCCTTCCCATCACTTTAAACCTCCAGAGCCAACTGGATATGGATCCCCTCCAATGCTGCCAGCCTCCCACAGCCCAGGTCACAGACTCCATCCGGCTCGACCCGTCAGCTCCACTCTAGGAAAGGGCCCGACCTGCCTGTACTTGAAGACAGAAGCTTCGCTTCCCTCCTGGGCACCAGAAGATCAAGACAACTTACACAAGAGCCTACAGTGCCGGCAGATTGCCCAGGGGAGATTAGTGGTTACTATTATCAACACATTATAATATATAACTAAGTATACTTAACATAAATATTTTATAGATTGACAAATGTATTTAATTGTGAAATTAAATATAATTATCTTAATAGTTTTATATCATTAACTTTGGCATGCTAATGTTTGTATCATCCTAATTATTATTATTATCCAAGTTGACCAGGAAGACAAAGCAATAAAGAGGAGTTGCCTGTAAGATCCAAACGTGAGGCTCGTCCTGCAGGGACTCAAAGCCAAGCTGTGTATTAGAAATGAAGGGGCTGCAGGGTCGGGGCAGGCAGCCATCCACAGAGAAATCGAGGCCCAAAACAAGAGAAATTGTGAAACACCGACCAAGGTCAGAGCTGAGAGGAGGGAGGACAGAGAGGCTCCACACTGGGGCCCGGCCGCCTGGCCCCCTCCATCGCCGTCCTCGCTAGGTCCCAGCCCCTCCTTCTCCAGCCAGCCCCTCCAGAGCCCGGCTTTCCTGGGGACTGAGGTGCAGCCTTCCCAGCCAACCACCAGTCCAGGCCCGGCTCCCCACCAGGCTTCAGCACCAGGGATCATCTGTGGCCCACCCTGGATGACAAGACGTGGGTCTGTCAGGGGGGCTCCCACCCACTGAGTCACAGCCTTATCGCTTGCTGGGTCACAGACCTGGAATTGGGTCAGAAAAGCCAGAGTCACTTGGGCACCTTGCTCTGTCCTCTGGGCTCGCAAAGGGCATGCTGTCCCTCTCTGCATTTTCTTGGTCCACCAAGCAGAACTTGTCCCAGCACTAGACCAGAGCTCTGCCCAGACTAGGGGAGCTGACGCTGCAACCAGGGACCCTCAGACTCAGCCTGAGGCACCGTCAACCTCCTCAGGCTCTCGGAAGGGCTGCCCTGGTCTCTCCTGGAGACGGCAAGCCCCAGGGCACCATCTGCAGCAGACAGTCCCCAGGGCAGCTGATGTGAGTTCTAGATACAGAGCAGACAGCCATGTAGGACAAGAGGAATCCTGTCCCAGAGGCGCTGGGAAGGTCAATGAAGTCACGCAGACAAAGGGCGGAAGGGTAGTTGGTATGCACAGGTGCCAGCGAGGGGGGCTCTTCCTCTGCTTTCTCCCCCTCCCTCCCCTTGCTGAAGGACTAGCTCAAGGACTTCTGAGAATATTACTAATCTCTGAGATTGAAGCAATCCCTGGGGAAATCACAGGTAGACTCTAATCCTAGCTTCCGAATTTCTTGCTAAATCTTCAATCGTGCCTGTATAATGAGAAAGACCGAGTTCAACACAATGTGATCTAACTTAATCAGCAGATAGCAGTGTTAACAAATGTGCCCAGTGAGCTCAAGAAGCATGCCTCGCGATATCTGAAACGCTTCTGAAGATGAGTCAAAGCAACATAGAAACCCGAGTCTCATTTCTTTTCTCGGGCACCAGTCACAAGGCAGAGAGAGTTTGCTAAGAAGGTCACTCTTGAAGAGCAAGGACTTCCCTAGAAGATGTCCAATGACAGGAGCCTGTGGCAGGATGGTGCTAAGGGACAGGCAAGGTAAGCGATGGGGCACTCGAAAACTCAACAGAGGTGCACCCGGCAGGGACGGCCATTCCATAGGTAGTACCAGGACGATGGCTGATACAGACTGAGAAAAATGATCTCGCCCATGCACCCCACGTGGCACGGAACACATGAGTAAAAGTTTTTGGTGTATGAAGAACCTAAAGGTTCGAAGTCAAAAACTTTGAGATTTTAAAAGAGAGTTTTACAAATACTTATCTCTATGACCTTGGATGAGAGAATCTCCTAACCCAAACACAGGAAAGCTGGAGCCACAAGAAAAATAGCAAATTCTCCCACTGTAAGAATCATAGAGACTGGAGTTGTAGTTCAGGGGTAGAGCACTCGCCTTGCATGTGGGAGGTACTGGATTTGATCCTCAGCACCACATTAAAAATAATAACAGTATTGTGTCCATATGCAACTAAAAATATTTTTTAAAGAATTATATTCTCATATAATCCAATCCAAGAAAGTTTCTCCTACTACAAGAATTATAAAAATGTCTGTCCAGCAAATAATTCCAGAAAGAGGAGGAAAGACAGGCAAAGGTTGGAGGAAACAGATGTTCTTGATCAATGTCACTACAAAGAAATGACATCTAGAATATTAAAAGAAAAATGACAACGGAATAGCAAAATGGGAAGTATTTCCAGAAGAATGAAAAATAGCCAATAATCACATGAAACAATATTTGCACTCATTAGGAATCAGAAAAACACTCATCGAAACGATGAGTTTCTCCTTTCCATCCATCATATGGGCAAAAATCTGTGCTGCACAATATGGAGTATGACAACCAGAGGGAATTTTCCATCCAGAATTCTCACACACTGCTGTAGGCACGTGCACTGGAAAACAGCTTGCCATTGTCTAGTATCATAGTCCATGCAGGTTACCCTGGAAGACAATTTTCCCCATATTTAAGCATCTTATATATCTTTCTTTGAAAATTGTAAAAGACAATTTGGCGTTATCCATGAATATCACCACATCAATACCTGACAAGTCAATAATTTCCCTTCCAGGTAAAAATCTAGAGAAATTCTTGAACACATTCACCAGAAGACATATGTGAGGGCTTCCTCAGTAGCAATGCTTTTAAAAGAAACAACTAATGATTATCAACACCAATTTATGTAAATTCCTACATATTTATAAAATAGAATATTATACATCTGTGAAGACAACTGTCTATACCCCTTGATCCACATTTAAGATGGATGTGGATCAATCTTAGGCACATCATATACAGAGTTAAATGAAAATAGCAAGTCGTAATAGTGTGTGTATACCCATATTTATGTACACACATAGCAGTTCGTGAAATCATTGTAAAGTCAGACATAAGTAAATAACACTCATATGTGATTTAAAACAAAGAAAATGAGAAAAAAATCAGGATGAGGGTTACTGTTCAGGAAGTAGGAATTTTGATCAGGGAATTGCTCACAGGGAGCTACTGAGCCTGGCAATACTCCTTAAATGAGGAGTGTGCTTCACACAGCCTAGATTTAGCTCCAGCTTTCCCAGTTTACATTGTGTAGCATTTCTTTAAATATCTAAAGTTCAATCATCATTAAAGAATTTGAAAATCAAATTGCTATGTTACATCACGTCCTAAAATCATATTGCAATTCCAAAGGAGACAGCTGACTTTGCTATGTAAAGCCCATCCAGAAGGACCCAGGCAAAGAGGTCCCCAGCAAAGGCAAAACGCAGACTCTTCAGGAAAGCCAGGATCCGGGCTCCCTGAGGTCGATGAGGAGGTAACTCTGAAGGACAACGCCACATACACTAAGAGCTTCAATATTTACCAAAGGATCTCGTTATTCTATTTGCGAAAGCACTGGGAATCTCAGCAAATATCAAGGTATTATTTCCTCCTCCATAATGAAACACCTCGTGCCTGTGTCTGTTCCCGGCCTGTTTCAGACCCCCGGTCTACCCCACAGACCCTCACCCTTCCTTGAACCTCCTACTGTGCTTTCATGCACACTTGGAGAGTATCTTCTCCAGACACACAGCAGTCAAAGCAAACGAGATTGGCTGCCACCTAACTACACCAAACACGGGGTCAATATTTTTGCTACGATCCCAAGCAAAAAGTTAACACCTGCAGGTTAAAGACTTGTACTTAAAAAAAAAAAATGTGGTTCCCAACACCCAGAAAGTACTGATGGTTCATCACAAATTCAGGAAAGCCCATACAAATAATAAAGCTCATGTACGACTGTAAGAAAACCTGTCAAATTACAGTGGAAGCTCTCTTCATCAGGGGAGCACTCTGCCTGGAATCCAGACGCCACTCAGAATTACAGGTAAGATATCACTTAAGGCATTAAAAAATGTGTCCTGTCCTAAGGGAGTTCACATTAATGGTTCTATTATCACTGCCAAAAAACACAACTTGACCAATTCTCAAACGTATTATAGGTCCACATACGTACATGCCAACATGGGTAAGAATATTGGTACAAACATACGCTGAAAGAAATCATTTGACTTCTTATGCACAAGAATACGAGTAGGCTTTTTGCTCTCACCCTGCACAAAAGTTAACTCAAAATGGATCAGAGACCCCAAATTAGATCAGAACCTATGCAACCCCTAGAAGAAAACATAGGGCCATCTCTCCACTTTCACACTGTTATGGGACGGTGGAAATCCACGTGGAGACTCCTCGAAAGAGCAGGCCTAGAACCACCACATCACCCAGCTGTCCCACTCCACAGAACTTACCCTGAAGAGTTAGTCACCACACTACCGCCATCCACACGTGCAAACCCGTCTATATAGCTGCTCAATTCACAATAGCCCAACCAGGGAACTAGGTGCCCATCAATGGATGAATGAATAAGTAAAATGTGGCATATACACAGAATGGAGCTTCATTCAGCCACAAAGAAGAATCATATTTGTAGGAAAATGGATGGAACTTGAGACCGTTATGTTCCGTGAAATAAGTCAAAGTCAAAAGGTCAAGGGTCATATGTTTTCTCTCATATGTAGAAGTCAGAGAGAAAAAAGGAACAAAAAGGTGTTTGGGATGTGGGGGGAGGGGGAGTTTGTGAAAATTGAAGGAAGATCAGTAAAGCAGAGGTACGGGACCAAGGGAGGGAGGAGGGAAGGGAAAGGGCAAATACAGACGAATGAGACTGGCCAAATAATATTGCTACATGGTGCACATGTATGAATATGTAACAATGAATCCCACCATTATGTACAACTATCAAGCACCAAATAAAAAGATGGAAAGATAAAAAGTCAACTAATAACGACGAGTTCTAAAGTCCAAAGGAGATCAAAATTTAAAAAAAAAAAAGAAAGAAAACTCAAAACATTTCCAAAAGACTGTCAGCTTCAACCGCAAGTTCCAGAACAACCGATTTTGCTACTTTAAGATACATTATAAGAAATATATGGAGGACAAATTATTTCTAAAAATACATACAGAATTCAAGAGCTACAATATTTCATTATGGTGCCTAAGGGGAGACCACAGATGGATTGTGATTTGTGGGGATTCTATGGTACATAATAGATCCGTAAAATGTAATGCAAATGAGACATGAGAGTTTTTAAACAAACAGGAAGGAGGCCCTCTGATTATGAGTGTCACAGAATTTGCATACTCAAGTGCTCTGCAAAAGTCCCTGATTCACTGGGAAGCCGTACCTTGTTAACAGGAGTAACGCCTTGCAATTGCAAAGGTCGACTCGGGAGAACACACTTCAGATCTGCAGAAGAAATATTTTAAAACACTGCAAACAGAAAACCTCAGCACGGTGATTTTTTAGCCTTCACTCATCAATCCTCATAAACCGATGACTTGATTCGTCAAACATGTAGCCTCTCTCATGAATCATCTTTCCCTCACTAGTAACCAAAACACTGAACGAATTCTACTCGGTCCTGATCCCATGCCGTTGCTGGAGTGCTTATCGGCAGCAGAGTCCAAAAGAGCCCCAACAAGTAATTACTCCAGAATATTTTGTGCAGATTAAAATGTAGTCACCGCACACTGCTGACTGCTGTTTGAAGAAGCCGGCAGGACATTAGGAGGAGCATGAGATTGGCAAACCTCAGGTGAGGGCCAAGGGACACAAAGGTCTACACTGGCAACTGCTACTCTGGCAAGAGTCAGTGCAGGAAGGCCTGGTGGGGACGGGAGAGCAGGCCTCCGACAGCAGCGGGGTCAGCAGAGGCCCCCGGGGGCATGAGAGCCAAGTAAGACTTTGAAGTTACTTTAACATATATCCTCAATTACTACCATGCAGGAATTAGGAATGAACGATGGGATGATTTTACACTCTTAAAAAATTTTTAAAATGAAACAACCCTTGGTCAGGGAGCCTCACCTTGACCAAGGAAGATGCCTTAGAATGAACCCAGAAACCAGATCACACTGGGGCTGCAAGGCAGGGTGACGTTACTGTGAACAGAACAGCCGCTCAGCTATTTCTTTAATGCTAATCTGAGGGCAGATTAAAACTGCAGACACCGAGGACTCCAAGCTGCACCGCTGCGTGACAAAGGCACCACTTTCCAGCCTCATTAAATACCTTCTGTTTCACTATTAAGTTATTTTGAAAGAGGAAAAATAAGATTTTTTTCTTAAAAATTCTCATAATGTTAAGTACTCAGGTGAACTTGGAACCATCTTTATAAAATTAGCTATGCTCATCTTTCATGGCAAAGGTCAAAGGCTTTTAGTGCTTCTGTCCTGGTTTTCAGTGACCATGGAGCAGTCGAGAGCCACCCGGGCCCAGGTGCGGATGAGCACTGAGGTGTGTGTCACAGCTGCCCCAGAATGTCACACCACGAGGGATGTGGAGCAGCAGGGAGAAGGCCGGTCACCCCAGGGGAAAGCCTGTCACCCCACTGGGCCGCTCTCGCCCACAACCTCCTCAGCTGTGGTCCCCGCATCTTCTCCAAGAAGTCCCCGCAGCGGTGTCACCGCTCACAAGCACAGCACACTGGTGCTGCGGGCGCCCTTCGGAGCACCTACGCAGGTCTCCTGCAGTCCTTGCCACCAGCAGCAAGGTGGTTCTATTCTACCACGTCCTCAGCTTGAGGATGAGGAAATGGGAGTTTTCCTGTGGTCTGACGCCCCCACCAACACCCGTGCCGAAAGGTAATCCCCCTGAGACGCAGTTCAAGGTGGGACTGTCGGGTGATGGACTTCCCGGCTCTGCCCTCCCAGGCGCTGGTCCATTCATGGATTCGTGTGCTGTGCAGGGAGAGAAAGCACGGTCTCTCTGACCGGCCCTGCCTTACCATGTGCGTCAGTCAGTTCTCTGTCACTGTGACCAGCAGACCTGACAAGAACAACTTAGAGGAGAAGTTTATTTTGGTTCATGGTTTCAGAGGTGCCAATCCAAGCATAGCCCACTCCATTGCTACCAGCCTGGAGGCGGGGCAGAGCACTGTGGCCAAGGGAAGCCGCTCAGTTCATGGCAAGGAGGAAGCAGATGGCGTGAAAGGCAGGGACTGGGGACAGATAGAGTCCAAGGCCACACAGCCTGTGAGCATCTTCCTCCAGTCACACCCACCTGCCTACAGTCACCACCCAGCTCTCAGTGAATTCATCCAACAAATGGATTAACCCACTGATGAGGTCAGACCTCTCCTCAATGCCTAAAACCCCAGATTGTGAACCTTTCCTGCACTGGGATCATGCTTTCAAAATAAAATGCCTTCAGGGGACATTTCAAATCCAAACCATAACACCACACGATACCCTCCACCACACCATGACTCAGTAGGAAGGCCCTCACCAGATGCCAGCGCCATGCTCTTGGACTTCCAGAGTCATGAGCTAAATAAACCTCTTTTCTTTATAACTTATCCACTCTGGTACTCAATTACAGAACAACACACTGAATCTCAGAGAGATTACTGCTCAAGGCACACAACTGAAAAGCAACGGTTCTGGGACTCAAAGCAATTGCCTTCAGTTCCAAACCCCAGCAGGAGCAGTTAGCCCTCAAGGAAGGCACACAAAAACCAGGCTGCAGCTCCTCCTCACCTTTCAGAGCTGTTTCCGTCTGGATGTGAAAGTTGCTACATCAGAGTAGCTTCTTTTCTTCTACAGCCTCTGTATCAAGCTACCTGTTTTCAAATCAGCTTCCTGAGTCTCTTCCTCATCTGAACCTGCAGGTCAACAACACTTTAGTGACGGTAATAATGATTAACTGTAACAGAGTCATTCTGAGCATTAAATGGACAATAGGGCGACCCTGGTGCACAACCATCAGGGCTCACTGAAAGCATCTCTCAGTGCCATCCCAAGGACTGAAATGCAGTGGGAGACCTTACCAGGACTGAGTGCACCCAGCATTCTGGGCCTGTGGCATGGAATTGTGCCAACGACTGTCCCAGAAACAGGGAAGTCTGATTCCAAACTGACTCCTTCACCAAGAAGAACCTCAGGGACCTCCTGAGGGCCGATGGTCACACACATGACTGAGCAACACCAGAAGTTCTTAGGGCCCCACCAGTGTACACACAGGGAGATCTTAGAGAACGTCAGTGGACAAGACCCTGGTTTTCCCAGAAGCATCCCTCCCTGGACAAAAGAAAATATGGTAAATTTCCAAAAAGATTTCTTGCTTTCTGTATCTTTTTTTACTCCTCCTAATAAGAAGATTCTCCTGTATCTCCTGCCTTTGTGAGGCTGTTCTCTTCATTGGAGAAATGGCTCTCCTCTTTAAAAAATCCAATCAGAACAGGTATTTAAGATGAAGCATAAGTTTCTGCACTATCAGCTCTTTGGCAGACACTGGTGTGCGAACGAGATGACACTAATTTTCTCTGATCCCACCTCCAACCTCTTAAATAATGCATCTCACAGGCGGTAACCCATTTGCACATTGTTTACTTGAGAAAAACTAGGTTAATGACAGAAAGGTATCTGTCTAGACCCAGGCCTGGGAAGCAAACTGAGCTTCCACTATTCAATAGCAAGCAAATTCAAAGTCAAGTGGAAGAGTCTCCAAATCCACCTTTGACGACCACACATTAAGAGCTCAGTTAAGTAGGAAAAAGATCTCCCCGACAGAAAGAATTAAACTGTGATTTAATTATGCCCAAGTAATAGCAGTGAGAAGGGAGACCATTCGAGCCGGGCCATTGATTGATTTGCCACCCTTTTCTCAAAGGTCTGCCTGTCTTTAAGGGCACAGCAGAGCCGACTTGCTGCTTAGCAGTCACTGATGATGTGAAGGCAAACAGGGCCCAGTCCAGAAGACACAGTCAACCCGAGTAACAGAGCTCTGAGCCTCCTGGCTCAGAGACCCTTGCATAAAAGCCTCAATATTCCAGCAACAAAGCAAGTGTGTTTGCAGTTTCACGGTCTCCAGCCTGTTAGGGAAGCAGCAGCACCGCCTCATTCACTGTGTATGCAAACCCTGAAGCAAGGAGGCCCCTGCAGGCGGATCCACGGCAGCCTCTCCGCACTGCTGAATCAGTCAGGCCACAGCAGGTTCTGAGCCATCAGCTGCAGGGGAGCTCAGAGGTTCTTGCTGTCCCCGGACATTACATGATCATATTTTGGTAGTCCAAGTGGCTAATGGCCAAAATTTGAACAGACAGGCTCCCTGTGAGCTGGGAGGGGTTCTCAAGCACAGTGAGAAGTATCAGGAAGTGATTAGGAATCAGTGACAGGCATCCTGGTCCAGGCAGCATCACCAACTCTGGCCCAGTGAGTCCCAGCTGAGTGGTGACAGGGTGAGAAATGAGAGGGTCTCCCACCTCCAGAAACCCAAGTGTCTGTACCACTCATTTGGCAAGGACCTCTGGCCAATGTTCACACCATTCTAACATTTTAAAGCTGAGCATCTTAAAAGAACCTCCCTGTCATGGAAGAATTCATTTTCAAGCAAATGAGCCCCAACCAGCCTCCCTCGTCTCCACCATCAGCCGTAACATCCCTTCTGGAAGCTACAGAAGCAAAATACTGGAGGACAGTTAGAAACCCACTGGCGTCCTGCTCTTGCCTACACCCCTTCTCCACCCGCACATGAACTGGCAGGGACACACGTCTGCTCTCCAAGGCCACTTCTGCCCAGGCAGTTCCACAGTGGCACTGACTCTCCCTCCTTCAGCTCCACATCAGTCTCCAGCCGGAAGTCACATGCACCCCCTCCACACATCTGGGGATGCTTTGCTGCATCTGTCAGATAACCACCTCTTTTGTTTCTGAATTTGCTTCCTGTGTCCTTACAAAGCCCTGTAATGAACATTTGTTGTCATCTTTTAAAAGGCTTGGGAGGAGGGTGAAATGAAATACTTGCACTTAGAAACTGCAGAGCTGTTCTGTGGTGCGTGGGGCAGCACTTCACAGTGAGTTCATGGTCTTTTGATAGCATGGTGCTACCTGGACCCCTGGCCCTGCCTGGTGAGAGCAACTGCTGTGACATGTGACATAGCAGCTGTTCTGAGCCTCCATCCCTCACTCCCCTACCCCTGTCTTCCTGCAGGATACCCTCAGACACACCGGGCTTGTGCCGCCTGAGAGCTGCTTCTAGGCAGCCTAGATCTTTCCAGGGCTGGCTCCTTTTCACCACTCCCGACTCAACCCACATAGTGCAGCCACAGAAAATAACTGGATCAACTGAAACCCCCTGCTTCTTACCCCAAGTCCACGCCGCTCCCTCCCAGTGGGGGCAGCTACTTCCTTCAAAACAGTCCCCGCTCTGCAGTTATCTTTTACTGACAGAGCCCTTCCATCCTCCAGGACAAGCTTGAAGATACAAGGACAATGTTGACTTTGTTCACACCAGATCCCAGTAGCTAGAGTAATGCATTCAATGAGAAGTAAAGGAAGAAAAGGGTCCAACTATCGCTAGGTCAAGGGTCAACAGCCAGCTTCAGAGCACCGTGGAAATCTAAAGTTGCCTGCGGCATCGAGCGGTTCACAAAAGGCAGGCGCATCAGTGGGACGATTCTCAGAATTCCCACCAGCACATCCTGCTATACTGTATGAACTACCTACACAACCAAACCCTGTTTAGGGACAAATGGTACAGTTATTTCTAGAGCTCCAGGTGAATCTACCTCCTTTTTTTTTTTTGCTTAAAATATTTCCAGTACATTATGTATTTGGAAATAGAAAACTCTGGTCATACGTATTTGTTTAAAAGCACAGCAAGAAATTAATACTATATTTCACCCAGTAAAAAGGCAATTACACAGACAGCCCATTCATATCATCAGTCAAGACAAAAACAAAATGATCTTTTGGCATCTGGGGGGGAAATAAATTAGCATTTGATGAGATGACATTTAGAAAATGATGAATACATGTTCACACTCACTAAGATTTAATAACAACTCCATATTTCATGCAGTCGCAGACATCTCATCCTGTCACTATCGAGAGAGAAATCACCCTGATGTATCCCAGGCATTCCAAGCTCCCCGTTCTGATTCCAGAAGGTCCAAAGATGGAGAAAAACTGCCAAATCTCTCAAGGGAAACGTTTAATTGACTTTGTTCTCTTTGGTAGATTAAAGAGGAAAAATGAATTTAAAAAGAGAACCGATAACCACGTTGTTTCACGTGGCCAGTACCCCACAGGGAACATGCACCAAACTGTTACTAGTACATCTAAATCATCTTTCTAAAAATCACAGGGAAAACTGCTCGTGACCATCAGGTTTCCAGCCAGGGCCGACCACTTCACAAAGCAGGCAGGACCGGCGGCCGCCGGCTCTGCTCTCCGGCTGGCCCCTAACTCAGCAAAACAGACAAGCAAATCCTGAAACTCTTCAATCACACCCTCAAATTTTCAAATTTTCTTTTTCACCCGAACTATGTTCATCATATGATGGGACAGGCATCACCTCCATCCCCGGGAAGCTTGGATGCTCCTCTCAAAGACCACGGACAAGATACTGCAGAAGAGCAGGAGGCTCTATTTTTAATAGGCAGAATTACAAGAAAAGACACAACACCAAAATTAGTAGCCATCAAATAAATGACAAAAAATATGGCTTCCATACTTCCCATACAAATCTCCTAAAGCAGCCCCCTGCCGCACACAGAGGAGACCACGTCAGTTCTTAATCCTTGCTTCCTACCACGTTTAGGGGCAAGATGCACGGGGATCCCAGGACAGCCCCTGCACAGGCTGAGACTACCGTTCACCTCTACCCTGCAGCCGGCCAACCTGACAACCACACAGGGTCCACGCTGAGGCTGAGCATTTCTGCCGAGTCCCAGGAGAGAAAGGGCCTTCCCCAGATAGCCTGCCAGCCACAGTCACAGCCCCCTGGTCCCAGGCACAACGCTTTCCAGACATCAGCATCCCAGCAAACCCGCTTCTACTTGGCTGACTGCACAGCCAAAGCAATTGTTGCTATTTGGGTTTTCGTTTTTAAGATTAGGAAGCTTATTCTGAGAACCTACAGCTCTCAACTGTGGACTCCTTACAAGCCAACCTTCCCTAAACTGTCCTCTGTGAACTGACAAATGTCACCGATGCCCATGTTTAGAGAGCACTACCCTCTGCATCGCTTACCTCTGCCCCACAGGCAAGAAGGATCAGACTACCACGCTCATCACGTCAAAAAGTTATTGCGAATAAAATGTTCTCCTCACCATCATCCCAGAGGTATGACTCAGCAGAACGGCCCTCACTGGAGGCAGCCGCTGGACTGTCCCTGTCCCTCTACAGAAAGACTGGCTGCTCCTGTTTGAAGGGAGGACTGCTGCAATCATTGGAAGGTGGGAATTCTGAGTGTCCACCTGTCACTCTGGGGCCTGCCCACTGACTGGAATCACTGCTCCTCTTCCTACTTCCCAGATGGAGAGCCAACCCCTGGAAATCTCCAGAAGGACAGACTCCTGCAGCTGCCAGCAGGGACTCACAGGAACACCCCCGCAGATATCTGCAGTGGGTTTCATCAAATATTCAACCAAGCACAGCTTTCAAAATCAAATTACAAGGCTCTGGTTACAGCCTCCTCTGGACGATCTGAGAATCCCAAGCATCGAGAGCTAATCTGCAGCAAAGAGGTTGGTTTTGTTTGCTAGCTGATTAGTTGCTTCATTATTTTTTAGCATATTTTTGTTCAAACCCAAACAAAAACATTTAACTTCAACTCGTGGAATGTAATGCCAAGCTGACTCTCTTCCTGATTTCCTTGTTCCATCCTCTGCACAGAATGAACCTGAAACCTTAGAACCGAACAAGAACACGCTGCTGACTTCACCAGCTCATCTCTGAGCCTCCTTGTGAGGCAGCCAATGCTCTGAGCTCCACGTACCTCCAGGACTACAGGACAACTTCTGGTGAGAACAGCAAGTGCTGTTGTGCCCAGCTGCCAACAGGAAAGTCAGGAGTTCGAGAGAACTGTTCTGCTCTCTCAGATCCTCCTTACGTGACTGACTCCATGATGCAACATGGCTAGCGAATAAAACAAGTGGTAGATTTTACTTGCTTTTCAACCATTAATTATGTATGTTCATGCATTTTGATTACAGGGTTAATTCCACCTTCTACTGTTTTACATAAAAAAAATTCTAATAATTTTAAAATACAGGTTCCAACCTTGAATAATTCAGCCTAAATTTTATTGTGAACAGTGGCACATCACAGACTTCAGAAGGACCATCTCCATGCACAAACACTCCACGGAAATCAGACAGGGATGCTCAACTGGCACGTCGTTCTGCTCCAATGATGTTCGTGCAAAAAGCCTCGGTCACTGCTGCCTTACCTAGTAATACTTTCAAAAGACCATCAACAATCATATCAGAGAAGAAGGGGGAAGCTGGCAAGGTGACCCTGTGTCCCAGATCAGAGGCTGCAGTCACCCCTGAGCAGCCAAGTTCCCAGCCTCCTCTGGTTCAATGGGACCAGCCCCTGAGACACACACCAGTGACCACTCCAAGGGGTCTCACCGTGGACCTCCTGGTGTGGGGGCACAAAGACCACCCTCACACTGCTTCTACTCTGAACTTTTAACAAGTGAAAGAACAGTGTTTAAAATATATTAAACAGTGTATGGCAGGGTAAGCAGTTCATCATTTACTCTGTCAAAGAAAATCAGGGCCCAATTTTTGATAGTCCCCCAAAATTTGTATTTCATAAATCTGTGTCTATAGTATGCAAATGAAGCAAGTCCAGAGAAAAGCATTTTGATCCATTTGAAGAACTCTCATCTGCATTAGTTCAGCAGGAGTTTGCCATGAATCTGTTAATGAGACTCTTCCCCAGAAAATAAGTCTCCTTTCTAAAACATTCCTGATTTTCATTCATTCCCAGGATATCCCCCTCACCACCCTGTTCTGCCTGCCCATCTGTACCCCATTCAGCAAGAAAACATAAAGCAAATGAGTTCCATGAAATCTGAAGTCATTGTCACTGACATAATTGTGTGAAATACATTTCTGCACAGGACAGGAAATTTCATGATTTTAAATACATCATAACAGGTCCACTGGGCCGCAGTGAATTTGGGCACAGGGGGAGCAACCTTTTGAGAGTGTTACTGTTTAGGTATGAGGTGGCTCCCCAAAGCTCAGGTGTGAGGCAAGGTAAGGAAGTTCAGAGTGAAATTGACAGGGCTCCCTGGCTGCCAAGCCTTGCAGCCGGCCTACTGGTCCCTGCCGAGAAGCGGCAGTTGAGCGATGGAGCAGCCCCAGTGGATCCGAGGGCGGGCAGCAAGCAGGACCTGCAGCCACGTGGCGCCCACCAAGCAGGCATGGCTGTCCTGAGGCACTGGGAGACAGGCTCTGATCTGTCACCCTCCGGTGGCCCGGCCTAGGACCGGTGCCAAGCCACTCTTGGCAGCACTCCAATCCCATCCCATAACCTCAACCTCCTGCTTCCAGACCTGCGGGGAGAGAATGCATAGTCGGGACCCAACAGTTGACTGACAGTGTAAGTTTCCAAATCCTAATTAGCATATATTTGGACCAACAGCAACCACCCGGGCGCTATACAAACCCCTAGACCAGCTCACTAAGATGGAGAGAACCTGCTACGGGCGGGGGCCCTTCTGGCCTTGAAAAAGTTCTGCTCCTATTTCTACTCAATAAATCCGACTCCTATCCTTGCTCATCCTGGTCTGTGGATCTCATTCTTTGAAATCATGAGACAAGAATTCTAAAAGAAGAAGAAACAGGCAGTGAGCTTCTGGGCTCTGCTGCAGCCCTGGGCGTGGCCCGCCCTGAGGGCTGCACCCCTGCTCAGCTGCCCACGCTGCCACCTGTGCAGATCCCCCACCCCTGCCCGCAGCAGCCGTGAATCGAGTTCATCTCAAAACTCCATTTCAAAATGACTGGGTTGTGGGAGTTCTAACCTAGTCTGCAAATCAATCCCCTGAGAGGGGCTAAGTGGCTGGTACTGTGGGCAGGTAGGGTGTGGCGAGAGGAGCTGGGGCCCTGGAGCCCTGCCTTGGGGTATGTCTTCTGTCCCTGTCGAGTGGAGAAGTCTCTCTCTCTGCTTCCTGGTGCCGAGTCCTGACCCGCTTCCCTCCACCACACTCTGCCGTGACGCTCCGCCTCACCTCAGATCCAGAGCAGCAGTCAGCTGTTGGTGGCCTGAGACCTCTGAAATGATGAGCCCCAAAATAAACTTTTCCTCCTCCAAGTGTTCTTGTCAGGCCTTTTGGTCACAGAAGTGAAGAAGCTGACTTAAACAGGGTTAATCGTGGAAAGCAACACAAACAAAGTTGGAAACAAAGATATGCAAGATCACTTTCAGGAGCTGTGACCAGAACTGGGCTGGATTTATGAATGTAACTAATGATGGCCTCTGTCAAAAGGTGGGGAGTTACAGGGGTCCTTGATTCCCAACTCATGACGCATCCTCTGGCTAAGGCCGGCATGCACGGGGACATTGCCACAGCTTCCTGCTGTCAGCCTGCACAGCACTGGTCCCCGCCTGGGCACTCTCTCCTTTGAGGCCTGTCTTGTTCCTGCACCTGCCTCCCCTGAAGCCCACCCTAGACTGTCTCGTTCACACTGTGACCCATGAGCCTGGGCCCACTGTGATTGACAACGTGGCCCCTGAGTCTGCAGCTGGGCAACGGCTGGGTCCAGCTCAGCATGGTCACGGTGGGCACCCTGACGCTGCTCCTCCTCCTCCTGAGGCACCATCTCAGCTCCAGGACGCAAATGAAATTACATTTCTGATCCTGCCAGAGGCAGAACCAGATTTCAGTCTCAGTGAGTGACCTGGATGGCCATTGGGTACCACAGACAGCCCTGTCCCTGGGCTCGCCTCCTCTGATCCATCTGCATGCACGGGGACAGGCTCCCAAGGCCATGTGTCAGTCTAAATTCAGGTCCTCCTGACTGTGGACCAAGTCTTGGAGGTAAAACCAAAATGTTGGAGAGCTAACCAAAAGACAGGGTGCCTTCCAGCTCCCTCTTTCATGTCTGGTTTTCCAAAGCCAAGACCCATTCTCCAGCCTCCACTCACTAATGTGTTTTTAGAGAACAGCCTCCCCAGGTGAGCAGCGCTTTATCAACCGCACAGTGGGTGCCGGCACTTAACCTGAAGAAGTGTCAGCTCAACAGAATGAATCACAACGGGGCAGGCAGGTGAGCCAGCTCACGTCCACATCGGTGGCTCCCAGGTGCCTGGGGAGACCTGGAGGCCATCTGCGGCCTGGCGTGTGCTACAGACGCCCACCTGTGAGAAGTGCTACTGATGGGAAGGTGACCTGGCATATTCTGTATGGGGACAGGACAGGAGGCAGCTCTGGTTAACATTGAGTTAGGTATGAAATTAAGGGAGTTTAGAGGTCACCGTGGGCTCCCCAGGTTAGCAAGCAGCGAAGAGCTTTGATGGGGAGGTTGTGCACTTCAATTCAATGTTAAAACTGCAAGGCGAGGCTGTGCCTGGTGTCACTCAGTCTTTCTGTGAATTCAGGATGACGAACAATAATCACACTGACCAATGCCCTGGATCTACCACGAGGGGGTTGGAGCGTCTCTGACCACCTCCTCTCTCCATCAAGGTGGCAGATGTGTAAAGGAAACCAAGCCCCTGTCCCAGGCACAGTCTTAAGACTGCTCAGCACATCTACAGCACCAGATCAGGCTCCGGGGCAGCAGTGACTCTCCGTAGAGGTGCCCAGACCATGAGAGACTGGTCATACGTGATGTTTGCAGCTGGCCTCAGGCTGTCCCACAGAAATGCTGTTTCTCTGCAACACAGTGTCCCTCTTTCTCTAATTTAAAAGCACCCTCAACTCACCAGGCAACACAACTCCCTGTTTATTAGATAAGCAAATAAAACAGGTATTTCAAATTCTATCCTATGCTACTGGGAAAAGCATTGAATTAAGTGGATCCAATTTATTATGTTCTTTTGATACATCAAGGTGGAGCTTTTAGGGGTGGCCACCTTGTGTCCAGTTGAGTGCCTTGAAGTTTTAAAAGGCAGCAATTGATATTTTAGAGCCACGTTCTCAGTCTGGGCTCGAGGACACCTAGAGGTCACCAGGGGTCCAGGAGTCCTCTCTTCCCACCACACACGTCGGCGAGGCTGTTCTCCTCACTGACTCTGACCAAATAACTGTATGAAGTAATAACGTAATGTAGGATGAGTCAGGCAGGTTATGGCAAAGGCAAGCATGAGGACCCAGCTGACTTCTGTGAAGCCAAGCATCAGAAATGCGAGAAAAGGTAAAACTGCCATTCTCAAAATGTCACTATGTCATCACACAACGTGTTTGTTATTCAATGGATGCTAAATGCTCCCAGTGTTAATTTCCAATATGGCAAATGCACTGATAAAATCCACCTAAACAACAGCTCTTTGGAAACCTTTGGAATTTTCCAGAGCAAAAGCTGGAGAACCGTTGACTGGAACATCCCCTTGGCCCACTGACGGAAGCCACTCCTTGACTTCTTTGTTCCAGAAAGTCAGCCTCCAGCATGGCATGTTCACGGGACAGACACCAAACACTGTTCCCTTTCTTCTCACTCTCCTTTTCCCATTTTTAGTAGGAAGAAAAAAATGTAAGCATTCTTAAAAATTGCTTTCTTGGAAAGATCATAGGTTTTTGATATGGCAAAGGGGCTTTGATGGCACATCAAATCATAGCAATAAGATATCAAACCAACCCGGCTAAGAAAGCTAAATCTGGGGCAATTACCTTTGAGACTTTCCCCTGTGCAAGACGGGCCCCTGCCCTACCACTTACGTAAATGAGAGAAAGCTTTACACCATCCGGGTCATTATTCCCCACCACCAGAGACGACGATGAGGGACAGCAGAACCCAGGCACCTCGTGAAGGTTTCCAGAGTTCAGAAACAACCACTCATGCAACTGAAATTTCATTTCCTACCAAAATTCTACTCCTCAACAATTTTTTTTTTTTTTTTGGTAAAATGCAAGCATTGTGTTGTAGGGAATCAGTAGCACCCTATAATTGGAAACTGCTGGCGAATGTTCATTCAGTTTAAATGTGCTTTTTAAGTTCAAATTATTTATGTCTTTGGTCACTCAGTTTTGCATTACTATGCCAAATACCTGAGATGATCAACTGAAAAAAAGCAAAGGTCCATTTGGATCATAGTTTTGGAGGTTCCAGTCCGTAATCAGTGGTCCTGGAGCCTTGGGGCCAAGGTGAGGCAGCCATTATGGCGGGTGTACATGGCAGAGGAAGATGCTCACTTAGGGGCAGCCAGGAAGCAAAGAGAAAGACCAGCATCCCAAGATTCCCTTGGAGGCCTTGACCCAGTGACCTCACCTCCCACTAGGTCCATCACTCCCCAACAGCACCTGAGCTGAGCACCAAGCCTTCAACATGGTCCTTTAGAACATTCCAGATCCAAACCACACCATGTCAGTTTCATTTAAAGTAGCTTTTGGTCATCATACCCCTAACTATCTCTTACCTTTCTAAGCACCCAGAGGATAGAGGCTGAGGTGATTCATGGGGGGATTTGGTGGGTGGGTGGGGTCACTGACAAACACAGACCAATGAAGGTTTGTTGGGAACGCGGTGTAATTCTGCCGTCTTGATCACTCCACATTCACAGGCTGCACAAAGCTACCAAAGCCTGCTGCACAAATGATCCAGGCAATGAGCTAGCTGGGCAACCCACTACCAAATCTCCCCTCCCCACACCAGTAGAGGACGGGAACTGGGGTGGGGAAGGAGGATGGAAAGGAAAAGGGAGGCACTGGACAATGAAACCCAGCAAATGTGCCATGTGCAAGTGCAAACATTCACTATGACTCCCACGATCACGCCTAGTTACAACACACCAAGGAAACACACTTCTCCCTCCACGGAGGAAGCCACGTGGCACCAATTCAAACAGTACCCCCAACCTTTTATGACAGGTGGATCAGCGAACGTTCAGATGATGCCCCCTGGTGTCCCCAGTGCTGTGGGAAGAGAGGAGAGCAGTCCACCCCATGACACCTGTGGGACCCTGTTCTCCTCCAGCTGTCCTTGGAGGAGCATGGCATGCTTCAGAGCCGGCAAATGGCTTGGCAGAGCGCCCCCTCCAACCTCCATGCAGACGTCCCTGTCTGATCTTGGACTCTTTTCCAAAAAGAGAACATTCTCAAAAAGAACGTTCCAGGTGGTCCCTTCCAATTGACTGGAGTTGGCGTATCAGACAAAACCCAGCTTTGGGAGCAGGGCCTGCAAACCCTGGGGGTTCTTGGCAAGAAACTCCATATATTCCACCCAAGCCCAGCCTCACTGCTCCTTTCTGTGGCATCAGGACCACTCTCGCCAGGCTCCTGAAATACCTCAACAGGAGTTTTCAAATGCACAGAGAGGACTACACAATGCACTCCCAGGCGCCCACTCCCTGACTCAACAGCACCAATGCCACAGCCAGGCCTGCTTCCTCTGTGCCTGCACCTTGCCCTTCCCTACGACCATTAAGTGAGGTCTAGAGCACTTAATCTGTGCGTGCCTATAGCGTGCACCCCTCCCTGAGAGACAAGGACTTCCTCCACAAACAGCCACAGCACCGTCACCACTTCCTCCCAACAATCGCAGCAGCTCCTTGGATCCCTGCCTACATCAGCCTCCAAGAGCAGCCCAGGACTCTAGACCTCATTCCACATCTCCAGATGCTCCTCCCTGTCGGACCGCAGTGGAGCCAGCTGGGAATGTTCTCATCAGTCTTCACAGCAATTCCCCTTCCCTGAGTAACTGTGCTCTAAGCACTCGCCCATCCAGCTGCTGAAGGGTTTTCTTGTGTCCTACTGGAAATAAGCTCCAGTAAGCCAAGAACCATCCTCCTTGAGCATGGTGGCTGCAGCCCCTCAAGCAGTGGACATGGTGTGCTATCTAGTGGGACCTCCATCCCAAGGGCTACTGAGCACCCGAGGTGTGGCGAGTGCCAGTGAGCGACTGTTATGGTTCAGATGTGAGTGTCCCCAAACGCTCATGTGTGAAACAGTGCAAGAAGGTTTAGAGGAATTTAGAAATGATGGGTTAGGAGAGCCTTAACCTAATCAGAGCATTCACCCCCTGATGGGGATTAGCTGGATGGTGAGTGTGGGCAGGTAGGTGTGGCTGGAGGAGGGCCCCTGGGGACATGCCCTTGGGGTTGATATTTGTCCCTGGGAGCAGAGCTGGTTCTCTCTGCTTCCTGACCATCACATCCTGAGCTGCTTTCCCCCTCCACACTCTCACGCCATCGTGAGCTGCCTCACTCAAGCCCTGAGGAATGGAGTCGGGAGACCTCCAAAACCCTAAGCCCCAGATAAACTTTTTCTCCTCTAAAATTGTTTTTGTCAGGTCATTTGGTCACAGCACCAGAGAAGCTGATTAAAACAGTTGTTTTATTGCATTTAAATACACGCACTACACGCAGCCATCTGGGCAGTATGACAAGGTTCTGGTATGTCACAGATGCTCAGAAAATGTGCCACACAGTTAGGGCTGGTGGCGCATGCCTGTAATCCCAGTGGCTGGGGAGGCTGAGGCAGGAGGATCACAAGTTCAGAGCCAGGCTCAGCAACTTAGTGAGGCCCTAAGCAACTCAGTGAGACCCTGTCTCTAAATAAAATACAAAAAAGGGCTGGGGGTGTGGCTCAGTGGTGGAGTGCCCCTGGGTTTAATTCCTGGTATCAAAAAAAAAAAATGTGTCACACAAATGAACAAAGATTTGTCCTCTTTGTTCAAGTGGAAAGGAAGGGGTTTAGAAACCAAGGCCTATCTGAACCAGGTTAGTTGCTTTACTAGTTTGTCTTTATTGTTTTACACATTTCTGCCCAGCAGTGAGCTTCTTCTGGGGAGTGGTCAGGTCTTGTCATCCGTCACCAGCACCCAATCTTTGTTCACATTAGGAAGACTCTCAGGAGCAAGGATCTGTGAGAGAAAGGATGAACGTGAAAAAATTCTAAAGTTGTAAAACAACCACTCTGCAAGGGATTCAGATAATTTCTCAGTCTGAAATATTCAAGTGAATGTTCATGAACAGATGCTAACAAACTCTATTCTTCTGATTCAATTCAAATACCATCCTTGGAGTCATTTTTCATTGAAACTCTCAACACGATAGTTTGAACTGAAAGAAACTCCTGTCTGAGACGGCAGCAAAATACTTCAGCTGTATTTGATTCATCATCAGCTCTGGGCAGGGTTTCTTTTTCTCTTCAAAAGTTTTCTAACGAGCTGGGCACGGTGGCGCATGCCTGTAATCCCAGCACTTGGGAGGCTGAGGCAGGAGGATCACGAGGTCAAAGCCAGCCTCAGCAACTTAGCGAGGCCGTAAGCGACTCAGTGAGACCCTGTCTCTAAATAAAATACAAAATAGGGCTGGGGATGTGGCTCAGTGGTGGAGTGCCCCTGGGTTCAATCCCTAGTACCAAAAAAAAAAAAAAAGTTTTCTAACAGTGAAGATTAGACTGTCTTACCTGGTGTAAAAGATACAAGAAATCTAAGGAGTAATTGAAATCTTTGGGATTACAGAGGGCTACAAATCCATCTCACTGGTTGCAGGAAGCCAGAAGTCATAGTCAACTACCAGGACAATCAAACTTAATCTCCTTTCATGTGATTTTCAAAATTCTCACATGGTTCTTTTTATCCAAATATTCTCACGCTTAGGCTGCACTTTAAACAAATGATTCCTAAGCTGCAAATGTCAGAATCTCATCATTTCACATGTCATCTAACCATTTAGCTTCATCTCAAGCAAGTCTAAATGCTATGATTTCTTAGATGCCTGGAAAGCAAACAAGCAATAAACAAATAAAACCCTGTAACAGGGCTAACGGGGGCGGGGGGGTTGAGAATATGCCATGAAACTGGTGTTTCTGTATTTACAAATAACAATAAGATACAAAGGACAATAGTTCAGAATAAACTACAAACAACAATTCTACCGGTTTCTTGGTTCTTTTGCTTTTTACCCCCACTGGAGTGGGATCCAAGTTTAAACCAACCTGCCTGGGCCTGTGCACTCCCACCTCCTAGAGAAGAGCCACTAAGACCAACGGCACGCCATCAGACACAGTAAGCTCAGGGACTCAGGGGACAACAGGACAAACGTGCATTCAGACTCTCGGCTACACTGGCAAATTTCTCTTCAGCTAAAAGAGGAGAAGCCAAACATGGGTCACAAGTCAACACCAGGAAAGGAAGAGGGAAGGGAGAGGAGGGATGGAGGGAGAGAAGGGATTGTCTTTCAGGATGGCGAAATCCAGACAATCAAGTTGAAAAGAGCATCGTTTGGTGTGACCAGCAGACTTTCAGAATGTTAAACCAGTAATAAAGAGATAAGGAAGAAAAAGCAACTAAAGACCATAATTAAATTCCAAACTGGAATCATGGGAAAACATTTGGTCTAAAAACTAACCAGCCTCTGTTTCTGAAATATTAATCTATCCAGGTCCCAGTGACATCAGTAGGAACGACACACGAGCTGGTGTCACGAGCTGCGATGCCTTCTGAGGTTTAGGCTCCGTCAGATCCCTCCTCGTAGCCCAGTACTGACGGTGAGCGACTCCAGGGTGGCCCAGGATGGTCCCACAAACCTCGGTCACTCACTGATCATTCCATTACCAAGGCATGGTCCCCGACCCCACACATTCAAACTGGAAGGAGAAACAAGACTAACACCCCAAATGACAGCGATTATTAAATAAGGTCAGATGAACAAAAAGTTTCCAACTGTATATAAAAAATTCCACAGCAGTGTTTTGTTGGGGAAGCTTCGTGGGGGTGTGATGGTGTGGGCCTGGAAAGACAGCCCAGACTGGCATTTTCTTTCCCTGTAAGCTGAAAATTTCCCAAAGTGCCATCAGCTCTTGGTACCCCGATTCCCAGCGCACTGCTCTGCACATGAATGACTACTGAACTGAACAGCGAGTGCCATGAACTCACCAGCCTACGGCAAGGAGGCAGCTGTCCCTGTCCACCTGGCCGCCTCTTCTCCCTCCCCTGACCACACTTTGTCCTGGTCCAAGGACGGTCACCTATGGCTGGCCCTTGCTGCTACACCTGCCGTTTCTCAGACTTTCCATCATGCTGGGCAGCCTGGACTGCTGGCTACGGGGTGAAGCGTGACCCTGCTGGTCCCTCCAGATCACCTGCCAGGCCCGAGGAGAGGACAGTGCAGGTGGCCTCTGCATGCTCCTGAGAAGTCACGCGCCTCCAGCGCAGGCACGTGGATCAGCCCTGTTTCCTCTGCACCCATTCAGGCCTCCACTGCCCCCGCGCCGCACCTACCACGCTGGCGTGATGCCAAGCACCCAGGACACGGAGCGTGATGGAGACTCCTGCCCTACAGGAGCGCACAGCCTGGGAGGGTAACTTCATCAGAACAGAACCAGGCTTCCTGAACGGGAGACAATACCTCAGCACAATGCCAAAACTGGAGGTGGGAAAGTGAGGTCCAGCCCTTTGTAAGAGTAGGAGAAGGAAACAGGAGAGAAAAAGGAAAATAAGGCAAAACAGTCTATTCCTTTGTTGTTGACTGGGGATTGAACCTGGGAGTGCTTAACCACTGGGCCGCATACCCAGCCCTTCTTCTTTTTTTAAAACTTTGAAACAGGCTGGTCTTAAACTTGCAATCCTCCTGCCTCAGCCTCCCAAGTCACTAGTCTAATATTTATAGATATAGGTCTCATGGAAAAAAAAAAAAAACTGCCAACCTCATCAGGGAGAGAGGGCAAACAAATGGATGCACATGGAGAGATGAGCATGGGATCTTCCTTAAGAGTGCACGTACCCGCCAGGTGTGGGGCCGCATCTGTAATCCAGTGGTTTGGGAGGCCAAGACAGGAGGACTGCAAGTTCAAGGTCAGCCTCAGTAACTTAAAGAGACTCTGTCTCAAAGATAATAAAAAGAGCTGGGGACAGAGCTCATGGCCAAGCACCTGAGGCTCCAATCCCCAGCATCAAAACAAACCACATAAGTGTGTGTACATTGCCTCTGTCTGTCCATCTGTCTGAGCTCCTGGTTCCCGCTCTTCAGCAGCCATCCTTTCACTTGACCTCTACATTCCAGATGCTCTCAATCCCTTTCCTCATGTGACCACAAGACCTTCCCTGATGCCCAGGGCTGGATGTCATCGCCTCCTCTGCACTCGTTCATTTCATCCCTGTTTTACACTAAATCTCTATGGGAAGAGGAGGAAACCGCCACTAACTATGGAACCTTCTATAGCATGTGCCCCAAACCCACCAACTCACCTAGTGCCCACGATGACTTCAAGCTTGTTCTGACCTCCAGTCCAGAAATACAGAAGTGGCCCCATCCCTGTCCTCTAATACAGGAGAAGCACATTAAGCAAGCAATCTCCACCTGTGTCCCAGAGATGAATTAGCTGGACATTACTCAGCAGTTGTGCATTTGTTAAGAGTCTCTTAACAGCGTTGAGAACACCGAGTCAAGCCAAGTTAGGACCTCCCAGATTCTTTAATCTACTAAAATGCATTGTAAAGCCTCCAGGAGGCGAGTGTAATAGCAAGTTCCCCAGACTTTTGTTTCAATTATTACTGTAAAATATACATAAAATTAGCATTTTAACCATTTGGGGTACAATTTGGAAGCATAAAGTACATTCATAATGTTGTGGAACCATCTCACCATCCATTCCATTCCGGAACTTTCTGACCAAGGGTTTTGCAGAGAACTGATGTGGGATTCCACAGAACACACTTTGAGAAATATTTGCTGAGACAGGCAGGGCAATAGCAGGAAAAGCCTGAGAGGTCTTGAGAACGCAGAGCCCAAGCCACTGTGGAAGGACAATGCATGTCTTCCAGCAGAGAGCTGCTTAATGTCTAACCACACATCCACAGGTCAAGAATTAGCTAAGCCCAGCATGGTGGATCACACCTATAATCCCAGCAGCTGGGGAGGCTGAAGCAGGAGGACTGCAACATTGAGGCCAGCCTCAGCAACTTAGCAAGGCCCTAAGCATCTTAGGGGGAACCTGTCTCAAAATTAAAAATAAAAAAGGGTTGGGGATGTGGCTCTGTGGTAAAGCATCTCTGGGTTCAATTCCCAGTACCCCCCCATACACACACAAAAAAACTGGAGACATCCACCTTCACTTTCAAGTCAAATCATCTATTTTCTCTTAAATGTAATTCTAAAATGAAAACAATGTCCTTACTCTAATAAAACCACTGTCCAATAATCATTCTTGGCTTCATAAATTAATTGAATTCACTTCTCCTCTTATTAGAGTTTAATTTGAGGAAACAAAGAGACCAATGTCACCAGAGTAAATCCTAAGGTCCCTAAGGATTCCTGAGGTCTCCAAGGCAACTGACCCAAGTGGCCGCTGACTTGGGGACAGCACTGGGAAGTGTGCGCATGGCCGGCCAAGGCTCTTTCTTTTGTTCTCAGTGATGGGGCATGCTTGTCCTCATTGCTGAGGGAATGGGCACTCCCTACACATCAGCGTACACAAACATCCTGAAAATCCTATTTCAGCCTCCCAGCCAGCGAGGAGGAGGAGGAAGAGGAGGAGGAGTAGGAGGAGAAACATCTCCAATATGCTCTCAACAACACATGCTGCGCACCCTGAAGTCCACCAACTGCTCTCCAGGTAGAGGTCCACATCCACACTAGTTAAAACCGACTTTATTTTCAGCAGTCAGGTAAGGCGGGCAGGGATGTCACACTGACCATCAGACATGGAGGCAAGGTCAGTTGACTGCATGACCAGCAGCGCTTCAGGGCTCACAAGGGACACCACGTCACCAGATCACTGCAGACCTCAGATCCCCGTGGCCTGGACCAGGGCTTCGTTCCCAGCTCTTCAGAGAAGCCGTGAATCATCCACCTACTTGTGTCAGTGCGAAGTAAGGATGAAGCACCTGCCCAGCCCGAGACTCTGGAGAGGCCCAGAGTCTCGTGAGCGAAGAACCCTGCCACACTCCACATCCGCCTGGAGACTCCCAACCCTGCTCCCCTCCAGGGGTCAAGGGACCAGCGAGGGCCTCTGGTGGTCACACTGCACCCACAGCCTGCTTCCAGGTGGCAGTTCATCCCCATTCCTCTTCCTCTCGAATTGCATTTGTCCCTTTATGACCAGCCTAATTCCCAAGGTCACTCCACTTAGCTCTATCTTCAGAATTGAAGGTTTGGGAACTGACAGGTACCAACCCAGAAAATTTTAAAAGACTTCATATTATTTTAGTCACTTTTTCTTCAAAATCAAAAAACACTCTGCCCAGTGGTAAGACGGTATTTCTACATTAGAAAACAACTTCTTTATTTCCAATACAAATATAGCCTTGGGGTGACTTAAATGGAAAATATGCAACAACTCAGAGAGGCAACATTGAAATTTATGATGTTCATTTTCTACCCATGGCCTTAAAAAAATGAGTTTGCAGGTTGTCTGCAAACTTATTGGAAAAACCTAAATATATTGAGTTGTGGTTTATAACCTTCAAGAAATTTCCTAAAAAATGCTGTGCATACACATTCCTTCCACCATCTATAACTGCCCCATGCCAGCTAACTCAGTATTAAATCCATCCTTCCAAATGCATTGCACCAGTGCACCAGAATCATTTCATGGAAACTGATCACCTAATTGGAGCTGTCAGAATAATAATGGTTGATAAAGACCCCTTGTTACTTAAAAAACAACATGGAATGATTCGAGCTTCAATTAAAGGTTTCCTAGGAAAGATTCTGCCTCCTTTTCAATACAATTCCAGCTTGTTCCTTTTCCCTCAGAGCCCCTGTATCCACTTGAAAGTTGTAATTCACTCACCTAGCCAGGTGTGGTGGTGCACACCTGTGATCCCAGCAGCTCAGGAGGCTGAGGCAGGAGAATCGAGAGTTCAAAGCCAGCCTCAGCAACAGTGAGGCCCTACGTAACTCAGTGAGACCCTGTCTCTAAATAAAACACAAAATAGTGCTGGGGATGTGGCTTGGTGGCTAAGTGTCCCTGGGTTCAATTCCCGAAAAAAAATAAGATATTTCACTCACCTGTCAACACAAGAAACCAGTATGTTGGTAATTCATTCCTCTCCCCCAGCACTTCCTGATTCAGCTCTTCCCCATCTGCCTTCTGTCCCTTCCTGCTCCTGAGTCTTCCTCATGTCCGTCCTCTTCTTCCTAACCCTCCCTGCATCTCAGTCACACAAGAGGAACCCCATGTTCCCATCTTCCAGCCTCCTATGTGCCCTGACTCGCCTTCTCCACAGCCCAGACCTGATCCAACCCCAGCACAGTGTCTGACGTGAAGGCAACTGCAGGACCAGCGGCCACACCCTGTCCCCTCCTTCAGAGCCTTCCACCCTGTCCACAGCCCTCTGCCACTTCCAAAGGGCAGGAACGTGAGGACATGCCCCTGCCCCACCAGTGGTCCTCCTGTTGTCCCCGCGGCCACAAGAGCATCAGCAACAACAACAGCAGGCACACACTAAGCTCCCCACCACACGTCTCGGAACCCCTTCCAGTGCTGAGGGATGCAGGGAGACTGCAAGCAGTATGCCTGGCCCTCTCCCACTGACCTCCCCAGTCACGTCACTACTGCTGCTTCCAGCTAAGTAACATAGGTGGCCACCCAAAGAGCTGTTTGGGGAAGGCTTGTGCATCACTTAAAGTCACTTCTCAAGAGTCACAGCATCCTCCTGTTTGGCATTTGGGGTGGCTGCCTCTGACCAGGTAAGGGCTCCACTCTGACAGATCCATTCCTGCAGCAGGCGCACCCCCAGTTTGTTTTACGTTAGTAACGATGCCTTTTAGGAGAGACTCAGTGTGGTCCCCAGTCGGTTCTGGTAATTTCAGAACTGCATCTGAATGCAACTGCTTGATACGAAGCTCGAAATTAAAAATCAGGTGCAGTACAATCTCAATGCAAAATTAAATAACCCCTAAAACTGTTTTCCTAACAACACCATTGTTATTCCTAAATCTAACTTTAATCAGGAGGAGCAATCTAGATGAAAATTAATCAACCCAACCTACTTTCTCCTGTGAGTCCTGTTTGTTAAATTTCACTTTCAATGTCATGGCCCTGAGATCCAAGTGAAGGGATGTTACCCAAGGAGAACTAAAAAATCACTGTGTTAAACCCTTGGTCCACATGTCAGCAAATTAACATTCTCTTCTTCCAGCAACAGAGGAAGACCCCTGATAGCCAAGCACAAAATTAAAGGCTTTGAAACCAAAATCTGTGGGATTTCATATGAATTCCATCAGACACGTACTCCAAAAAGACCTGCAAAATCCTCCAGCAGAAACATGAAAGAGTTTCATCCTTAAATTTTCAAATTCCCCAACTCTACAGAAAAGCTGCGAATGTACCCCCGGGTCAATATTTCCACTCGTCTATTTTCTACCCCTAGTGTTTTCTTTCACAGAATAGAGGAGATGGCTATGCAAACAGTGCTAGGCATTTTTAAAAAATTCCTTTCCAAATAAGAATCCAAGGAAAGTTCCTGCCTTACCCACATTCGGGGACCGTCCAAATGCCCTGTGTTTGCATTGAGGACACAACAACAGAACGGGCTTGGTCGCATTCCCACCTAGAAACTTGCTCCTAAGAACCTTCCATTCTGGGATCTAACCTCCTCAAAAACAGGACCAGTTTGAGAGTTTCCAGGTTTTAAGAAAACTCATCTTAACTGACACGGACCACACATGTTTGTGGTCTGCATGCCACCGGGACTTGGTCAAGCCCCAGCTCTGCTACTTAATCCTGCGTGTCCTGGGGACGGCACTTTGAGTTTCTGGACCTTGGGAAAGGAGCCATGGTAACAATGGAAGGGCTCACTCCTGAGGTGGTTAAGAGCCACAGCCTCGACCCCGGGCTGGTGCGGGTGAGTGCCCAGGGAGTACAGCGTGCTGACGGGGCCACAGAACAGCGGCACGGCAGCCTCTGCACCAAGCTGAGCTTTCAGAGTTTTTCCGTAACTCAAAGCCCCACCAAGAGCTTTGGGGGCAGAAGATCAATAAGGTTCTATGACCATAATGGCAATGTCTCCTGAACTTGTAAGCGTTCACGCCCACCTTCCCCAACAATTCCCAGGGAGCCACCACTGCAAGACACGCGAGTAGCATGGGCTCTATTCAGCTCTCAACAAGGCAATACGACCACCAAGGGCAGGTCACCGAGTATCTTAATTGTCCAATGAAGTGCCCAAGTCAAATCTGAACTAAGGATACATTGCCAGGGTCTACAACAAGGGTGGGATCTTCATCACACTTCACAGGGCAAACAGGAACGCCCTCATGAGGGGGCCTAATAATTATTCTGCTACCATCTTGTATTCTTCCCCTCACAGTGGGAATGTTGCCCATGAGAAATCGTGCTCAACAAATTCATGATTTTATTTTGTTCATGCACTTCACCTTCAAGTATGTTTTGGGGTCTGCTGACTTGGGTATGGTTTGAGCTTGTCCCAAAAGGTCCATGTGTTGGGGGTGTGCTTCCCAGTTCGGTGACATGGCAGGAGGTGGGCCTATTGTAAGGTCATAGGTCACTGGGGGCATCCCCCAGTAGGGACCCTGGGACCACATCGCCCTCTGGCTCCATGTTTGATGTGATTTCTTCCTCCCACGGGCTCCCACATGCCATCTCCTGTGAGGTCCTCACTGGTGCCGAGCTGATGCCACCACCGTGCCCTGGAACTTCCAGAACGGAGGCCTAAATAGATATTCTTTATCAAGGAGCCCATCTTGGGTATTGCATTATAGTAATGAAAAGCAGAACTCATACAGGAAACCCAACTGCTAAATCTCACCAAAACATCCTAGTAAACCAACTAGCCATCCCATAATCCTTACCCAAGCTCCTTCAAAATTTTCTTTTAATCTGCTGATATTTCAAGGGTATAGCCAGGCAATCAAGGTAATGTGTGCGGTATCTTTCAAGCACTATTTTCCAGATTGAAAGCTCTCTCCTCCATTATGTTTGGTATCAATTATCACCTGAGATTTTTAAGTATTATCTCCAATAAATTTGAGCCTCTGAACTCCCCAGCAACACTGAATGATTTCTCCTACCTGATTTGCTCACTGATAGGGACAAACCAATGCAGAGGGAGCTAGACTTGGGGACAAAGTGAACACAAATACATATGAACCTGAGGAATTCATGAAATTTGGGACAGAGATCTGATTTTCCAAAATCTGAAGAGTGGGGCCCACAGGCAACCTCATGCAGGTCTCTAATGCAATTCCCAATGACAGTAACGAAGGTGCCACCATGCAGTACCCAGTGCGTACCAGACACTGCACAGCACCCCTCAGCCTGTGGAGGTGGGAATCTATCACCACTTCTTCCTTTTAACCCGACACACAATCATTGCCTGTATCCATGGAGTGAACTGTGAGACTTCATGACGTACATTCCAGGTGCAATGACCAGATTAAAATCAGAGGCAAATGATCCGTCCCCTCCAACACCATTTCTTTGTAAGTTATCACCATTTTTATAAGAGAAAATACAGGCTCAGATTGAGCTGTATTTAACACATAACCAGAACCAGGATTCAAACTCCAGCCCAGCTGGCTCCAGGGCCACTTCATCTCCATTACCCAATGCTGCCCATTAAGCTTCTGTTCACGATAACCACGCCAATCACCATCCACATACACAAGTTTCTATGAAAACCAATCTCCCAAAAAAGGGAGCAGCTAGAAGGTGGAAAGGAGAAGGTTTTCTAAATTAACTACCCTATTTGTCCAATGCCTAACTTTTATTAGACCCTGGACACTTCATCTGCAGGCCCACATGAGGTCTCCTGAAAATGTGACTCCTGTCTTGGGAGCACCTGTTTCATGGAGAGAATGACCATCTTGTTATATGCAATGTTCCAACAGTCCACCCACATAGCTTCCTAACCATAAATAACTCTTGGTGCAGTAGAATCAAGTAGGGGCACCATGGGAAGACCAAGGTCAAATCAAGGTGAGCAGTGGAGATCTTTTTAATACATCACCATTGAAACCAGCCAAGCACCCCGGCTGGCTGCTGCCCAGGGTGAGAAGGCTTTGCAGAAACTAAATGTTGGGTCTCTGCTGGGTCCAGTTGCACTCTGAAGCTGCGAGCGCTGAGCTCCAGGATTTAACGGCATTCAGTTCAGCACACTTGGGGCTCATGGAGGGTGCACCAGGCATATCAGGAGGCAAAGAGATGTGGTGCCCGTCGTCAGGGTATGTGATGTCCTCACCACGAGGCTGGCAGCCACTGCTTAGTGAGCAGTCATTCACAGTGAAACGCAGAAATGTGGACACCAGCAACATCTCCAAACTGCCCTATGTACCCCCAGATGATTCACAGAAATGGAAGGTACGAAATGGCCATTGCCTGAGCAGGCAGATGATGGATTTGTGAGGGGCTCAAGTTTCAAGGAAAAGATAGAAAAGAACACCTGAAGCAACAATTGGTGTGTACCCCAACCACACTCCACACCCTAAAATCAATTTGGCCAGATACTGTTCAAGTTTCCAGAATGGCTACAGTCACTGAAACAGGGAAACTTCTCAAAATCAACTAGACTAACAAGACTCTCACTTGTTTGTTGAATTATTAAGCTAAACTCAAAATGGTCTAAACTTCCTTTCATCTTTCAATCAAAAAGAAAGATTTCTCAGTCCCTCTTATGTATATATATAAACTTCTGCATAGTATCACTGATCTTTTCTGGTAACTTATTCTAGATAAAAAGAACTTCCTGGGATTTCAGATCTATATCTGCAAGTAGTTGTTTTGGTCAGTTTTTTGTCACTGTGACCAAACAATCTGAAGACAACAACACAGAAGAGGAAAAGTTTATTTGGTGCTCACAGTGTCAGAGGTCGGTCCATAGATGGCTGGCTCCACTGCTCTGGGTGAGGCAGGATATCATGGTGCGAGAATGTGGAGGAGGAAAGCAGGACATGAGAAACAGGAAGCAGAGAGAGCTCTGCTCACCAGGGACAAAATATAAACCCCAAAGGCATGCCCTCAGTGACCCACCTCCTCCAGCCACCCCAACCTGCCACCCGTCACCACCAGCGAATCCGCATCACTGGACTGAGCCATCAGTTAGATGACACCTCTCAACCCAATCATTTCGCCTCTAAACATTCTTGCACTGTCTCACACATGAGCCTTTGGGGGACACCTCACATCTAAACCAAATCACAAGTTGTCTGGTTGACCCCAAGACTCCTTACACAGAGTCTCATTACACATTCGTGGTCCCCACCCCAGAAATAAGGGGCATTGACAGCACCTCTCACACTCTCAAGCTGGTATAAATCAAGGGCAAATTAAAAATGGAAAGGTCTCGTGTTCTGTGCAAAATGGGTCATGATTCTAGACTCTCATTGGAAACAACTCCAGATGAATTCTCCCAACTCTAGTCTCTTTTTTAAGAGGTTGAACAGGATGGTGAATCTGTAGTTTAAAATTCAGAAATGGAAGCACCAGAACAGATGAAGGCGATACTTCAGACGCATTCTGGAAATAGACGAGCACATTCTCCCAGCGAACAGCAACTGGCGAGGTGACAATTCAAAGAGCCCCGACTCCAAGGAGACTGAGAAGAGGCCTTCACCAGTGGGCAGAAACCAGGAAAAAGTGATCTTCAAAAGGATTCGGGGCATCACAGCCTGGCTAGTCCAGGATGACGGACAGCTGGGGCTGTAAGGAGCCCGGTAGGCCAGGACAGCGGGACAGGCCAGGGCTGGGTCACCTCTGCTGTGCTGTCCACAGATCCGCAGCGAGTGACGGAGCATGCCGGGGTCCTCAGAACCACATTCCCATGCTCCCTGTCCACATCAACCAAATGGCTTCCACCAGGACACAAACCGCACACAGGCCCCAGCCACGTCCCTCTTCAGCCAGGACTCAGTAGCCGACTCGCAGCCTAGGGAGGCCACACACTAAACAAACCAAAGGATCCAACGAAGCAAGGCCTCAAGTGTGCTGGGCACCTCCTGAGTCTCCCAGCCCTACCGTCCGGTACACCCTTCTCCTCCCTTCTGAAGAGAAGGTTTTAAAAGAGAAATTCAACATGTAATTGTGTTTCCATTATCCTGAAGACAACACTGCATATCGAATTTATTATCCAAACGACTGCTAATCTGAAATCCCTCCACAGCCACCATCTATTATCTGCAAACGACCTCCAGGAAAATTTTACTCCAACACTCATTAATTCTGACGTGACCCTGTTTACGGAGACTCGGAAGCCTTACGCTCGCGTCTTGTTTACTCAAACACATGACAGCTGGAAGAGAAAACCCTCTCAACTTTAATAATAGATCTTGTCAGTCAGAAATCCCCACACTTACAAATACTCCAGCCGCGGCATGGAATTTCTCCCGTAAAACTTCTATTTTCAGACTCGCCGCCACCAGTTCCCCAGGATTCCTCATTATTTTCTTTGCTGCTCTCACCAGAGAACGTTGTCAGCGTTCTCTGGAAGGTCATTTGAAGAAAACTGGTCATGAGGAACTGGGTCACACACATGCGTGCAGCAGGCCCACAAGGCTGACCCAGGGTGTCCTGAGCCCAAGACAGAGGCCCACCCCAGCGGAGCTTGCCAGGGGCAGAGGCAGGGGACACAGCAAGTCAGGAGCATTCCTATGAGCAGGACGTCTGCAGAGGCGCAAGTGCTTCAGGAGAGTGGGCAGCAATTCCACATCTCAGGGCACACACGTGGCCCCAGGAGACGCTCACAGTGTCACAGAATCGCTACCCTAATATCACAAACCAGGAAACAACCAGAGGTCTCTGGGCAGGAGAATGGGCAAACATCTACTCATGTAATGGAACATTAGATATTAACCAAAATGGATGTATACCACTGTGGTCCTGAGAAACAACACAGAGTGGGAAAGTCCAGTCCCAAAGACAGCCTTCCATGCGCCATTTTGTTTTTTGTTTTTTTCTTTTTTAAGTTCAAAACTAAGCCGAGCTAAATTATAGGTTTAGTCGAGAACTACTTAGGGAAGCATGAAGGAAATAATGAATACCAACTTCAGGGCAGGGAGCTGTAGGAACAGAACAGGGAGCCCCTGCGGCCAGGTTCTCAAGCTCAGTGCCAGGTTCACAGTATTTACCACTAGAGTGCACAGCTTACGTGTGTGCTACACACAGTATCTGTAGGTATGAAACAGTATATTCAAAAGGCCACCAAGAAAGTAACACAAAAGCAAGAAGGGAGCCCTGGGCAGCTGCTATTGGAGCCCCATGCCAAGAGGCATAGTTCTCACTGTAGAAAATAAAGGAAGAGGCGCCCTCCTCCCTGTTCTCAGAGCATTAACTATAGAAAACGTGTGAGTCCTTTCTTGTCTCTTGAAGGAAGTGTAAATTCTTTTAAAAGCCAAGGAAGGTGTCTGTCAGCTCTGTGACAAAATATCTTTCTCAGTGACCTGGGAAACTTCTTTTGGAATGTCAACATCCAAGGGAGATAGCGTCCTATCTCCCAGGCTCCATGGGAGGGCAGGAGCCTATCTTGGGTGGGCGCCCGGCCCCAAGTGGCAGAACTAACTCCTGTCAAGACATAGGAATTCCTGCATACCAGTGATCACTCCAGCTTCTGATAAACTGCGTGTAAGATGCACCAAGTCCTCCTACCGGAGGTCAGCTGTATGCCTGAGGACAGGTGTCCACAGCAGTTTTCTCTCACCTACATGAAGGGTGGCTCTGCTGTCCAGGGTCTCTCAGCCAATAGACTCTAATGGGTGCCACATTCCGATTTCATGTTGATTCAATAATAAAACTTTTTTCTCTACAACCTTTGTAAAGTTTTCTGAATTGGGAGAAGATCTTGTTTTATTGTTTTTTTAATTGAATTTGTTTTGTTCTAATTTGTTGTACATGATCTTGTTTTTAATCCTATTCCCCAATAGAGGAGGGAGACAGGTATTTAAATTGGGTGACATCCTAGTGAGATTTCCAGGAGGCAGACCCTAAGAGGAGAAGCGACATGCCAGAGGATTAGTAAGGAGGTGCCAGAGGCTGGCAAGGCGAGGATGAAGCATGACAGACACAGGAGAAACCCAGCAAGGAGGACATGGGGCCAAAGTCCCTGTCCCTGCAGGGGGACTTGAAGGGCAGGCTCTGCCGCAGAGGGAGCTGGGCTTTGTGCACCCATACTGGACAGCAGGGGTGCTGGGGGGCAGCCAGGGACACATGTGTGGCAGGTAAAGCAGCTACAAACAGGAGCAATGTCCTCCAAAGGCGAGCTGCAGAGGTCAGCGCTGGGTCTACACTGCAGCCCTGAGGAGAGGGAAGAGTGAGAAGGACAGTGGTGGGAGGGAGGAGCGGGTGAGAGCAGAGGCAAGGCAGGTCCTGGAGCTGCGGCCTCCTGAGCTCAGGTGTGAGGCTAAGGCCCCAGGAATCCACTGGAGAACCTCAAAGGAACGACTTGATTGAAGCTTTACATGATGATTTACATTTCTGCACCACGGAATCAGAACAGGGGATGCAGGCACTTCTGCCTCAACAAACTCACCAACTGCTTATCAAGGGCTTTAGGAGCTATTCGCCAAAGACTGACCACGAATGGCAGGTTTAAGAACACCAAGGAGCTACGGAAACTTCTCTCTCCCAACAATAGAGTGTCATCAGGCTGATCTTCTAGGTCTTCGGAAGCCACTTTTACAGTCAGGAGCAGAGGTGCCTTTCCCAGCACGGAGCCCAGAGAGGCCCAGAGCGCACCTGGACTCTGGCTTCCACTTGCATGCAGGTGACAGGTGGCACTGCCCCTGCTGCTCTGTCCATGTCCAGCAAATAGAGAAACAGGGAGGAGTACCATAAAATAAGCCCTGGTGGGGGGCACCACACTGCACTTGTGGTGAGAGCCCCTCTGCACCTCTGAGCTGAGATCGCAGGCAGAGGTAAGGGAGGCCTCCAGAGCGGGAAAACCCCCCAGGGAGCAGTGCACCCCTTCCGAAACCCTGGCCCGGAGGAGACCCCGAGCAGGGCAAGGGCTGTGTTCAATCAGGCCTGGGTTCCCTCTTCCCCATGCCTGGATTAGGGAAGATTCCTCTCAATCCTACCACATCACTCCCCAGCCTGGAGCCTGGGACCCAAAAATCCTCTTCAAATTTGCCTAAGATAAATGGAGACTGAGGCCATTTTCTCCATGCCCAGCCTCAGCTCCCAGCCCTGTTTGACTTTGCCTTAGAGCCAGCAGGGCATGGGGACATCAAATATCATGCAAATAGCATTTCCCTTTTTGTCCAGGAATAAGAGACTTTATTCAGCATTTGGGTTCCATACAAGCACCCCACCAACTATCCTGCACAAGAGGGTGGGAAATGGAAGCACAGGGGGCTCCAGCCCCCTCAAGACATGCAGACCTCCTCTCAGGCTGCTGGAGCCAGTCTGCAGGCCCAAGAATCCAGGGACAGCCACCAGCAGCACAGCAGGGCCCCTTGTGGTCAGGAAGAACCTCTGAGGTATGAGTCTGATTGACTGGCTGTAAGGAGCAGTTGTCCTCGGCAAATCCCACAGCTGCCCAAGGAAGTGGGGACCCAGGTACACTGGGGCCAAAGTGACACGACGCCCCCACCACAAGATGTGAATGCTAAGCTTACATCACTATAGGCCCCACACTACCCTAAAACAGGATGTGGCAGAGAATCTGTGAAATACCCCCTTGGAAAGATCTCAGAAGACTGGATTAAAAGAAGTCAGTTGGACAGGACCAAATTCAACCATTATTCACAACAAAAATTCTCTAACAGGAACTAGAACACCTCTTCAAGCTCACGAAGAGATCCTTCCAAAATCCTACAAGAAATGCCTTCACTAACAGCAGAGCATGGAAACTGCCCTGCAAGTCAGGTGTGAGACAAGGACACCCACCGACCTCCTTTCTGTAAACCATGGTACCAGAAATTCCAGAAGGTGCACTCGATTATCACGTGAAACACGCACACGCTCCACCTGAGCGCGTCCGGAAGAGACCTAGCGCTGCACCAGGAGACCCGTGCAACACCGTGCAGTCGCTGCAGAACCATTTCATAGAAGAACATTTTTAAAAGGAATCAACTTCAATGTTCATCACAGGAGAATATAAAATAAATGGCAACGTATCTCCATGAGGGAACAGAACACAGCAGACACGCTCAAGCGGCAGGCGTGGTGACCCAGATGCCGGGCTCAGGCCAGCTCTCTCTGGAAGGTGAAACCAGGTCCCGGTGTTACAGATGCATTTCAGGTAGATACTCAGAAATCCTAGATCTGGAGTGAGTCAAACTCACCGGTAAGAGTTCAGAGGAACCTTGTAGTAAAGAACTTCTTAAGAGCAAATAGCAGCCTGGACCCAGAAATTCCACAGCTTTCCAGAGCCTTTCTCTTTAAATTTAAAAAAAAAAAATCTGAATTCCAAATACCTAGATTTAGCCCACAGACAGCACCAAGAAATTCCACCAAGTTGGAGTGCCTAATCTCAAAGTGCTCAGCTCTTAGAAAGGAGGAAGTTGGGCCATACCATCTCCGCCACTTGCTTCTTTCCCCTGTTCCATAATGGCACAAATGCATCTGCTGCGTAAGCAGATTTGGGGCGCAGGTATTTCAGACACCCTCAAACAGGGCACTGCCCTTGTATGCTTTCTTGGGGAAAATGCAAGTTCATAAAGCAGTGTGAAAAAAAATTAATCACTATTAATTTTAATTAATTAATTAATGTTCAGTGACTTAATAAATGTTTATGTTTGTGAAAAAACAGTTTTCAATATGCTACACCATTAAAGATAATCTTAAAATATGATATACAGCCGGGCACAGCAGTGCACACCTGTAATCCCAATGGCTCCAGAGGCTGAGGCAGGAGGATTGCAAGTTCAAAGCCAGCCTCAGCAAATTAGCAAGGCCCTGAGCAATTCAGTAAGACCCTGACTCTAAATAAAATACAAAAAAGGGGCCTGGGGATGTGGCTAAGTGATTGAGTGCCCCTAGGTTAAATCCCCAGTACCAAAAACATGGTATATATACACACATTGGGGTCTGAAATCATGGCATCTGGTGAATGGATGGAAATGGGGCACAGCATGCTAAGTGAAACAAGCCAGCCTCAAGGGTCGAATCTTTTCTCTCACATGTGGAAGCTAGAGAGAAAAAAGGAATAAACAAAGGGAATCTATTTAAAGATAGAAGGGAAATCAGTAGAGTAGAAACAGGAGACCAGTGGGGAGGAGGACAGAAGGGAAAGGGGGAAAAGTTGACCAAACTGTGCTGTGTGCACGTATGTCCATGCACTCCAGGGTTACGTGCAACTACAGTGTATCCACAACAAAGCAAATGGAAGACCAGTGTAGTAGAGAAAGGGGCCCCGGGGGGAGGGCGGAGGCAGGAACAGGTAACCAGGGCTGAAGTGGAGAAAACTGACATAACCATTTATGAATATGTTGATAGGAACCCCAATATTATGTATGACTATTAATGCACGACATTTTTTAAATTTTTATAAAGATAATCTTAAACTCTACCACACAAATAAACAAGCATGACCACTATTCCACTAAGTTGTCTTGTATCAGAAATCCATCCATCCAGTCCTTTGGATAGAAGATAATAAAGATATCCCCAAGTAAATTTGAATTAAATACTAAAGCATGAAAGTGCATAGAGATGTTCCATTTATGGCCTACGAATATAGCCTAGTTATTTACAAACTACCCTCTACAGTGGTGCCCCAAGGTCCCGTGAATATCTGACTGTTTTCCCAGTGGCTTTCAAAACTCTCATTAAAGAAACAGATGTGACAGTTGGGCATGTCACCCATGGAATGTGTGATGGTTGGGCAGTCACCAGCTTGCCCAGGTTTAGGTTCTGAACAGACCTCACGTCCAACCCACACCTTGGCACCTGGTTCTAACTCCCTGCGCCTCTGGGCACACCAGCAAGGCTGCCTGCAGCCAGCAATTCCAAGTTGTCCAGACCACCATGGCTTTCAGTGCCAAGGTACTGGTGGAATTACCTGCAACTGCCAGTGCGGTTTGCTCCTGTGATTTGCAGAGCATGCGTGAATAGAACTCATCTGAAAATCCAGGTGCTGGGGACACTGGAGACAGAGTCAGAGGCAGTTGGCATGGTGGCAATTCTCGTGGTGGTCAGGAAGGAACACCAAGCAGCGTTCTCAGGAGGGGATCGAGGTGTTTCTCTCTCAGGAACAGTCCTTCCTCTCCTCCCCCCACCTGGTAATACCACGCAAGATGAGCGGCTCTATGACGAGCGCTCTGTGTGAGCGGTACGCTGTACAACCCACCCATGAAAGCACGCCGTCCAGGACTGTCGGGGAAATTCTGAGTCTGCAGTGATCACAATTTCAAGATGTTTTCATCATTCCCAAAAGAAGTCCTGCACTTGGCCACAGCCCGACACATCCGTGCCCTCTGAGTCCCTGGCGGCCCACTGAGCTATTCTGCCTTTACAGATTTGTCTGTTCTGGACATTTCACATAAATGGAATCTCACAACAATGGTCTTTTGTGACTGATTTCTTTCACTTGGTGCGTCCAAGGTCTGTCCACACCATACTGTGTATCAGCGCTTCACTCTTCCTCAAGGCCAAATAATATTCCTTTATGTGGATGTACCGCGTTTTATTCAACCACTCTTTGGTGGTGGACACTGGAGTTATTTCCACTCTTTAGGCACTGTGAATAATGCCGTTTTAATATTCATCAACAAGATTTTGTGTAGACATATGTTTTCATCTATTTGGGTACACGGCCAGGAGTGGAATTGCCAGGACATATAGAGCTGTCATTTGGATGAGTGTCCCCTGAAAGGCCGTGTGTTTAACGCTTGGTCAGGCTGGCATCATTAGGAAATGGATGGATCCCAGTCTCATCTCTGTCCTTGCTTCTTGGCTCATGATGTCAGTGGTTTTGTTCCCCATACATTCCTGCCACAATGCACTGCCCTCATCAGAGCTCCAAAGCCATGGTGGTGCCCAATCTTGGACTGGAACCTCCATTAAGCATGAGCTAAATAAACCTTTCCTCTTTACAAGTTAATTGCCTCAGGTATTTCAGTACAGTAACATGAATCTGACTGACATATATGGTAACTCCATGATGAAACTTTTAAGGAGTTCTAGTCTTCTTCACAGCAGCTGGGCCGTCTTACATTGTCCCCAGAAATGTATGTGGGTTCCAATTTCTCTAGCAGCAATAGCATTAATCTTTGTCATTATGATCATCCTAGTAGATAAAATGGTATCTCCCTAATAATAAAGATGACCATTTTTTCATGGGTTTATTGGCTACTGCCCTCAACTATTACACACTTTCAAAGCAGAATCACACTCAGTTAGGGCCTGATTCCTGAATGCTGCCAATATGCTAGTGTGCTTTCATTTACTTACATTATAATGGGCAAATTTTACAAACTTGAACTTAGAAATAAGTACTAATTTCTTTTGGTTTTTATTTCGGGGTTTCATAAACAATCTCACCTGACGTTGCTTACAGTCATGAAATCACTAACCAAATTTATCATTATTTTTTTCACATGTAAGAAAATAAGCCCAGAGACTTTACGTGATCAAACTAGATCAGGCGGAGAGATGATACTAACAATGAAAATATCATCTTACCTCCCAGGCTTTGGCTCCTTCTGGAGAATTAAATGAAGCACAACAACAAGATTAATTAGAAACACCCTGGGTTGCAAGGGAAGCACGCCCACACTGAGGTGGCGGCCTGGAAGGGGGCGCCTAGGTGACCATCGCCCAGTCGGGAGAGTGGCCCTCTGCTGGGCAGCATCCACGCACCCTGTTCTGGGAAGTCGTTAAACAGTTCACTTTTTATTTCTGTTCAACGTTTACAGATGTCACGTGGACTTCACATTTCGCAATCAGAAAGTCACGCTCGCTGTTATTTAAATGGAATATTGCTTTACAATGAAGTTACTTAAAAATCCGTCCAAAGCTGACCATTAAAACGGCAGTGTTGTTCATTTCATCCTTCACCTTTCTGTGAATGGAGCCCACGATGCACATCTCAGTTCATCTCACACACAAGAGCAGTTTTAAAGACACCCCGAGCTTCCCAAGGACTCCCCTCTGAGAAACATCTTTCGCCACCAATTTGCTAAGCATCACTTCTACTGTAAGAAGGTAAGATCCTGTAAGGTCCCTGGCAATCGTGCCAACACGAGCACAGCCCCAGGGCCACACCTGTCCTTCTACCTCAGGAGACAGGGCAGCAGCAGGGAGCACCTCCCAGGCCAGCAGCTAAACCCTCAGCACCTTCACAGCCTTCGCAGGCCTTCGCAGACTGCGGCCTTCGCAGTCCAGTGCTGGCCCCCTCCCACTCCCAGATCATTTCTGAGCTAGGGAGGTAGAGATCAGCCACCAGAACAAAGGACCAGAGACAAGGAGGAGCGAGTGATGCCCCCCAGGCTCCCACCACTAGCAGGAAGTGAAGTCAACAGCCCCAGCAGGGACCACACAGGAGTCCTTACTTGGTGACTCAGGAAAACACATCAGACTTTGCAATGACTCTAGTACAGACCATGAACTAGGGCGGAAACGCAGGGCAGAGGAGTCTGGGTTGTGTTCAATGTCTGTTCAGCCACCAGCTGCACCTCTGACGTGCCCAGCACCACAACTTGGCTCTCCTGTCACAGAGCACCTGCCCAGGCAACCTCTCCCACTCCCAGTGCTTCCCTCTCGCATGCACCCTGGGCTAGAAATATGCAAGGATCCAGCACAAATCCTAAACAGCCTTCCACCTTGCAAGAAGGCCAATGCACTTGGTAAGTGTTCCCCAAAGATTTGGCTCCTGGCCCATAGCCCTGCTGGAAGGTGGCAGAACCTTAAGAGCTGGGTCCTAGTGGGAAGTCTGACCATTGAAACAATGACCTTGAAGGGGTATTAGGTCCCCAATCCCCTTCTCCTCCTCTCTTTTGTGTCCCAGCCATGAGATAAATGGTTTTGCTACATGCTGCTGCCCTGCCAAAAGCATAGGGTCAACCAATCGTGGACTAAAATCTCCAGAACTGTGAGCCAAAATAAAACTTCTTGCTCAATAAGCTGATTATCTCAGGTATTTTGTTACAGTGACTGAATGCTGACTAACACATCTAACCTTCCCAGGATCTGCCTGAGGACAAAGACCAGACTCTTCACGAGTTTACTGGGATTCTGACACCCCACAAAGTCAGAAAAAGGCTTAATTTGGTCCTTTGGCACTGGGAGCTCCTGCCCTGCACACCCACCTATCACATAGCCCAGGCGACTACAGAAAACAGGTGAGGGAGTTATAACAGTAAAAAATGACCCAAGCTATCAGCTCCTATGACTCTCTTCCTTGTGCTAGATACGTTTCCAAGAACCTCTGCAGTTCTCTTTTCCTTTAAGAGGCAACTCCACTCCAGGCCAGCAGCAGAGCATGGCTCTGCACCCTGGAGCACCAACAGAATTAACCCCGAACTCCACAGATCAGCAGAAAGGGGTCTGCCCCAGGCACTCAAGTCATGCAAGCTCCCTGACCCCTCTCCCCTTCCCAGGACCAGTGAGGAGCCCAGCCTCTGTGCAAATACACAGCAGAGTAACCAGCCCTGTGCCCAACAGCAGCAGGAACTGGGGGACTCTGCTGTCCCCCATGCAGGCCAGGACAGCCTGAGGCTCCCCAGGGACCCCATGGGCAAATGGCGTAGCAGCCAAGCAGCCACAGCTCAAATGCCTGCACACCATACCTCTGCCCTGCAGGCTCAGCCCTTCCTCCTGGCTTCAGGTCATGCCCTCCAAAGCCTGCATTCAGCAAGGCGAAGACCCTCTAGAGAGATCTGCATGGAGATAACGTGCAGAAGGGAAGGCTGGCCAGAGCTCTGTCACCGTTAGGGACTCTGCAGAAGCCATTCATCAAGACTCAGTGTAAGAAGCACCCAGAAAACCCAACCAGGGGAGGCCAGAGTGTAACCTCAGGACGTGAGAGGCAGGAGAGCAGGAGACCACTCCTCCCCACGCTACTCCATCAGACACTGCTGTCACTGGCCCTGTGGGTTACCTCGGAGGTAACCCAGCCGTGAAGCAGGCTGTCCTTGGCTGCTGTTGCAAAATTCCTGAAAATAAGGTCCCTGTCACTGAGTCACCTTACGCAAAGCCCTGAGTCACCCTCCTCCAAGGACCTGCCCCGTAACACACTGCCAACAGCTTCCTCGTTAACCCAGAGTGATCTAAGCTCTGTGTTCTCTGGACTCCCCCTCACATTCAGTCTGGGTGCTCTGCTCCATGCCGGGTTTCCCACCACAGTGAGACACAGCACAGCACAGTGGCTAGGACCCAGGCAGCCCTCACAGCCCAACCGTCTGGGTTTGAATCACAGCCTGCCCCTGTGAGCTCCGTGACTCACTTTCCCCATCTGTGAAACAGGGAGGATGACAGCCATCCCACGGTGCACTGGGGATTAAAGACATTAGCAAAAATGCTTGCAGTAGCCGACACTGCACAGCTAAGGGTTTGTAATTGTTATGGAATCAAACGTTTGGGCAGTTCTTTTGACCCCATCCTTTCAGAGGACACATGGAACTATATCTCACCCTGACCATTTTCACATACATTATAATTAAAGAGAACATCAGATAAACTGGTTAACAAACAGCTGAACACCAAAAATCAGTAATTGCCCTTTCAAGGATGGGGGCCAATGCGAGGTCGTACTGCCTCAAATTCAGGCTGTCATGCTGGGGGCAGCAATGGGCACCGGCGCCACATCCCAGGCCAGGACCTCCTGGGCTTCCTGACCAACGTGTCTCAGAAGCACTGTGCACTCACGGACCCCAGCACTAGCCCAGGCAGATCTGCGGCAAATCTCCCACCAGGCATCGCTGAGTGCGGTGCTTCAGACCCAAGGAAACACCTCTCAGAACGGCAAACAGCAATGTGGCGGACAACAGGGCACACCAGGCTCCTTGGCTTCCCAAGGGATGCCCCCTGCCCACACCATGTTCACAGCTGGAGGAAAGGCCGATCGCCGTCATGAGGCAATCCCACCCTGCACACACAGCAGGAGGACACTCACACATACCAGCCCCACGCAACTTCTTCCTGCGCCTAAGTGACCATGGAGGCATTCTACATGGCCAGCGTGGTGGTGTTCCCAACGTCCCCAGGAGAATCAACCCTACCTACCAGCAGGCTCCAACTGGGTACAAGCAGACACCTAGGTCTCCATCAGACCCAGACATCCACCAAGTCTTACCACATCTGAAGAGAGCAAAGTCATCTGGGAAAGGGTCCCAAATCGCACACAATCACACCCAAGAAAGAGGCCTATCACCACTTTGTAGTCTCTCCTCTTCTGGTGACCTACTTCCCCACCTCGTCCCCATCCCCCCTTCCCAGGGTCACACCCCAGACCATGCCAACGCAGCCCCTCCAGGACCTCACTAAGCATGCTGTCCTCCACAGGTCCAGGGCACAACTGCTCTGACCCTGGGCCCCATACTCCTTGATCCTGACACGGCCCACCATCTCCACCTACGCCCTCTCCTTCCAAGTCCACACTTCCCTCATCACCCAGGTAAGTCATGAGCCATTGTTTCACAACTCCTGAGGCACCCTCATTTCCTGACCTCTCTTCTTCCCTTTCCTGATAAAACCCATCCCTGGTTAAAAGCACCTTGACCTGAACACCAAACTAAGTGGGGCCTGGGGACTCCTCTGCCCTGCCCCTTTCCCTCTCATGCCACCCCACACCGTTTCATTTTTCCGCTCCTCAACATCCCAACACCTTCCCAACCCCTCCTCTCAAGAGATGATGGTGCCTATTTCACTGAGAAAACAGAACCAATCAAAAATGCCACAATTTCCCAGTAGTCGCAGTCACCACAAGGATCCTGTACTTGTCTCTTGTGGACACAAGCAAGCATCTTGTTGGATCCTATACCAAAGAGAAAAGTGCAGGGTGACTGAACCACATCTTCAAACCTTCAATCTGAAAAGATAAGCAAATTTCTAATTTCCCTTCCCTCCAAAATCCAACAGAAATTATAAAAAAAAAAAAAAAGTTACTCTATTTGGTTCACAAATACAAATGCAAAATCCTAAATAGCATAAGTCAAAATCAGCAATACATAAAAATCATAATACATTGCAGACAACTTGTTATAGTGATACAAGCATGGATTAACATTCAGAAATCATTCACCCCATTAATAAAATAAAGTGAAAAATCATAACACTGTTACGGTTTGAATCTGGCATGTCCCCCAAAAAACTCATGTGTTAGGCCCTGTAGTAAAATCCAGAGATGAAAACACTGGATCAGGACAGCTTTGACTTCATCAGTGGATTAATCCATTTGATGGATTAATAATTTGAATGGACTACTGGGTAGTAACTGTAGGCAAGTGGGGCCTGGCCTGCTTTCTCTACAAAGTAGGTCACTGGGCATGTGGCCTTGGACGACATCTGTCCCTGGCCCCTTCCTGACTCTCTCTCTGCTTCCCAGCTGCCATGAGCTGAGCCTCCTTCTTCTACCACCTCTTCCGCCATGATCGCTGCCTCACCTCAGGCCCAGAGCAATGGCATCAGCTGGCCGTGGACCAAGGCCTCTGCAAACCATGAGCCAAAATAAACTTCTCCTCTTCTAAGTTCTTCTTTTTGGGCATTTTGGTTCCTGTGACTAAAAGGTGACCAACATAAATAGCTTCAAAAATAAAAACATTTTGATAAATCAATACTCATTCATAATAAAAACATCCTCAACCTGATAGACAGTACCTACAGAGACAGAAAACACTGACCTCCAAGTTCAAACCTGCACCATGGCCGACTCTGGTCTGCGGTTACTGAGAGGGTGTGAGCCAGTGGGAGCTGGCTCTTAGTCCTCGGGGCTCCGACAGCGAGACACCCCTCAGCTTTACATGCCATTTAAAAGGTTTACTTCCAGTTTCTCATCACCTACTCTTCACGGGTTTAAGAAGGGTATTGTTGAATTTCTAAATACTTGGATACTTTTAAAGTACTTGATTGCCAGTTCCATTTCATTTTGAACACAATATACTTTGTGATTTTATGCTTTTTGATTTTGCTTATGGCCCAGAATATGGTCAACTTGGATAAATGCCCTGAATACCTACAAAGAACTTGTATTGTGGTGCTGGGCGAGTGTTGTGTAAATGTTGTTGACCGAGAATACTGTTGAAATCTTTCATATTCTGATTTTCCTTTTCATCTGCTGATTACTGAGGGAGGGCTGCTGATGCGTCCCAGTGTAACTGTGGAGTTCTCCATTTCTCTCGTCAGTTCTACCCATTTTTCCTTCACACATTCTGAAGTTCTGCCGTCAGATGCAAGTACCTGGACAAGTATGTCTCCATGATGAATTGATGCCTTCGTCACTACTGATGCCATTCTTTATCTTTCCTGATCTCCTTTTCCTGGCACCTTGGTACCCCCATCATGACTCCAGTTTTCTTTCGGTGACTGCTTGGGTGGTGCTTTTCCTATATTTATCTATGCTTCTAAAAAGTGAGTTTAAAAAAAATAGTTGGCTCCTGCTTTTTTGTCCACTATAACCATCTCTGCCTTTTAAGCAGAATTTTTTGATGATTTACCTTCTCGTCATTGGTGCTTGGTGGCTTCACCTGTTCTGCTTCCCTTTTCCTCCTCTCCCACTTTGAGAGTTCCTATGATTTTATCTCTACTGTTGGTTTGTTCACTCATTGCTTACATTTTGTGGTTGCTCCGGAGTCTTCACGATGCACAGTGAGCTCCCCACCTTCCACCTCACACCCACAGGCCACTTCGCCTTCATCTTTGAGCTGTTCCCTTCCCAGGTTTTGCTTTAATGTGTGTCACAAACACCACAATGCAGTTCTTATTTTCCTTTAGACAGCCATATTTTGCTTAAAGCCATATTAAAATCGCAGGAAAAGTCTGTTTTTGTTTGCCCACATTTTACCATGGCCTGTGCCGGTCCAAACGCCCTTCTGGTACCACCGTGCCTATGCCCCTTGAACACCATGAGAACTTCCCGTGTGCCAGCGTGGTGGTCATGAACTTCCTCACTTTGCTGACCTGACCGTGTCTTTGTCTTCCATTTTTAAAAGGTAACTTCTCTGGGCAAAGAATCGGGTTAAGAGGTGCGTGCTGGTGTGCTCCTCGCTCCACGGAGGCTACCAGGGAGAAGAAGATGTCACCGTCACCTTCACTGCTGTGTGCTGTTGGTCTGCTGTGTGCCTTCCGGGTTTCCTCTTTGGTTCTCCAGCTCGACTGCCAGGTCTTCAGAGTGATCTTCTAGGCACTCGTCCTGTGGGGACTTTCTAAGCTACTTGGATATGTGATTTGGAGCTGGGTCCACATGGACTCCACAGCACAAGGCTGCAGCAACTTTGCTCAGGTTAGACTCGCTGGGAAAGCCGCCCCGACACACCCCAGAGCCCCATGGTCCTCCCAAGCTTGACTCGACTTTGTAGAGACAGTGACATCTTGAAAAGGACGACTTTCATTTATGAGTTCAGTAGTGTGCCCCATCCAAGATCTTGCTTTCGATGGATTCAGTACTCCCCAGAAATGGAAAATTTCTGAAATTTTCATAAAATTTAAATAATTTTTATTATAGCATACTGTTTAACTGCTCTATTTGATTATTATTGACCTTAATCTCTTACCGTGCCAAAGTTATAAATTGAATTCTATGATAGGTATGTTCACATAGTGACTAGGGTTCAGTACTATGCAGTTTCAGGCCTCTGTGGGTATCTTGGAACAGTCCCACCACGGATAAGGGGGCATCCCTGTAAACCAAGGTCTCTTTTTACCCATGCCAAACTGAAACCAAAACAGGCAGCAAAGGAGAAAGTGAAATTTATTTTGTGGTATGTTTATTTTGCTTTTCACAAAGGACCCCAATTTGAAAACTGATTTTCCATTCAGTTGTAATTTTCTAAATGCACTTGAGGAATTTAAGATAGAAACAGTGTGATTAATATTTTAACATAATTTCTTTATCTGTTTTCAGTCTACAAATAAATTTTAACCTTTCCAAACTCAAGGCATTCTCATCACAGGAAAATCCCTTGAAGGTCCCTCACTGTTGTAATTTCAATGTTCAAAGAATAAAGCAGTAAATCACGGGATCTGCAAATTTTTTTTCTTTTTAACAAAACAGCCTTATTATGTCACCATTTCGTTTATTTTCCTTCTGTGGCTGAGAGTCACAGGCATCCAACTGAAGTCACATGGCTCAGCAGATGACAATCTAACAAAATCAGAACCTCCAAGGGATGCCCTATGATCACTCACATCACCCAAACCTCTGTGGCCTGGGCAGAGCAGCCTTAAGAATGCCTTCCCAGGCAGGCATCGTGGCCCATTTCTGTGATCCCAGCAACCAGAGAGGCCGAGGAAGGAGGAAGTTCAAGGCGAGCATAGACAAGGCCCCATCTCAAAATTTAAAGATACCTTCCCAACTTGGGCCATGTAAGATGGTGCAATAAAACATCAACCAGCCGGACATCTCTCAGCTTCCCTGGTCCCTTACGCAGGATTCGTAGTCTCTCCTCTTCCTGGCAAACCCCAGCGACTCTCTCTGCAAAATGAGCATGCTAACTTCACATCAGCAGGGGGAGACCTCACTTCCTCTGAATTCATTTCCCATATAGTTTTATTCTCTCAGCCTCAGCCTTCTACACTACTGTTTTTCCCAAAGTTGAGAATCTCCATGCTTCAAATTTCCTTGTTTTACAGTAAAAAGCTCACCTGTTGCATGAATTGTGCGTCAACACGCACATTTTTCCAGAACTGGACCATTAGAAAGTACAGTGGATTAGCTCAAGGAGGGTGAGTGAGTCTGGCAGAGGAATCTGTCCTTTTCCCCAAAATGCCCACATCATCACCCCCAGAACCTGTGAATGTGTTACCTCCTGGCAAGGGAAGAAAGGGGCAGGCGGAGGAAGCAGAATGAACCCAGGGCACAAGAGACTCAGCTGTCTTTGATGATGGCATGGAGCCAAGGAATGCCACCAGACACTGGAAAGGCACGGAAACAGGCTCTCCAAGAACCTTCAGGAAGAACAGAGGCCTGCCTTGATTTTAGCCTGGCAAAACCCAGAGGAGCTTCTGAACTGCAAAACAGAATCAGTTTGTGTTGTTTCAAGCTACTAAATGTGTGGTGACTTGTTACAGCAGCAAAGGAAGACTAATGCAGTGCAGTGAGCTCCTGGTTCCCCAGGTAATCAAGCAACGCTAAGTGGTCAGCTGAGAGGAGGCCATGGAGGTGACCCCTTCCCTGAGTGAGAAGTTAGAATAGGCAACGTTCACTTCTCCTTCCCAAAGGGTCTATAAACCAGGACAGGTTGAGTATCCCATCTGAAATGCTGGGATTTTTGGATCTTTTCAGATTTTGGAATATTTGAATACACATAATGACACCTTGGGGATGGGATATGAGTCTAAACACAAAGTCTGAGGGTGATTTTATACAATATATTAAATAATTCCTTTTGTTTTGACCACAACCCATCACATGAGATCAGATGTGAAATTTTCCACCTGTGGTATTATATTGCTTTGGATTTTTGGAGTGTCGCAGATTTTAGATTTTCAGAATAGGAATGCTCAACTTGCATTTTCCCCTAATTTCTAGACACGAAGTGGCTGACAGGTGGCCAGACACCAGCTTGTTCCCCAATTACCACACACTCCCTGTAACTCTGTACGAGACAAATTCCCTGTGTCCAGAAGTCTGCATGACGTCATTCACAACGATGCAGGATGAGGAAAAACAGCCTCCCCCTGGGAGAAAGGCTCAGGTGTGGGCCCTCGCACCCGTTGGACCAGGGCTTCACAGTAGTAGTGAGTGATAAACCCAAAGAAGATCATCACTGACATTCCAACTAATAGTGCGATAGAACCAAATATGGCAGAAAACACAAGAAAGCACCAGAAGAGGGCAAGTATATTTCACATCTTGTTTTGTTCTCAGTTCTGTGAGGAACATGTGTGTGGCCACGCTGCTGGATCACCCTGCAAAATGCAGCCTCTGTGCAGGTCAAAACCCCAGAGTCTGAAAGCCACTGGTCTGGACAGGACAGGAGCAAAGGGTTCTGTGTGAACAATACACCCAAAAATTGCAATACAGGGTTTAGCAGAATTGCACTGTACGCAGTGGCTATAGCAGAGACACCTGTTCATTATGTAACTTCAAAGAAGATAAAAATACGGCTTCATCTCATCCAAGGCAATTTTATTTTAGCCATATATGTGTGTGTGTGTGTGTGTGTGTGTGTGTGTGTGTGTGTGGTTTTTCATTTTAAAATTTTTTAGAGAAAATACATTAACTTACAATAAAAATTATTGGAGAAAGCAATGGAATATTGCAAAAAACTTAAGCTTGTCAATGATCACAAGAAATGAGTCCCTCCTGCGGTACCCGGCAGAGGTCAGACGGCAGGCCTACAGTCAGGTAGCCAGCTGCTCCTGCTGCCTGTGCACAGGATCCTGGGATTTGCCAAGTCTTGGTTCGTTCTTTTGTGCCATTGTCATTGTCACATTCCCTTTTCGAGAAGGAAATGTCACGGTCAAGTCTTTCCTCACCTAGAGAACCGTTTTTCTCCTTGGCTCAGTGGGCAGCTCGTGTGAGGGACCTCACTGCCTGCCGCGGTGGCCCTCGCCTGGGGATCACCTCCTCTCTGCTGGGGTGTTCTCATCAGTACCCGACCTGCTGCCCCAACCCCCATGTTCTGGCAACTCCCACTGAACCAACTCTGAATTCCCCACCCATGTGATGATCCCATCATCTGTGTCCCCACTCAAGGCGCTGATAAAAACGTGAACCCAGAAGCAGCCAGGCAAGCTTCCTCTAGGGTGATCTCTGCTCCCAACCCCCAAACAGTATCTGGAGGAAACAGCCATTGAACTAATTTTGTCTCCACATCAGTGAATCATCACCCATTATGCTTTTTCCTGAATTTCACAGCTTAATTTCCCCAAGGATACCAAGAAAGACTTTATCAAAAATGCCACGTCTGAGTCTATATGCCCTTATCTACAAAGCTCCAATAATCTCCCCAATGCAGGGATGCTATTTCCAGGCCCAGAGAGGTCAGCTGCCATGCTTGTCTGAGGGAACCCATGGGGGTCTCTGGTGATTACTGCTTCCATTTCCAGGGAACATATTGTCAGACCAGAGTGACACCCAACACTCATCACGAACACATCAGCCTACCCTCTGGAGGCTTCAGTTCTCCACATTCCCCTTCTCTCCCTTTCTCTACAGCTCCTCAGTGGCTCATGACAGTGTTCCAGCAATCTCCATTACGGATTCTGCAAAAGTTCTAGGAGGATTCTGTCTATACCAGGAAGCCAACTCCCTTGCAGCTCGCCATTTCCTTACTTTTCCTGGACTTTAATTGTCTCACAAAGATGTTTTTACCCCCAACAGCCTTTTTCTTGATTGAGAAGCAAAGTAGGAATTGAGTGCTCCATCTTCAGCCGCTCTTCTGCTGAAGGAGAGAATCTGTAAAATGCCAGCCGTGGTGTCCGCACTAAGCTGGTACTCAAGGAAGTTCTGTTCTTCCTTTCACATCTCACCAGGAGCCAAAGTAACAGCCTCTTTCATTTTCCCCTTGACCTACATAGAACCCAAAAAAGATGGCCATGGCTGGTTTGCCTGCATTTTCAATTGCCAACCACACAAGCCCCGCCTCTCAGATAACCATCCTTTCTGGAAAGTCCATAACCCTCACCAGTCACTCCATGCTTTGGAGAGTCAAATAAGGGGACAAAAAGGAACAGTAATATGCAAAGCTGAATGAAGCTCCAGGGAGTGAGGCGCTGCAGAGCAAGCCCGTGAGGGCAGGTTCCAGTTCTTCACACCTGGCCAGTGAGGAAGTGGGCTGGAGCAGCTCAGGGCAGGTTCCAGTTCACACCTGGCCAGTGA